>JAQIUQ010006101.1:0-600000 GCA_030378365.1 Hybognathus amarus | reverse complement strand
AAAGAAAAGAAAGACAAAGGAAGAAAGATAGAACCCCTGAATGAAATAAATCAAGCAGCAAAAGGAAAGGGAAAAGATACTTCATGATGCAAGAGTGATAGAGAGAACGGGACAGCAGAGAAAAAGAAAAAGTAAATATATGAAAAGCCCAGTAACCACATATGAGTTAAGCCGGCATAATTAATAAGTAATTAAAAAGCAGAATTTGGGAAATATTACATAATAAAAAATAAAGAAACATTAATATTAAAAAAATAATAATAACTTGCATTATACTGGCCTATAAAATCTGACAAATCGCAATTAATGTTTGTGCATTTAAAATGTTTTACTGCACATTCTTGGCCAGATCTTGTGCACAGCACCTCCAGTAATTATTCTTTATTTTTATTTAAAAATGATTATTATTCATTTTTCATTTATTATAACTTCTGCCTCCCATTGAAAGCAGCTTCTGATGAACAGACTTATAAAGTGGGTAGGTTATGTGGTAACAGTCAGTTTTGATATAGTTTGGCTCCCACATTGCTAGTATCATGCTGTACCAGCTGAGCTTCAGGAAGACTTTTAATTACAGGAACATGGGCGTCTCCTTGGAAATTCAATTCTTTGAATTCACTGTATACAATTGTGAATAAATTTAAACTCAAAAATACGTCTACTTTTATAATGCAGCTAGCATTAAATAAAGCCAAGTTTAAATAAATAATAATAACAACTAATGCTTATTAAAAAACTAATAAAAACAAATAATAACTGAAACTGAAATCACATTAGGTCATAGTGTTAAATCAGTTTAGAGTGTTTTGAGAAAATGCAATTACTTTGATTTCAAACTTGATGAAAGCCCAACATTGATGAAACTCCATTCCAGTCCAGCAGATGGCAGCAGGAACATCAGTAAAGAAGTGTGGAGGACATTTTCTCTACTCTCAAGTGCACAGTACAAAATTCACTGCACACTGATGCCTGAAAACCACATAGATCAGCTGACTTTTTACGCTGATTCTACGCAACAATGAATTTGAAACTCCTTTGTTATGAAGCCAACAAACTGTTCAACTTGACACAGCCAATAACATTCATCCGAAGAGTTGCAAATGCAACTTTCTTGCTTACTGACACAGTGCTTCAAAATACATGCAATGCATGAAGAATGAATGATATATTCAGAGAATTCTTGCGGTGGGCAGAAAGACAGAAACATGGAAGACAGAACACGGGGTGGAGGGAACGGTGGACGTGTCGGCACGGTTTAAGGGGAGATGTACCTTTTTGGTAGGTGAGGTTGGGGTGGTCACCTGGTTGCTTGGGGTAGTCAAGGCGAAGTGACAGTGATACTCGTAGGCGCAGGTGCAGGTGTACTATTGGAAATGCTTGATGGAACAGAAGACTTGGTCTTGTCTGGAAAAAATAAATAATGTGTAAATAATTTTCACCGATTAAACAAAGCTAGTTGAGGAAGCATATGTGGTGGTCAGAAAGTTTCGAAACATTTACCTGCTTCGATTTTCCGACTCGGAGTCTTCCTCCTCCTCTTCCTCACTAGAGCAGCTTGACTCGTCCTTCTTCCCTCCCCTCTTCTTCATCCACCTTCTCTGGCTCCCAGAGTCTCGATTCTTGGGGCAGTCTTCTCTGGCTCCCAGTAGAACACGTTTTCTACTAAAACACAGATGCACTCAAAGTTTAAGCACCACTTACTTCAAACTCCTCACACACAAAGACTTCACTTTTAGGCCGATTCACACTAAGGCCGTGTGTCCCACCAAAGCGTTTTCCACCACGCCTGGCGTATGTTTTCAATTGTTTCAATGGGAGCGCCGCGTTTTAAGCGCCATGGCGTTAACGAGGCGCTGGCCGGCTTTTTCACGCTTGAAGCGCCCAGCGTTTTCTGCATGGTCGCCGAGAGTTGAACAATTTTCAACTTTGGATAAAACGCAGCACTCATCACTGTCACATTTTTTACCCAGCCGTCCAATCACCAGTGGAGAGGGCGGGACTGAACCACACCGACCAACTGTCACAACATTCTCTTTCTGTACAACGACATCCAGCAGAGCTAACCGAACAAAATGGATGAAAAAATTTCTTTTCATGTCTTTCTTTCTTCAGTCGAAAAGAAATTAAATGGACTAATGGACTTCAATGGGAACCAACGGTTCAAGGTCCAGAAAGACACTTTCAGTGCAAACTGCATCTGTTCAAATGGCTTTAAACAATTTCAGATGATGAATAAGGGTCTTATAAAGCGAAACGATCACTCATTTAAAAAACAAAGTACTGTAAAACAAAGTAACAAAGTATAAGTTTTATAAGCTCAAATGCTCACCTTGCTCAATTATTCTGACTCCCCTGTTCAGAACTCGCTTCCAAATCAATTTGTTCATTTTGTTCGTTGAATGGACTAAATGGTTTAGAGTTAGAACCAGGAGAGTCATGAACATGTATCGCAGAACAGAGCAGCGCGAGCATTTGAGCTTATAAAACTTAAACTGTGTTTAATTTAATTTTTTTTAAATGACTGATCGTTTCGCTTGATAAGACCCTTACTGTGCGTTCACACCGCCGCGGCGAGAGTGTCGAAGTGGCCGGAAGTCATTCATTTTCATTGAGAGCGGCAAGCTCCAGCGAGGGCGACGCGACGCTGCTGGACGTGGAGAGAGGCGAAGGAAAGTTGAAATCAGTTCAACTTTATGGTAATGAGCAATGACGCGGTTCGGCGGCAAGCAATGGAATGTAGAAGTGTTCCGTTTAGAGAATTCCAGAGAGCCAGTCCTGTAAACTTTGGTTCACGGCCACATTAGTTCCCAAGCAAAATCAGAGGTTGATCATTTGAATTTAATCAGACTGCACCGCAACACTATTTATAGGCAAGATTTTCAATGCTAGAACACTTTTTCAGCGGGAATGCAAATTATCAATACTTAACCATGAACACAAAAGCCACACCACACACAAATGGCTTTTAATTTGTTATTTCATTAGCAAACATGTCACTATAATTTTAAAGTTATTTCCATCGATTCAGTTTTCTGCCAGAAATAAGCAGACATGCTTGTTTGCTTTTATGGCCCCTTTCAATACCGTTTTAAAAAGATCACGCATTCGATATCATCGTTGACAGAGCGGCAAGGCGGATTTTGCCGCTCTCGCCGGTGGCGGCGGTGACGTCCGTTCTTCATCGTCTGGAATCGTTCAAAGCACTTTTAACAGTTTGCACTGAAACTGTCTTTTGGAACTTGAACCGTTTAGTTACCAGTAAAGTGCATTTATTTGGAGAAAAATCCTGGAATGTTTTCATCAAAATCCTTAATTCCTGTTTCGACTGAAGAAGAATAGACATGGACATCTTGGATGACATGGGGTGAGTAAATTATCAGCAAAAGTTTTTTTTTTTAAACTACTCCTTTAATACTACCAACCTGACGCATCCAAGTTTGGGAAAACCGTTATCACATCACCCAAACAACGATGAAGAACAGATTTGTGTCCACACCAAAAGCTCTAGTGTAAAAGCGCCTCAGAGTGGATTCAGGTGTGTGTGTGTGTCCTTGACATTTATGGTAGGATCGAGACATTTTGGGCAAACAGAATTATCAATCACATAATGGTGTTTTTTCTCTAGTGAGCAGGAGCCATTTACCTCTTCGGTTGTTTCACAGATTGATTATTGTCCCCAGTAGTTGTAGTTTCTATTAAAGGAGACTTCTTAACATCCTTCTTTTCACTCAGCAGCTGAAACAAACAGAACATGTCAGCTTAAGGCTACAGAACAAAGCAGAATTGTTAATGACTGAAGGGCCGATGCCAAAAGTGTGAAATTACCAGATTCTGTTTCTTTTGCAGCTCTTCTAAATATCCCAAGACATCTTCATCAGCTGCGTCAAACGCCGTCTGACCCTGAGAACCAAAATGTAACATTGTTAGGGTACAATTTAAATCAGAGCATTAATTGTCTGTGCTACTAGCTTCAGTGTAGTCTTGCATTAGAGCCATAAAACCCATACCACTTTATTGATGACGTCCATATCACACAAATGTTCTACAAGTATCCGGCATGCCTCTTCTTTGCCCCAGTGTGCAGCAGCGTGGAGCGTGTCCAGCCATACGTCAGTCTTTTAATATTTACATCATACCCTGCTTGGATTAAAAGCCTGCAAACAGTTAAAGCGACAGAAATAGCATGATGAGATTAGACAAATCTAGGGTTTTTTGGATTTTGGTGCCACAATCTAAGCTTGGCCTCATTCTGCCAATGACCTGGGATATTGTGTAGACCAATTTAGTTGTCACACATAAAAATACACATTGGATGTGAAGTTTTCAGAGATTTCCCACACTAAAAAAAAAAAAAAGTATATGCGGTTACAATCCTGTTGTTTTGGTGCAGCAGCAGATGGAGCAGTTGTCACAGTCATTCAGACTCTGACATCCAAAGAGCCGGAAGCACCATAAACAGAGCTGCCTAACTCCTGCCACACATTTTGAGCAGTGTTTGTTCAACAGCTCGTGATAATCTACTGTAATGGAGGCAGAAAAGACAGGTGACATACTGTCTAGTCCTGTGTACAAGAACCAAAGAGTTGAAAGGTGAAGTATGGGATGGACCAAGTAAAGCCTCAACACCTGCTGCACCAAAGTTTCTTTTGTTTCTAAAATCACTAGCTGCTAAATCTCAATTATTGGCAAAAGGAAGGCACAGGTGTCCTTTGAATCCTTTGAGGATGGCAAATGAAGGCAAGCAAACTTACTTTAAAACCTCAGCGTATCCCTTGGCTGCCAGCGACATGCAGTGCGGTCCCCCCCAGACTTGGCGTGCGGACGTCGTTGATCAGGCCGCTGTTAAGCCACTGTCGCGCATCCCTTAGCATGATCCGCTCCTCCTCTTTCCTGGCCGCCTCGATATCCACGCCTGGAGCAAGATGGAGGGTGGGGCAGATCCTTAGGATTAGTACATATACTTGACCTGGCCAAACTGCAGGATGTCCATGAAAGTCAACCATTCAAAAAGCAAAATATAGGATACTTCAACATTTTATTTTATTCCACTGTATGGTGGTCGGGTACGGCTGAGCAGAGGCTCACTTGTGGCGCTTTTCCACTGCATGGTACGGTATGGTACAGCTTGCTTTAAATGGTACCTGGTATGTTGCAGAGATGGGGACTCGAAATTTGAGACTTGGACTAGAAGTCGCACAAACAGCTGATATCAGACTTGACTTGCAGACTCGACCCAGAAGACTTCAGACTTGACTTGTGACCCGACCCAAAAGACTTCAGACTTGACTTATGACTTAAACCCAAAAGAATTTAATGTATTTCTATTTTTTTTATTGGCGCATATGTTGGGGAAGCTTATGATAAGCTGCATGTCCCCCGCCCTTTGTCATACTGTGCATGAGGCCGAGCACATTTAGGCCACAGCCCACACCGGGGAAAACAATCCAACCGTCTCCATTGACTTTGTGTCTGTAGATTTCTCATAAATTCAACAAAAGTTGGCATTGTAAATCATCCCGCTGCTCCGCGATCTGCACCGTCATCACAGACACCGTTAGAAAGCTCTCTCTCTCTCTCTTGTACACTGTTGTTGGATCCAAATATGGTCATTTCCTTTTAATCAGCAACCAATCGCAAAAGTAAAAGGGGGGATTTAACTCTAAATGAGCAATCTCATTGGCCTGATGCAAATCTTTAGAGCCCGTTTTGCGTTTTCTCAAAATGAATTTTCTCTCAAACTCCAAGTCTGAAATCTCCACTTCAGTACCAACTATATACACCAAACTTTCCAGTCTTGTACCTAGTTTTATTATGAAGACTATTACAGATGGATTTGTAAATATATTATTCCTAGCTTGATTTATATAACATTGTTTTTCCAAAAACATGGCAAAATCTATTTAAGGGTATCTGCCCAGATAGCAAACTGACATTGAATCAACGTGGAAACATGACATCGAAACAACGTTGATATGACATTGTTTTGCTCATCGAATTAACGTTGAAACCAACGTCAGACGCGTAATTCTTTCAAAACTAACGGAAAATCAACTTGAAATCAACGTTGCTTCAACGTTATGAAAGCAAACCAATTTTCGATTTTCATTTAGCTTTAAAGAATGCCGCATCTGACATTCGATTCAGACGTTAATTGAATGAGCAAACAATGCCAGATGCAACGTTGTTTCGAATGTTATGAGACACGTCGTTTGCCACGTTGATTCAATGTCAGTTTGCTGTCTGGGTGATTACAGGATAACAAAAGTAGATATCCATAAATATCATTTTTTCCCCATCTATTATGTGAACACAATGAAAAAAATATTTTAAACCTGGCTTTATCTAATAGGCTACTCAGATTTCATTTTTTAATATATATGAATTCGCACATATTTAATTAGATAAAGGCTAATAATTTAAGACTTGAGTCTTGACTTGGACTCATGGTAAAATACTTGAGACTTGACTTGAGCTTGCCCCTCAAAGACTTGAGACTTGACTTGGACTTCCAAAAAATGACATCTCTGGTCTGTTAAGGTTCCAAGCGTACCGTACTGGTACTAAAATGTGACGTGAAACACTGCAGATCACTGATTGGTCAGACAGAATCGTCACTACCAGCGTCATTGTATTTGCAACCAATAGACATCGATAAGAGAAACCAAACCCGCTAGATTTAAATAGCCAGTAACAGCCACCGCTGTTATCAAACAGTCTATAATCCCACCCACTTTAAAGCGGTACTAACTGCAGTGGAAAAGCAACCGAGCTAAAGCGAACCGAGCTGTACCGTGTCGAGCCGAGTCGTACCTCGCAGTGGAAAAGCGAAGCGAGCCGAAACCGTACCAGCAGTGGAATAGCGCCAGTAGAGACCTGGGGCTAGTTGCATAAACTTGGCCACTTTGTTAAGCGTCTTAAGAGCTAGTTTGAACATCTAATAGTAAGAGAAGAGGTGATCAGTCTACCATTGATTTAAATTGCAATGTTCTGCCTTTTGATTTAACTGACTTTAAAATGTTAGAACCACTTAAAATTGATGTCTAACTTTTAAGACTAGTCTAAAAAGTTTATGCAACTGGCCACTGAACAGCATTAAGCTAAAACCGGAAACAACAATAGAAACTTCAGAGTATGTAACTTTGAAGCAAGCGGCCATTAATCAAAATGCTTAGCAACATCTCCAAAACAAGGTCAAACCTTTATATGTAGAAAAGATAACTGACTACTACTTGACCTTCCATTTTTGTAGGAATAATGAACGTAAAAGGAGGCATCTCAGATTACAACTGAGGAGCATGCCACAACCCTTATAAGGCTACAAGACCAACTGAATGTCCGGCAGGTGCAACTGTTGGGGGAAGTGAACTATGATGTGATTAAAGTGACAGATTTTGATCAGTTTAGCTGAAGAGTTTGACAAGCCAGCAGCATGAAAAAGAAAGGTCCACAGGACAGAAATCTGTAAGAATACCTGTGCAAATTCCATGACAGAGCAGTGCAGTTTAAGAGAAATATACGATTGTGGGAAGTAATGACGAGAATTAACAACATGCCTTCATCAAGTGGGGCCTGAATATCATAGGCTTTTCTGGAGTAAATAGGTGATGTCTAAACAGTAAGTTGAATTAATGTCGAACAGTAATGGTAAAAAGCCATTCACTTTTTTTCAAGAGCTGTTAATTTCTGAGAACATACATAGATGTCATAGAACATAGATGTCATTGTGAACACAACATTAGAGTCTCAATAACATTCGTTCAGAACTATATGTGTGCTGCCATTCGTGTGACTTATCTCTGCTTACGGGTATCAATTAGTTCTTTATTTGCCTGTGCAAACCGGAGCACTAGCACTCCTCAGCAACCCAGGACAAAAGGCTGAAGATATAGCCTACTTACGACCGGCTATCGAGATGAAGATTTCGCAAAATGGTGAACAAGTAGCGATGTCACCAGTGGCTCTGCTGACTCAACAAGGCCAAAAATGGGGGAAAACAGCTTTGCTTTGTTTTTTCTTCTTAATAGTTTTGAATGCATTGTGGAACAGACAGCTGAGGAGCATAATGGCCCTTTTTTCTTATCTGAAAGACCAAGGCAGCATGTAAAAACAGGTAGAACAAAGTAAAAACAGGCAAACTTGCTCAGAGTGCCAGGAGAATATGCAGCCTTTACAAAAACCAAGAGACAAACTGACCTCCACAAGAGCGTTAAACAACAGCCAAGCGTATTTTCCAGGCCACTAAAACAACCCTTATATATATAGAAGGCTTATATAGAATACTTATATAGAAGATATATATGAACAGGGCTCGACATTAAGGCTTGTCGGCTTGACAAGTAGAAGAGAAAATTTAGTAAAAGTTCAATTTCAAACAAAATAAAATTCCATGTTACTTCACGTTATGTGCCACTCGTTACGTCCATTTTACAGATTTAATTTTACCGATTTGAAACGAACACATTTTTCGCGCTGCCTGTGAATGTCCTGAATGTGACTCACAGAAAGAAGCGCGTCAGTATAATGCGCATGCACGACCGCGCGCCAGAAGTTCTCTTTCGCGCTGAACGAACATCAACAACACACACAATTAAGCCAAAATGTTATGCGTCGAGGATCTTCATAACATAAGAGCAGTCTTATGATGGACATAAAGAGTTATGACTCGTGAGAGAATGAGGCGCGTGTGAGATCCGCGTCTCTGTCCACAGCGGCTGCTCTTAAAGGGCCAGCTACCAATAAAGCGTTCTGTCAGTAAAGTTAATGAAAGAACAAAGGGAACAGAGAAAATTATGCACTGCTCTTGACTAAAGAACTTGTGTAGCTTTAATAGGTAGTAGTCTATATATAATTTATAATCTCATGCAGTTTGATTACTTTATTCAATTTCTGTATATGTCCTACCTGTTAGACAGTTAATTTTTATCCAGACATCAATGGCTTATTGATCATTATAGTTGTTATCAATCATTTAGTTGTTCTTGCTAATTTCAGAATTATCACTAATCTGTGTGTGCATTTGGTTTAGAACCAAACAAGTTGACTCATGAAACCCTTGTTTATTATATCGCAATCGCATATCACAACAGCAATATTGACCTCAATAATCGCAATGTGACATTTTCCCCAAATCGTGCAGCCCTAGATAAAATTATTAAATCTTTACCCGGACAAGTGACGTTAGCCTTTGTGCATGGACAAGTGAAACATAAATTTACTTGTCCGAAGGACAAGTGCCTCAAAAAGTTAATGTCAAGCCCTGTTTATGAATATAGTTCAAGAGGAGGAACTGGTGTGGCATAATTTTGAACAAATATCAGAGCCAAAACCAAGTTTGTTTCAGGTGTTGAAAACAGCTTGCCAAAGAGGAACTACTCTGCCCTGTGGGCTGTGGCAATTACATAATAGGTGGACGTGCTCTGCAGCTTCACCTTCTTCAGTCCAATTTTTCTGTTCAGTCCTTCAAGTCAGACATCCGTGATTTAAGCATGAACACACTGCAGAAATCGAAGTTGTAATTGTAAATGAACGTGACACAGTTAGTGAGAGGAAAGAGCATAGAGCATATTTCAGGACCTTGGAAATGTCTCTTGCTTTTGCTGGAAGAGGCACCTCGGTCACCTGATTCCCGTGGAAATGAGCAACGGCTAATAAGTCTCAGGGATGACCCTTCTGAGGGGGTGGTGGTGGCCTCTGCTTAAGTTTAACCTCATGACTAGGGTTTCGTTCAAAAGGAGACAGGGAGTGGGAAAAAAATATAATCACATTAGAAGAGGTTGAAGGCATTATACGACACTCGGCGTTACATAATGCCATCTCTGAGCTGAGAATCAGAGCTGTGTCTTATATTACAATTCATGGAGTAAACCGTGGGCTCCCGTTCCAGTCTGACCACCAGAAAGACAAGCATCCTCCTTGATCAGGAGAAGGATGATTCATTTCAGCTGTTCAAACATTAGGGTTTACCAGTTATGATATCTGAAGTCCTAAGTCTGCGCATGCAGAACTGTGCACTGCAGGTATGCATAGGTCTATCATACATGCTGACGGCTCTTCTCCAAAGCTGAAGTGTCCAACCCTCAAATGCAAGCTGACAGCTGCCATTGGCAGGGCCTCACTGAATGCCCATGAGTGTGGGTTGAAATGCGAATGTTATATAACATGCTCTTAAAGAGTGCGACATGCTAACAAATAGCAGGGCCGATCAATTATCAACAAATTCACGCTGAATGTTTGAGCTGTTAGGAGAGATAAAGGACAAGCTCGGTTTTTTTGCTGTCTGAGAACCGTCTTACTAGCCGCATACCAAGATGGGGCTCATGTTTCAGCAGCTACTGTGGGCTTACCGCTGGCCAAAGCCACAAAAGCTAAACCTGAGGAAAGCACACCTTTCTTAAAACTTTTTTATGCCTTGGTCAGATGCAATTTGAATTTTTCCAATGTTGAATGTCAATATCTGAGGGAAATTAATTAAGGCTATTAGGTTCTGAAACCCATTAAACTGAGAAAAAATCAGTTCTGTTAATTGATGTGATAGTCCCAAAATGGTTTAATATCAACTGACTAATCAGTCTTTCCCAATTTATGAGTGACAGTCAAGATTGGGTCAAAGGGAAAATTTCTCTAATATTAAGAAAAACAGAAATATAGGCAACACCACAAATCATTCTTAAAATTAAAATAAATACATTTGATCTTTTTTACCTTCATTATGCGATCAGGACAGTTGCACCACCCTGACACTGCTTATCAATTGGTCTTGGAGCTTGTTCAAATGTATGGCTAAATCCTGCTCACAGATTTTCATAGAAGAGAGTGGAAATGCTAGCCTGGTTAAAACCAGACCATTGTAACTGAGTTTTGGTCTGGCAAAGCGTTCAAAGACAAATCATTTCCAAGAGGGGCGTCACCAACGGACGTCGTGGGTAGATCTAAAACCAATCAGAGCGATGATGGACATGACGTATGCGGAGCGGCGGCCTGCGGAGAAACATCTCCAGAGTGTTGTCCTTTGCTCGGTTTTTAACAAAAAGGAAACGTTCAAAATCGTTTAAAACAGACGCGATAGCTGATTCGAACAAGTGATGTTTGATAGCGGCATCCATCTTTGTAATGTAAGCTACAAAATCTACCTTCAAAATCCCAGCGCTGTCGTTATCGTGTAAAGCCCACCCCCCAACGTTTCTGATTGGTGCCGCGATTTCGACGGATTGGAAATGGGCTTGAATGAGCTCTTTGCCAGACTAACTTTCAGAGCAAATCTAAATTTGCCGGTTTTCCCAGGCTATGGAAAGCTATAGCTCTATCAACAGTCTTGCCTCCTATCCTGTGCAAGACCAGTCTTTATTATCTCCCACTGATAAATCCTGGTGAGCAAGGAGCCAAACACCACCTCAGGCTGGTAACGCATGTCTGAACAGTGCCTCTCAGTAGCAGTGGGGCTCTGTTTCGTCATCAAGACTTGTAAAGGCCAAAAATAGAAAAACCATTCCATCTAGTTTGGGATAATTACAATGGGCAGCAGGTTAAATGGATCATGTTTCTCCATTATGTAAGAGACATCACTACAGCCGGTCCAAACCGACCTCCCTAAATCCTTTATGACTTTGCACACGCATGACATGCATTGGGCATCAAGAACCCAGGCAAGTCCACAGGTAGGTTAAGAGTGGCCACAGGAAAAAGGGCGTTGTAGGTTGCATTACTGTCTGAGCAATGCTCTAATGTTAATTCTGAGTCAATGCACAGCGCTGGAGTCCTGCCAAGACTTGCAGCCTCAACTTAAATGCGCAGCAGCTGGGGAAGTTTTGCATGATGCACATATCACCCCTGGCCATTTGTACGAGGCAATTCATTTGAAGAACTGACTCAAAATCTTCAGAAAGCAATGATCTCAACCA
The DNA here is from genome assembly GCA_030378365.1 of Hybognathus amarus. Taxonomy (NCBI): domain Eukaryota; kingdom Metazoa; phylum Chordata; class Actinopteri; order Cypriniformes; family Leuciscidae; genus Hybognathus; species Hybognathus amarus. The sequence continues at coordinate 588,103 of JAQIUQ010006101.1, read as the reverse complement.
CAGCATGACGCGGACATGACACTAAGCCTTGTAACACCCATGCCAAATCATTGTGAGTAAAGATGAAGGGGAGGTAGCAGTACCTTGCCGGTTGATCTCGTTTTGCAAAAGCTCCTCCATGGCCTCTTCCTCTGCGATATCCAATGGTGTTTCTCCCTCACTGTTTACTACACCGACATTTGCACCTTGACTGATAAGATACCTGCAAAGACATGACACAATGTTTAAAAAGGTAACAGGTGCGATTAGTACAATCATTTAAAGATCCAAATTGAACTGACAACTGCTCAGGAGGAAGAAATGAAATGGGGCCTCATTTTATGTGACTCTCTTCATAGACACCTCAAGGCTTTAAGTGGTGATTAGCATTTTAATCAAAATTCAGTGAAGTGGTCCTTCACTTCTGTTACTGGTTAACACCGTGGATTCATGACAGAGTACATAGGCTTTTAGAGTTATAAAGGAGTGGCAGTCTCTTGCCTGAAAGACGGTTTCAGCATTGACCTTGGTGATCAACACATCGCCCTCACTAACCTCACTGCTCATATGTCAGATTCAAAAACCACAGCACTAGGGAACAAGACTGCACAGACCTGCCCCTTACTGACAGTCTGGATCTTCTTACATATTCAAAGCAGCTCAACTAGCCGTTTCTTAACATGAATCAAACACTCTTGCAAAACAAGTACAGAACACTGAAGCCCTGAATTATTGTTCTTTGCAACTTGTTTGAAACAGGTCATTCAACAACAAAGTGATGCACCTTCATTGTTCTTGCTTTGCTGAGATTAATTTGTAGGAAACGTTCAAACCGGACATTAGAATCAATTATCTTGCAGTGTGGTCAGAATTACAGAGAAACACATTTGCCAAAGTTCAGTCAATTTTTGCAGGCAAAATCCATGGTAATCCAGGTCATAGGGAAAGTACCAACACAGAATTTGCAACTGGTTGAAGTTGGTCATGCAGATTTGTCATGTTGGCCAACAAAAGCTGCTTGGTTTGAAATTGACATGTCTTGCTACAGTAATGATAATTGACCTATGGCTAAGCCACGCCCCCAAACGCGATGAGCCAATCACGCATTCTCTGCTTCCAAGTCCATTGGAATGCATTCCAGTTATTCAGTTTTCTTTCATTTTTATATGTTTCATTTTTCTTGCCATTTTAAGTTTAAAATGGTCAAACGGTGTGCATGGGGTACATGCAACTCCAACACTAGGTATCCCGAGAGGCTGGGCGATGGTGTGTATTTTTTTACTCTTTCCCAAGCCACATCTCAACCGAGATAAGTGTCTGCTCTGGATTAAGTAATGCGATCAAGCTATGCGGTAGACCACAACACCAACACAACACAAACAAGGATGTCTACATCTGTTCTAAGTTAAGTCAACAACGTATTTGAACATTAACTTTAACATCTATAATGTAACGTTAGCCTAACATTAGAAAACGTTAACGTTAGCTTCTAGCTGCGTTGTACATCACGTCACTTAGCTTCATTAACGTATCTGTAAATAACCGAGATAACAAATGTTAACAATGTTGTGCTGAATGATTCATGTAAATACTGTAGCACCAAACAGTGATGGCAACGATATGCGGTTTATCACGTTTACACTGTGACCTGTAAATTCTTGCCTGGAACTGAAGCTTTTCATCGACCTTCTCAACAATAAAATTATTAATATAACCCTCCAATGCATAGTTAAGGCCCTTTAGGTGACTTCAAGATGATATATAATCTTTCTGTCTTCGAAAATCATCAATTGCCTCCTGTGAAATGTCTCCTACTGGGACCACTGCCATAGCGCCAGTCACCGAATGTTGAGTGTTTGTCCAGTGAGCTGGAGGGGCGCGGCTTAGCCATAGGTCAATAGACAATGGACCTTATGACCATGCCTTGAGCCTTGTTCCCATTAGGGGCTAAAATAAGCTATTTTCAAAATTTAGGATGGTTTTCATGAAGAAATTTGGGAAATGTCCAATTGCATAGAAAATGTGCATATTAGTATATTAATCGTATATCTGAATCTCAAAGAGTAACTAAACACTTTTTTGACATTTGTTTATTAAGTGTTCTATTTCTACAATATATGGTGTAAAAACGTCTTAGTGCTGCCCTCTTCAGGTTGAACGGTGGCTGACGGCAGTTGAATTTTCCTATTGGATGTTCCGCACTTTGTGCACGTACGCAGGTTTCAGCTCACCACGCTGAGCTACGCCCTTGGCAGTATAAAACCCATCTTGTTTCCGTCAAAACCACTGTAGGGAGTCAGGAATTGGAATTGTGAGTATTAAAAACGATCAGGATAGTGTTTTAGCATCTATTTCGTCCCCTCTATCTCCGCTGGGGTCTGCCCACTTATTCAGCATTTTCAAATATTGCCAGTGGGTGGAGTCAGGCTCTGACCAGTGGTTTAGTTACCCTTTAAGGCTTTTCATAGGTGTTTGAAATATTGTGTACACAGATGTTTTAAGTGTACCATTTTGTACACTAACCACTGGCAACTGCTGTTTCGGGTTCTAGAAATATTAGTCCTATCAACATACAAAACAGGTCAGAGTACTCCCGATATTCAGGACAAAAGCAAGCTTGTTCCGTTTTACTGTTTGCCCCATTTAAAAGTCAGCTGATATTTTCTCTAGAGTGTCGTGTTCCCTATGCAGATCTCAAGCTTCCAATATAGCTCAAGCATGAAATTAAAAATTAAAAATGCCATGGCTTAGCAACATCAATTAGTCTCTCATTTGCAGCATTATTTGTGCAGCTTAAAGAGGTGCCACCTAAGTAAAGTGTTTCCAATCTGGTCACCTCTAAGATTCCATGAACGGTCAGGATGACGCTGCCTTAGAAGGCTGCTGCGTATGTAGGTAGTGGGCAGAAATACAGACCACTAGGTTATGAAACAATCATTTCATAGAAGAGAATGTGTATCAATTCTAAGTACAGGAAGAATGACAATGAATGGAACTGGATTCCCTTGAGTCAAGAGTGTAAAAGTGTCAAATCATTATGCACCACAGCTATGATTTCAGCACAGGCTAGGTGTCAATCCATCCCTATGGTGTAGCATGAGAACAGTGTTCACTTTGGGCTTCAAACCTGGGCTGACCTCTTAACCAGGTTACACATAGCTGGCAAAAAAAAAATCCTAGCAATATATGATCTGTGAGATAAAAATAAACTGAGATGTAAAACTAAGCGTTTAAAGTATTTCATAACATGCTTCGGCTTAAACCATCAAAACTATGAGCGAATCTTAAAAATGCACCAAAAATTAACTTCTTAAAATTCTGCACTTCCTGAAAATTGTTGCGTTGTGCATCATAATATAGATCAAATTTGATCATTTCACACTTTGTTTATTTGGTCAATTACAGCTATAATTTGTATTTTATACTTTTGTATTATTTATTTATTTAACATATGGACAAAGGTAAAACAAAAACTAGACATTAAGGGCATTAGAAAAGTAGCAAAAAAAAAAAGAAGATAATGAAATGAGTTCATTTTAATAAGAATCAACCCCTGGGACATAAAACTGCCTGAGGTATGAAGAAACAACTTATTTTCTGTGGAGGGGAAGCGGTACTTACTCAGCGATGTCGAGGTAGCCACAGGAGGCGGCGGCGTGAGAGGGATCCAGCCCTCATTGTCGGGCTGGTTCATACAGGCCCCATGCTCCACAAGGAAGGTCACCATGTCTACATTATCATCTATGCAGGCCTGAAAAAAAAGACGACAGGAGTTAACATCTAAGCAAGATTATCATCTAGCTGTTAAAACAGAGTCAACCTATTCAATTCATTGACTTTTTCAAAACAGTATTCATGCACCATAGCCATGGTTCAGATTAAGAGCCAGTTTCATAAACCCAAATGTGAGCTTCAGGCTCAAACATTAATCTTCAGTGGGAACCTATTCCTCCAAACAAAGACACATTATGTCATCAGGTAACCAAAATCCCTTGAGGGAAATATGGAGGTCTGTAATTAAAGCATGTCACCACTCAATGAGACAAAAGAGCTTGATAGAGACTAGCGTTGTCACTGCCATGACAATATAGACACTATTCAAAAGTTTGAGGTCAGTAAGGTTTTTACTTCGATTAGTTTATTCAGGAAGGACGCATTAATCAAGTGACAAAAACATGCATCATGTTTTAAAAATATTAAAGCTACACTGTGTGATTTTTACCCTCATCTAGCGGTGAAAAGGTATATGATCATCCAGTGAATATTAGTTTCTATTCCTCTCAATTCCGATTTCGTTTCAACTCCTACGGTGGCCAATGTAGTCCAAGATTAACATGGCTTCCAGTTCCACCTCGTCCATGAGTGTTCACTCAAACGTAAACGCGAAAGGCGAAGCTTGAATTAACGAGTATGTCCCTCTTTGGCTAATGTACTTTCAAGATGGAGGGGCAACATGGCGAACCCCTTACCCGTATGTATTTTCAATGGCATATTATACACTCACGAGAATACTTTATTACTTGAACGAAGTAAATGTACATTAATGAGCACATATATTTTTTAAAGAACTAAGTGTTTTTAGCCAAGAATAAACTAAGGGTTACACAGTGTAGCTTTAAGTAGCACAACCACTGTCAACATTGATAAGAAAAGCACCATCAGCATGTTAGAATGATTTCGAACGATCATGTGACACTTAGTGAATACTGGAGTAATGATGCTGAAAATTCAGTTTTGAAAATGCAGAAATAACCGTGGTATTATATTAAGATGTTTGACAAGTGCAACCATTTTCTTCATGGGCTCATGAAAGCATGACTTGAACAGAGACAAAAAAAATTAAATAAACCATACAGAGAGAGAAAATAATAACTTTACCCTCATTCACCAATTCAATACATTATCTTTACAATTGGCAAACAGTTTTAGGTCATGTTAACTACCAAATTTTTCTTACATTTTAAGGGGACCTTTCAGTGCCCATTGCCAGACTAAACTCAGTCACAAACTTGAGTGGCGTCCAACCTCGGTTCTCCACGTGCTCCCCTCTTGAACGCTTGCCCCGTAAAATCTCCAGGTCTTACAGCTGGTTGCCTTGTCAATACCATAGACAAAGGGGGAAACACACGAGCCAGTCTCACGTTCAGGGCACAAGACTATCTAGTTGAAAATCCTTGCCCAAATTTGGGCTGTTTACAGTACCGCTGTAGAAACGTGTGGGCGCTCTTATCAGGGTCTTGTCAAGCTTGGTAGCGACTAAGCGACTAAAATAATTTGGGTCAACCAAGCTTCTTCTAGTCGACTTAACAGTTAGTCGGCAGCCTTGTTAACATGATAAAATGTGTTTAATCTGGAGACCTTTCATGGGCACCCAAATACAGCTCACTGCCTTATGTCATTCCCAGCCCTGTCCCCTTAAGGTAAGCAAGCATTCCCTCTGGCCTCAAAACACACCATGTTTATTATAAGCCTAACCCAGCAATTCCCACAGCCCAACAATGGCAATCCCTTAATGGCTGTAATTGTTCAGGCCTGACAGGTGTGAGAGTTCGTGACCACATCAGTGAATGCAGAGCTGGACTTTAAACTACAAGACAAGGGAAATTACTCTCCAAAGAAAATGACTTGGAGTCTTGGAGCACTTGTGTAAAAAATGTCAGTGTAAATTCCTTTCCAAAAATGCACAGGGTAGCTGAAAGAATGTAATCAGTGTGTAATGAAGACATATTCGGTATATGGGACAGACATGAAGCCTGTTTTTCACTTGACGGTTCGGCTATACGTATAGGAGACATTTGGGAGCTAATCTCGAATATTAACAGTAGTAACAATTAGAGCCAGACCGATATATTCGGCAGGCCGAGATTATCGGCCGATATTAGACATTTTCCAAATATTTGGTATTGGCAGTTATAATGGCCGATAAATGAATATTTCAAAAATAAAATAAAAACGGACGAAACACACGCTTGAAGCCATGTCATGAGTGTTGGAGTTTTATAGTTTGTCCACCAGAGGGTACTCTACACTGTCCCTGTTGGCAACACTCGTTGAGTGATTTTGTGACTATCATGTCCAGTTTTGCTGCTGTTAAATAAGCCGAGAGTGAAGCGGAATCACCTAATAATAATTACGTAAGTTTAACTTTTCACAATGTGACTAAAGTATTTCTTTAATAGCCGTGACCGTTATAGCAATGAGACGCATCATCTCTCCTTGGCCTGTTACATTGAAAATGTATGTTTTACAATTTGCAGTATGACATAATCCATTGCTAAATTATGGCTCATTATAGACTCGCTAACCACAAAGCTAGCTAACGCCACTGATCATCAGTCTGTTCTGTTCGTGACAATAAAAGAAACAAGTTTCTTTTTAAAATGCATTATCATATTATTTTAGTTAAAACTCATAAATAACTACAAATAACTAATGTTAGGGAAAATCTGTTAATGTTTTGTTGCGCATTTCTGGAAAAAAAAAAAAAAAAAAAAAAAAAAAAAATATCGGCAATCATTATCGGATGTTGGATTTTAAAACCAACAAATATTTGTATCTGTATCGGCCTTCAAAATCCTTTATCAGTCGGGCTCTTAGTAACAATAGAAAGGATTGCATCCAAATCACACATCACAGATGCAATAGATATTTTTTGATAAACAAAGTTAAGGAACATTACACTGCTTCAAACTAGGCTATTGTTCTGTATATGATGGATTTATGTTGAAGTGCTTGAATATTGACAATTCAGCAAAATGCCTGAAAATGTTGCTAATGTGTCTGAACTATATGCAATATTAATGATGCTGGTCTAAACAACTTTGGTCATAAGCAGAACTCTGCAGCCATGTTGCTGACAGTAAATAAGAAAACTGCAGAAACTACCGAGATGAAGTGACGTTCAATTGAACCCAAATGCATTCCTGTCCAAAATGTCAACAATAGACCACTTAAGCTGCTCTTAAGGAACAAGTGGTGAACTTCAATAGACAAAAGTACCACAAATACATCCAAACAGCTGCTGATCTGCCTTGTAACCAAATTTGTCAGCGCCATGCTGTGTAGGATCTGGTCTGTGACGTGCTGCTAAAAATAGAGGGTTTCAGCCCTGCACATGCTAAGTCTTGGTTTTACTCTTACAGTTGAAGGCACATTGACAGATATGAGTAATTCTGTTTTGACGGTACTACATCTCCCTTCTTGCAGATAGACCTATGCATGCAGAATTCAGTACGTCGTCTGAAGTGAAAACTGTCCCGGCAGCCAGAGAATTTATATCCTGCTGAGCAAGAGTTTAATTAGAGGTAGGATCAGTGTACACTACCTACCTTTTTGTAGACTTTCAAAGATTGACCAGACATACAAGACCACAGTAAAACTAGAGGCCGTTTTGTCGCATTTTAAATTCTGAAAGACTACAGATGCTTGAATCTGGACTCAAATCAACAAGGATGCAGGCTTACAGAATGAAATCAAAGCAGACATATTCATCCTTGTGTCTTCATTAAGAAATGGTTATTATGGATGCTTTTTGTAAAAAATTAGAGCTGGAAATAGCTTAAAACAAGACAATATCATACATTGATGAGTAAAAATTAGGGCTAAAAAGTCGACTAATCGTGATTAATCGTATCCAAAATAAAAAAGTTTGTGTTTACATAATATATGTGTGTGTATTGTATATAATTATTTTACTATTATTTACTACTATTACTTTTACTTTATTATAAAAACTCACACAAATGCATGTATATATTTAAGAAAAATGTGTTATTAATACATATACAATATATACAACTATAAATGCATGTGTATTTATAAATGCAAAATAATTCTATACACACATATATTATGTAAACACAAACTTTAATTTTGGATGCGATTAACAAATCTAGCTGGAATCAGACTTTGATAAGGACAGAAATCAAAACGAGCATCTCAACTCCACCTGGATTTTTGATTCGAGGATACCCAGATTAGATTCACCCAAAAATGAAGAAGGTAATCATTTAATTTAGACTTTCATTTGTACACAAACTATAAGATCAATGCAAATACATAGAGCTAATGAAATATTGTAAAGTGAAGGTCGGAACCGTTCTTGTGTTGTTCTGATGTGCAAGAACAAACCTCATTGGCGAGTGAGGTTTACTTTAATGCATCAAGAGACCTACGGTTGAACTGCCACTGACCAAATATGATGTGCTCTATGATTGCAGTATTTTATAAGTGCACAAATAAAAGCCTAAATTAAATCTGTTGATTTAAGATTCAGCTCAGATTATGTCTCTTCAGAAGATTTGGATTTGCTCCATTCATGTGGATTTATTTTTTTACGATGTGTTTATGAACTCTCTGAAGCCTCCTTTTTTGGTAGAATAGACTTTCAATGGAGGGATAGAAATCTCTATGGTTTCATTAAAAATATATTCATTTGTGTTTTTGAAGATGAACAAAAGTCTTTCAGGTTTGGAACTTTAAAATTAGAGATGCTTTTAAAAATAATCCACTTTAACATGCACAATAACCTCAATATTTTTCAGCTATTATATGGTCAACAAAAACATTAGCATCTGATCACCCAGCCCAAGTTTGCAGACCTGAGCACTTCATCTTCATCGTTCATCATGTACTATAATAATAAAAGTGGATGTGGACAATGATGTGGACACATGGACAATATAATTCGAGTCTGATTCTTTACTGTTTTTCAATGTAGTGGAAATCTGAAACAGGACATTTGACATCAGGGAATTTCCCATTAGAAGAGACATTATGCACTCATTTCCCATAAGGCACTCTTCAACATGAATTCCTAAACTATGCAAACACATTAGAAAGTTTTCAACCAATTTGAGAAAGTTCTCTAAATCAGTTTAACACAAATGCATTAGGTTTGCAACCAATTGATTTTATAGGGGTTACACGGTGTGGAACTGATTCCACACTGTGTAACCCCTATAAACTCACTTATACCACTGAAAGTCCATTCCACCAAACATCAGTCTGCGAGAGCAAGGAAATGATTGGCTGCTGAAGAGCCACATTGTTGTGGGGGCCAAAAGGAGGAAGTGATGCCTCTTTAGCACAGTACCATAATGAAACCTGATCTTACACAAACCTCAAACTTCTACAAGGCCAGACCATATGCAATGTCAGTAAGTTAAAAGTGAAGTGTGTAATATGCAGAGACAGCTAAAAGTAAACCATTAGTAGGATGATTCCCAGAAGTTTAAACACTATGGCACTACCAAAACATCACTCTCACTGCTCACTTTGTTTGAGCATCATGACAAGCCTGACCCAGTTATATCAGCTTGTCCAATGGTGTAAGTTCAAGGATCAATGGAGAATAATAATGAATGTGATTGGGAAAAGTCTTAAAGGGTACATATCATGCTTTTAAATCATTCATTTTTACTTATAAATCATACATTTGTGGTCTATATAAAGCATAACTGCAATGCTTGGGTCTGAATTACTCATTATTATAGCTCCACAGGCCCCTTTTCTACCCCATTTCTGATGTGCTTCTGTGAGCAAGTCGTTCAATGCGGCCCCTTTAAATAAAAAGGCGTACCGTCTTACCCGCCCGCTCTCCAGGTCGCTGAGTTCACGGTCAGCTCAACTCAGGTTCAACTCTCCGCGTTTGGCCATTATTGTAGTTTGATAAGAGATACGATTACTATAGCTTCAAAGAACATTTTTATTCACACGTTAACAAAATGTCAACAACGGAAGACTTGTCCACCAAGCCTTACATATTCGAGCCAGAGCGAGCGATTTGAAAAAGATGACGACGACGAACCGTCTTCATATGGAGGCAGGTATGTAAGTTAACTATGTTGTGTTATTAGTGAAAGTCGACTATTTCTCTTGTTAAAACAAGCACACTGACAAGATAAATGACTGCGGTCTGATCTTACCACTAAAAATCTGTATTGATAATAAAATGATAACTTACGTTTAGAAAGCATCAGGAAACACAGCAGCTAAATGATAGAAGGAATTTACCCGATCGGCAAACCCTTCTGTATACTGGCTGAGGTTGTTGAAGTGGGGATCCTTGAAGTGCTTCAGGTCACTACATCCAACAACCGAACATTTTGACTAGCCCTCTCGTAACTTCTGCATGATTGAGCTTGGACTACAAAATCGGAGCGAGAAATAATAATGGCGGATTGCTCGTAGTGTTGGACCGGTAGTCGATGTCCTTATTTGTCAGTTCCGCTGCAAATACCGGTGACGTACTTGCTCAAAAAACGTCATAGACAACAGGAAAATCTAACAGGTTGAAAAATATGACCAAAACAGAAAATAAAGATATAAACGAAGCACCTGAAGAGTAATAATTTCATCTTTTCTGTACTGATAAAGACTCCAAATCTACAACAAAATGCATTTAAGGGCTAAAAAGTGGATTTTGCATGTAGACGATCCCCTCTAAAAATATATATATTTTATAAATTCTCTTCGGTGACACTACAAATTAATAAATACACGTACAATACATGTGATGCGATCTGGGAAAACCCTACTACATGGTGAAATTTGACATATTACAGATTTTGAGACCACAATAAAGCTGGGTCCAAGCCCTTTCCAAATCTGTTTTTATTTTCTTTTATAGTTTGACTGTAACAAAAGTTGTGGTTATCTGAAGTCGGCTGATCGCTATGATTTTCAGAAATGGGATTGAGAAAACAGGTTTAATTAACGGTCACGTCCTGCTAGCGGGACGACTGGAGCTCCCTTTTTTATTGCCTTTTTTACAGATCACATTTTAGTAATCATCATAGGTTAGGTATCGTTCGAAAGCTTACGAACTCAAAATTCAACATGTGAAAAAAGTTCTGAAATTGGACTCAATTGAGAGGCGAGCAAGTCTTTAAACGAGCAGCTTCAGACTCTGTTGTTCTATTGTGCTCTGCATTATGCACTCGATTGAGACGCTTGGATAAAAATAAATAAATAAAAACTTGCGGGCTGTTGTAGTTCACCCAGGACTGGACTTTATTCTGTTATGTGGTTTATTTTGATAGGTGAACTGTCTTTGTAGTGTTAATCCTGCGTGTTCTTAAAGAGAAACACCGCTATTTTTCTGCACTAAACTAGTCAATTTTCCCACAATATATTCAGAGATGATAAACAAGATGTTATAGAATAATAATTTATTAAAAACCCAATTTTGACAAAAAAAAAAACTGACATTCGATCTATATTTAGACCTTACTGAAAACGTACCAGCGCGACATCGACGACTTTTCCTAGATTCGCATCACATATATTTAAAATTAATTAATAAATATTTATTTGGATAAATTACTTTTGCAATTCAGTTTGGTGACACTAGAAGCAAGATTAATAAATAAATAAAGAATACAATTAGAATAGATTAATAAAATATAGTATTTTAAAATAGTTTAATTACTATTTATATTTATTTTTGAATTATTTAATTAATATTATTTATACAACATATTTTTTAAATTCTGGTAGGTGAAATATTTTAAAAAATAAAGAAAATTGAAAGGAAAATATAAAGGACACTAGCAAAAAAATATTTCGCTTCAGTATCCAAAAGGAAGTAAATGCTAATGGACATGAGATGAAGATAGGGACATGACAAACCCCCAACAAAAGTGCCACACGAGATAACCCTCTCCTACAGTGAACCCTTGCATCTCCTCAAACACGTCATTCAATTTGGACAAGACCAACAGCGCTGATTACAGAGTGTTATCTATAGATTAACTTAATAAAGACACAATCAAGGTTAAACATGGCTCAGATTACAGCTGAAACAATACAATGCCCATCAGATGCGCCAGTCTAATCCTAACACAACACATTGAGAGCTCTGGCTATGCTGGGAGAGACAGGCAAATCGCAGATCCTGAAACATACAACTGACGAGCATGCGAAGATGAAGCCCTGCTTGTTTCCATGGAAATGGGGCTAAAAGTGGAGAAGAGAAAAAAAAGACAAGAGTTTGGTCACGTTGGCCCTTTGTAACTAACATAAATAAATAAAAGACGGGAATTCATTTAAAACACACCAGGGTTGTTCCAGCAGCCCCTGGAGACAGACTTGGCCGAGGGGAAGATGAAAAGAAAGTCTTACAGCTGAGGGTCAGAGGGGGTCCGACTTCTTTTGGAACAGCGGCGGTTGTGTTTGAGCTCTTCAGTTCGGCTTAAACCAGCGCAATCTCATGGCCCTTTATGGTCAAACTCTGAACACATGATTACGGACCCCTGAACATGGGGTAAAAGTCTATCTGAACCAGCTGATAATGTCTCTCCTTAATAGGTTAAAACCAAGAGGAAAGCCCTCTAATGTTGTGAAGCAACTGCTGCCAAATAGTAAAACACTGTATGAATGGTCACTAAAGAAATTTCACTAAAGAGTCTCACAAAACCAGTCAATTACGATTATTAAATATATTTAGCTTTTTGTTTGCGCAAGCAATTCCTAATAGCTAATTTATTGAGCCCACTTCTAATATTTGTTGATCAAATAACGTAAGCCTGCGTCGGGCATCTAGGGAATGGTTTATTGTTTACTCAGACTACTTCTGTCAAATTAACCAAATAAAGTCATGAGAAGGTAACAACAAGGCTATAAACAGACAGAGAGAGAGAAGGCCACACCATTTATAATCACATCACAACTACAATGAATTAACTCTATATCAACCATTACAAGACAAACCAGATGCATGGTCAAATAATTACCCATCGCTTGCAGTTCAGAATAGGGACACTGGGCTTTTTCCATACTTTAAAAGGAACTGTGAATTCAATCCACCAGAGTAGAGAGGAGTACAGCCTCCCCCGTGCGCGCGTGTATGTGCGTGTGTGCGAACACACATGGGCCGGTGACTGTGTATGAAGCAGCAGCAAACCCATGAGTGATTATCTCCCAAATCATCACACAAAGCGTTGGAAGCTAACTATAGCAGCACTTCACTTCAAGGGGAGAAGACACTTGAAGCCCCCTCCCATCTCACTTCCTCTAGTAGCCCCTGTAGACTCCCAGCTGAAAAATCGGGACACTCTCAATCCTGCAGTTCTTCCACCATTACTCCATTGGCAAACAATCAAATTTGAATAGAAAACATACTAAACAAAGTCAAGTATGATGGATAAGAAAGACCTGATGTACAATGAAGACATATTTATCAGTTAACAACAATTTATGAATATTTATCCTAGTCCAACCACACCATTTATAGAAATCCAGCACAGGGCGGGACAATAAGGACGGCCTGATAATCCTGGGTCAGCGTGAACAGCGCTCAGGACAGTAGACGGAACTTGCCCGATTCACGCCACAAAAGTTTAGCGCTTGCACGTGTCTTTAAGCTTCACCAATTTAAATTCAAGTACTCAAGTATTCAAGTACACGAAGATGCGGAAAGAGAAGTAAATTTGAAGTAAAAAACGTACTGTGCGTGAGACGTTCACTCATATCCGAAGCACATGCCCAGAAATAGGGCTGTCAAACGATTAATCGCGATTAATCACATTCCAAAATAAAAGTTTGTGTTTACATAATATATGTGGGTGCACTGTGTATAATTATTTTATATATATATATATATATATATATATATATATATATATATATATATATATATATATATATATATATATATATATATATTTATTTAAATACACACACATGCATGTATATTTAAGAAAAAAAATTTGTATTTGTATATAAAATATTTATATTTATATATAATATAAATTATATATAAATCTATATACAGTACATGAAAATATTTCTTAAATATTTAAAAGCATGTGTGTGTATTTATATATATAAAATAATTTTACACAGTGCACCCACATATATTATGTGAACACAAACTTTTATTTTGGATGCGATTAATCACGATTAATCGTTTGACAGCCCTACCCAGAAAGCCGTGCCTCAGACAGCACGCAAATACTGAATAGAGTCCTCTTTCCTCTCTCCTGCTTGAACGGACATATTCACAAAAAATCATGTCAAACAATGGAAAAGTAGCGCAGTGGAATGTATATCAGTCTATTGGATCCGTGAATTACGTCTTAAAGGGGGGGTTGACTGCGATTTCACTCATTTTAAATAGTGTGTAATGTTGCTGTTGGTGCATGAACAGTATGTGCAAAGTTGCAGCGCTGAAAGTTTAGTGTAAGCAGAGATATCGTCTTTTAAAAATCAGGAAGTATAATTGCCTACAAAAACGACTCGATTGGGACTACAGCTGGGTTATGGTACGTCACTAACCCATACATTTGCATCAATCCCTCCCTCAGAAAATGCAGAAAATTTCAGAGGCACGTCGACTCGTCGAGTATGTTGTTCACGCAGCTGTCAGGTCTTCTGTGTTCGGGCTTCCCATGGACGCTATTCTTCCTCAACAATGGATACAATTTATTTTTGATTATGTTCCTGAAAATGACGATCGTAATCTAGCGAGTTCAACACCGGATTCAACAAGAAACTGTTTCTAAAACATGAAGCAGTTCCGACTTTAAAACAAGAGGCAGCAGTTGTTGGGCCACAATAAGAGCATCATTTTAAATGTATTTGCACGTATAATTCAAGACGTAGCCTTGTGTTTTTATTTTTTAGAAAAAAAGCAGTCAACCCCCCTTTAAAGTGACAGCAGCTGAAAACCACTGTTAGACCAACCTGAAAAGCACTGGGCTAGTAGCGAAGCTCCTTAGCGTTGAGCCATGCAGTTGTCCAAAAAAATAATATTTGACATTTAAGTCACAACAATGAGCACATTAATATGACCATTCATGTACACATACCAACACTTAAGTACGTTGAGTGTATTTACATGCCCACTATTATATACATGTTATGATTGACAGCGAATGTGTCATGTATAATGTAATGTCAACGTAATATAATGTATAATGTAATGTCGCATTTAAAATTAAATTTTAGATCATCACATAAAAGCACATTTTATTTAAATTCAAGGATGATAATCTTCACTAGTAATCAGCCGGGGTTTTTTTTGTTTTGCACATTCAACATCAGTCAGAGACGTAACTTATGCACTTTTATTTATTGTATCAAAAAGCATTCGATGGTGAGTCAAAAGTAAAAAAACAAATTGCAAAGCATGTGTTCAATTATAAGCATTTTAAAGAAGGCTGAGCCTTATGGCTGCCATGTCAAAAAGCCTGAGAAGTTAAATGCTCTTGAGCTGTTTTTCACCGTTCATAGCTTAAAATTGTACCATTATATTCTTATCAGTAAATGTTATAAGCAACTCAAAGTCAGGAAGACCTTTGCAATAGCTACTACTATTCACAAAGGGATTCTGTATTAAACTTCTACATTTAGAGCGAGCTTGCACGTGTTAACAAAAGGCAAAAAAGATGCCAAATTTCTTGGAGTTCAAGAATGGTTTTCTTTCAAAGTAAACATTTACCTCATATTAGAAAAAAAATATATAATAATTTATATAAGTTGTATATTACAATTTATCATCAAGTGTATCATTGTTGACAGAGCCCAGAATATCTGAAAAGGTGTGCTGCTCCACTGTCTGAGAAATGTCTGCAGCTGGCAAAGTGATCAAGCCCAGAAGCACGAGGTGGTGTGTGAGAGCCAACCGTCCTTGGCATTCCCCCGTTTAAGCGGCCAACTATGTACCTTTCAAATTCAAATTGCACTTACTCAAGTCCTTTGATTCTTGGTAAGGTACTAATGCTTTAGAATGGGGAACTCATCAAATGTGTCAGGGAATAAACTAAAGTTTTATTTATTTATATAGCCTATTCAGTTTCATTTTCTATTTAGCCTATTATAGATAGGACTACATACTTTATTTATTAAACTTAAACTGTATGTGTTCATTGATTGTGAAGTTAGACATCGAAAATTGCAGATCAAGCGCATGGGGCTGCATGTTTATTCTTATGAATTGTATCCTATTTCCCGTTAACTACGCGCAGTGATATGGAACTATAAGGCAGTCAAACCTGCCTGAAACTACTTTTCCCTGAAAATAATTGCACACCTTTAGAATGTTCTCAACCAATCAGAATGAAGCATTCAACAGCCCTTTGTGGGCGGAGCTTAGGTGGAGGCAGAACGATCCCTCTGGCCACTTCGCTAATGCTAGTTAGCAAGTAATGTTAGCTTGTTTTTTAACAATGACTGGAGAAAATCGAGCCCGATCTCATGAAAGTTAGTATCTATGGCACGAAAGTCATTTCTCGTGGCATTTATACGCCAAAAACAGTTTTTGCGTGTATATGGCACGTGACTTTCGCGTACATATGATACGCACTTTTTGGCGCATAATATGCACGAACTCCCCACCTCCCTCCCCCCTAAACCGAACCCAGTTTTTCTTGGTGCGTACCATATACACGCAAAAACCATTTTTGGCGCATAAATGCCACGAGAAATGACACTCGTGGTATAGACACGCATCTTCATGAGACTGTGTTGGAAAATCCGATATAATCTTAATGTGTAAGGTCACTCAGTGCCCAGGACCGTGATTGTTATTTCCAAAAGTTATCTTTAACAGATCGGAACCAGATTGGCCGACCTGTATCCGCCTACACACTCAATGCATGGGCGATCTGACAAGATTAACGTTACGTTACCTCGGTTGAGTGGCCTGACTTCTACACGTCGTGAAGAGAAACTGAGGGCATATAAATCTTTAGATGCCTATATGGTCCTGTACAAGACTTGTGTGTACGATCCGCAGTTCTGCCGAGCCAGCGCCAAGACGACGACAATGTAAAGAGTGACATTACAGTGCGATTTTAATGATGTGAATATTTTCTAGCAATAAAAGTTCCAGATACAGCATATTCATTTTTCATCATTTCTTGCACCAAACAACACGACATTTAATAATAGTAACAATAATTTAAGCTCCTTATTATGTAGCCGAATCTGTGCTGGTTTGTATTGGCCGCCTCCAGTTTTCACTTTGTTTTGCCTCCAGCTAGCGCCGTGACGTAACTGTGACGTCGGCGCTAAAGGGGTGACTAAACTTTCACAATCTTACTAACTATTAATAAGCAGTGATTAGGAGTTTGAGGCAAACCTTGCAGTTAATAGTTAGTTAATAGCGAGAATTGGACCCTAATCTAAAGTGTGACCAAGTTCAGCAATAGGTTAAGTCACCAATAAAGGACTTTGGGGATGTTTACCCAGACAGGAAAATAATGTGGTCATGACCTTTAAACCACTTGCACTTTTATGATATTTTTGTTGGCAGTCCCTGGTCATTATATGCTTTGATTATTTGGAAAACAGCAACTTGGAGTAGACTTCATAATATCTTAGTAGTCTCAACAAAGTAAACCACAAAGCATAAGACAAACTAAATGGTTTTATGTGGTGACAGCCAGCCAAACAGTATTCTCTACCTGAAAAAATATATATTTTGCCAAAAGCTTTGGACATTTAGTCAGGCAACACAACAATATGATTATATAATGAACATCAAAAGATATGTTAATTCACAGGATTAAGGCTCATCTGTAGCTCTAGTACTTAAGTAGAGCGCAGCATAATTTGCTTAGCAAGGTACTTTTTACAAACAGCTGGTAGCCAAGTTAGCTTTAGACTTTAAAGCAAATATTTCTGCAAACCATATGCAAACTTTCTTTTCATGAGTTCTCATATCTTTAAAACATGACGTTCTGGCTATAGCCATCATGAAACTGACTATCTCATTCTAAATGTTTATTACCGAGCAGAACACATGATAACCTTTGGAGTATCTTTAACGAAACCCAAACAGTCCATCAATGGGCTGGTTCAAAACGAAAAATATCACACATGCGGCCAAATAAAAAAAAATTAATGTTGCCTTCTTTTATGAGCCAACACTAGCTCATGCAATAACAAAAGATAGGGAATACAGTCTAAGGTCAGATAACGCACATGTTTTCTTTAAAGGGAAATCCAATTCACTCCCTTATAAAGCAACAGCAATGATAGAACGCTGCCTCTCCCGGATGAAACGGCGACCTCTCCCACCCCTGCCTGCTTGCTTTCTCCTGCTGCAGAGGCCACCTAGCGAGGCTGCAGTCGGGACCAGCTCTATCATACCACTGGAGAAATTCCCAGATAGGTAAAAGCACAGCTCTGAGCCCTGAGCCAGCCAGAGCCCCGCCTCCTCTTTCTACATCACCAACGCACCAGCACACAACCACTTCCACAAAAGGAATTCCTTCTTTGCCGTGTTAGTGTGTGTGTGTAGAAAGAGAAAGCAGCAGCACACAGAAAGAGTTGCATGTGCACCTAAAACAAAAAAAAATATCAGGCAAAAGGGAGATGGTCATAATTCACCGAATTCAAAAAGAAAAAATTACATTATGTATTTAAATACTGGATATTTAATTGTGGAATATCATATTATTTTAACATTAATTTACAGTCTTCTAACACTAACGTAAAGCGATACAGCTGCTGTAAGCTAGGTCTTTAAACGAGCAGGTGTTGATGTGCAAAACAATGCAACAGCTGTGTTCGTGCATGACATTGAAAGTTCATTACTACAGGTTTTCACAAACTACTAATACTCTACTACAAATGTTACTTAATACAAAGTTTCCCTTAAAAGAGGTTAAAATTCAGTATTTAAAACTCCAGTATTTATCCACTATTTACTGGTTCTCAACCACTATACAAGTATTACCAGTTTATGTATTGTGTGTTTCGGTATCTGCAATTATTGGGAGTCTAAATATTGGTACAGTAAATCTTTTTTTTGTATTAATTTCATTTAAAATTACCATAAAAACAGTAGTGTTGTCACGACGCCAAAATTATTGTTTTTCATTACCGATACCAAGTATTGCGATTTCTAGATACTTTTCGATACTTTGCCTGAAAAAAAAATCTTACAAGGCGTTTCACATGCACCTCTTTTGCGTAGGTCTGTGCTCTTTAAATGCTGTAATAACCTAATATAAATAAATCACTGACAAACATGCACATGCTCTGATTATAATAATAATTTAGTTCGCTATAAAATAAGAGATCTAGTGCTAATATCTGTTTTTTTTTTTAAATCAAGAGGAGCGCTCTTTTCGCTACTATCAGTTGCATGGATTTGGATACAGTGTCTTTTGTGCAGTCGCGCACGATCTTCACTCGGACGCGCGCTTCAATCGATCGCCATTGCAGAGACGATGGGCTCTATGCACGGCGGTATTTCCGGTGAAGGTCTAAGGATGCTTGATTACTTCCGCCGATTGTAGAGTCCAATGCAATACTGAGAATTTATATTGGATTTTATACTCTATGGTTATACTAAAGAAACGTTAGTCACAAAAACAGACAAAACAGATACCCCTCACTGTGTTTATGCTTCTTTTTTTCATTATATTAAATAAACATAACTATATATAAAATTACGTCTAACGTATTCAAGTTTCGTTTTAAAGACGGGAGGATAGTAAATTTTGAAGACTCTGCCATAATCCCGTTTTCCTTGGTTTTCCTTTGCTTTAAATCCAGCGATTGTCGCTGCTTACTAGTGGCCGCCATAAGGATGTAAGCCCAAGTAGATGAGAATACGCATGACGTCACATTTGGTGAATTTTCACGCCATTTCAGACCAGACTCATCCACAGACAATTGAGCCTACAGACTGATAGAGGCAACCGTGGTGGACAGTCAAGGTGTCATTCTTTCTATTACCTTATAGTTGGCTCATAAATGTACAAATGAAAAATCTATCTTGAAAAATTTAAGTAAAAACCTACAGATAGCCCCTTAAAAAACATAATATAAAAGTTATAAAAACCAATTTAAAATTGTTTACTAATTCCTGTAATGAGAATTGGGTGTTTAGGGTGAAATATGACGAGCATATAGTTGACAGGTTATGTGAGATTCACTGTGAGAGGGAAATAGGACAAAAAAGCTAATGCTCTACTGTAGGAGGCCATAGAAAGGGGTACAGCTGGACTTGAGGGGGGAGAGCGCAAAAGCCTTACTTTGCCTCGCCAGCCACTGACGGCCATATATGGCCCTGGGATTCCCATGGAAAAAGAGACGGCATGGTAGAGGTAGAGGGAAATTAAGGAAGAGATTGTATACGTTGCACTTCAGCTTACACCCAGCAGCCAAAACAATACCAGCCGGCAAGAGCCATGTGTGCTTCTTTGGACTGTGGCCATAGAGGGGGTTGGTGGCTGGTATTACGTCTAAACTGCTAAGGTGAACAGTACATTTGTCTAATGCTGCCCCTGTCCTGGCATTTAGTCTATGGAAGAAAAAAAGCAGACAATTTGCAACAGTGACATTTCTCTGGAAGTGTCAAGGGCCGTTCACACAGACAGTGGTTCAGGGTGTTTACACACTATTGGGAAAGCTCAAACAAAGCCTGTGACACAGAGGAATAGGTACAATTAGTTTGGGTATCAATGGGAAGTTTGGAACCCTATGAAATGAACAGCTTCTTTCAGAGCCATATTCTAATGGGGAGCGTTGCGTTCTGACTTAACGCAAAATCACTTTCAGGCAACGAGTTGAGTCCCATCTCGTAGTCCTAAACTCGATCCAATGCTCAAGTGCCAGTAAACAAAACAAACTATTTGTAATATAAGGTAAATCCCTGAAGGTTGCGTGCAGTTGTGCTTCTGTTTTTGAGCAAGCGGTAGATGAAGTGAGCTAAAATAAACTTTGTCGTTCTCATTTAGACAACTGTTTGCATTTGTGTGTGCAAAAACTGTACCTTAGTTAGAGCTTGTTAATGGGTCAGACTCAGCACTCTCAAAAGGTACACCTTTGTAACTTAACTATATTAAGTACCTAAACATACTAAGAAACTTTGAGTGTACTGTCCCAATGAAAGCTAAAGGCCTGTTCACACCGGGACGAATTTCGCGCGCGCGTTATTAGCTGACGTTTAACGCCTAGTGACTAAACAAAGGGCGCCAATGTGAGTGTTTCATATCGACGCGAAAACGTCATGCGAAAAGCATCATTTAAAAAAAAAAAAACGCCCCGGGTTCGTTTTTTAGTTTGACGCGCCACATCAAAACCTATCTGACCAATGAAATTGGCGCTTTTGCTCACGTGTTTGGAGCTTCTGAAGAGACAGTAAAACACACTGTGACCTGTACATTTTTGCTTTGAGCTGAAGCTTTTCATCGACCTTCTCAACAATAAAAATTATAATATTCGCTTCTCGTTTGGCTCACGATTTATTAAGCAGACACGTGCAGTTTAATAGTTCTGTTCTTTAACTGAACTAATTGATTTTATATACATTTTATGATTTTATTGCCACGGTGGGCAAGTGATGTAACAGTGTTGATTTTGAACACCGGTTACACCGACTCTAGTAGCAAGCCTAGTGCGTAGGTGTAAAGATGATGCAAGTCTGGTCCAAAAGTTTACAGGCACGCAAAGGAGGGTGATTTACAGCCAGCTCTAGGGGTGGATGAAGATCACTTTTAACGCCTTGGTGAGGAAATGAAAAAATAAACACTTACTTCCTGTTTCACTGACAAAAGGTTTTTTTCAAAACCCTTTTCCACTCTCACAACTGAATGCCCCCCTCCACCCATTACTGTCTGATAAACCCATACTCAAACAAACGGCAAGAAGAACACTCCTAATAAATACACACAAATCAAGAAAGAAAAGCTCAGGAAAAGGTCAGAAGCAGGCATGGCTGTACCATAGCAATTTTTGATTCAAGTGTATAAATTTGTGTACATGTTTTCCCTCGTTCACTTGTATTCCTCCATTCCAATCTGTGTAAAACCCAAACAAGCATTCTGACATCTGGTGACTGCAAGCTACAAGCTCTAAACATTTGATTGGCTCCATCTGGACAAGAGCGCGATTCACGATCACATCAGCCCGCATGACGTTGCACGCCCACACGCACTGACAGTCATTAGTAAATTGCTAAGATGCTGACCACTGCTGACGTTCCTCGTTGTGATTCAACTATCGGTGGTTGTAATTAAACACTCGTACCGTGATTGCATGCCCACCTACATGAGGGTGATCGACTCATAACAATCAGTTTTAAGTTTAAACATTATTTAATGGTGTGTGAAAGTAAAATAGCATGGTCAAGGTGAAATAGCAAGATCAAGGTGTTGCCGTGTTAGTCATTGCGGCTTCTCATTTCCTGTTTTTGACCAGTCATGCTATTTACATCAATGTAAAAGCAAACAAAACGTAATATCATGTTTTTGTGGGAATATGTAAAAGAATAATGCAATTTCTCAAAAAGGGTTCTATCATGCTGACATTGTGCATAACAGATTTTCAGCAGCATGCAAAACCATTCTCTGAGAAATAGCATCAGTTCATTAGTTTTATAGCACTGCTGCTACAGCACCATCTTTTTAGTAATACTAAAAAGAAAATATTTGCTTAGAGATCTCTATTGGACCAATATTACAGATCTGACACCACGTAAAATCTATATATCATTCTTAGAAATACACTCACCGGCCACTTTATTAGGTACCCCATGCTAGTAACGGGTTGGACCCCCTTTTGCCTTCAGAACTGCCTCAATTCTTCGTGGCATAGATTCAACAAGGTGCTGGAAGCATTCCTCAGGGAGTTTGGTCCATATTGACATGATGGCATCACACAGTTGCCGCAGATTTGTCGGCTGCATTATCCTGCTGAAAGTAGCCATCAGAAGTTGGGTACATTGTGGTCATAAAGGGATGGACATGGTCAGCAACAATACTCAGGTAGGCTGTGGCGTTGCAACGATGCTCAATTGGTACCAAGGGGCCCAAAGAGTGCCAAGAAAATATTCCCCACACCATGACACCACCACCACCAGCCTGAACCGTTGATACAAGGCAGGATGGATCCATGCTTTCATGTTGTAGACGCCAAATTCTGACCCTACCATCCGAATGTCGCAGCAGAAATCGAGACTCATCAGACCAGGCAACGTTTTTCCAATCTTCTATTGTCCAATTTCGATGAGCTTGTGCAAATTGTAGCCTCAGTTTCCTGTTCTTAGCTGAAAGGAGTGGCACCCGGTTTGGTCTTCTGCTGCTGTAGCCCATCTGCCTCAAAGTTCGACGTACTGTGCGTTCAGAGATGCTCTTCTGAACTGCCGCTCACTGGATGTTTTTTTCTTTTTCCGGACCATTCTATGTAAACCCTAGAGATGGTTGTGCGTGAAAATCCCAGTAGATTAGCAGTTTCTGAAATACTCAGACCAGCCCTTCTGGCACCAACAATCATGCCACGTTCAAAGTCACTCAAATCACCTTTCTTCCCCATACTGATGCTCGGTTTAAACTGCAGGAGATTGTCTTGACCATGTCTACATGCCTAAATGCACTGAGTTGCTGCACTGAGTTGCCGCCATGTGATTGGCTGCTTAGAAATTAAGTGTTAACGAGCAGTTGGACAGGTGTACCTAATAAAGTGGCCGGTGAGTGTATATTGCTGCGTTAAAGAAAATAATCGGTATTGTCAGATGGGTTCATTAAATCTTGCACTAAAGTATGCACGTAGCCAGAGTGACAATTGTGTCAGATATTGTGCGTTACTGTTTAGGCAGCTTCAATGTGATCTATATAAGAATGTGTCTCCATGATGCAATAGAGCAAATTTCATTTGTGAGTGGGCAATAAGCAGCACATCTAAAAGCTGTCGGTCTCTCGCCTTTTGAAGTGATGTGTGGCACATCATTAAAGATCTCTGCAAATAGTTAATCTCATTTTTGTAAATAAGCCACTCTGATTCGGCTCTTTGAAAGTGTTCCCTCACTTCCCAATATAGCTTCAACTATTCTATAACACACATTAGAGGGGTAGATTTCAGGTAGAACATTGTTTTTCACAGAAGCGCTTTAATACTCTGATGTTTGGGAGAGATTTTAACAAGCTTTTTTTGTTTGTTTGTTCTTTTAAACTTTCATTACAATATCAAAAACACTGAATAAAAGTAAATCCCAACAGATAGATTTACAAAATGTATTCTTGAAATGGAGTGTGAGGATGGGCTGAGAGTAGCAAACCCATTGATGGTACTAAGGCTGCACAATATATAGAGAATAAAATCAATATTGCGATATGGTGATTGTGAAATCACACAGACTGCAATTTAATGAAATAAATAGTGGCACTGCTCATCTACAAAAGCCCAAAAGGATTAACGTATGAAGAATTTAAGACTTAATACATTAGTATTGTAATATTACAGCTGTACTATAAACTTTTGTTTTAAAGGATAAAAAAAAAAATCCAGATTTTGTAAATGACTTGAAAATAACTTATAATGTTGATTTGTAAATGACTTGTAAATAAATTTGCACACCCCGAACAAAATCACCCCACTGATTCTAGATTGATTATTTCTTTCCAAATATACCTATTCAACTCATCTGGTGAACATTCCTCCATTTCTCCATATAATCGCAAAAGTAAATATCAAAATGTTCGTTTTTTTCCATTATCATGCGGCCCTAGAAGGTACTAGTGATGTGGAAACCAACATACTTTCAAAACTGACTAGTTAGTGGGTTGTCTGTATAATTAGGCTGGTTTAGGGTTCACCTGACCCAAATCAGATATATTTTAGGTTCTATGTTAACACAGTTAAAACACTAATTAAATCACTGCTGCTAGACAATCACTGATATAGACAAGACTCAAAAATATTCAGTAGCAGCTCCTTAGAATGCTTAAGTGTTATTGCCCAGAAAAAGGCCATGTTGGCTCTTTTACAAACTTGCAGCGGGACCACCAGGCTTGAATTGAGCTGCAAGCAGTTAAGAATCCATGCATCCTATTTATCACTATCCTGCAGACTCTTGACCAGACGGTGCAAGAGAGCCCTGCCTTACAGCCTGGTGAGGGAAAAAGAAAGAGAGAGACAGGCATGCAAAGGAAAACATAAGCTGATATCATTTCCCTTGGACCAAGGGCAGAAGACATGCATCATGTCTGAGGAGAGACCCAAGTGGTTCCTCAGTTATTTCTGAGAACTTTCTTGGAATTCTGTAAACTAAAACACCAGGAATGTGTCAAAAATCACCCACAAAACCCTTATATAATGATAGAACAGACATTTTTAGTGGTGTCCGAAAACAATAGTGGACATTATAGAAGCCACTTATTCAATCCCATGATGCACCGTTGTTTCATCTGTTGTCTCTGAACATGTTGACTTGACTTGCCACTACAGAATACCTGTGCACTGTAAAGGCCAATTTATACTTCTGTGTAGGGTGCGCACAGTAGGTACGGTGTAGCATACGCACAGACGCGTCCCATACCGCGTACCATTCGCTGTAGCCTGACGCGCACCTCCTCAAAAAGGTAACTACACGTTGCGATGGCGCGGACCGCAAGATCGGTGATTGGTCGGCTTGGTAGCATCGCATTTCCTCATATGCATTTCCGCACATACCTTGCCACGCATTTCCACACGTACCATCTCCTCCGACGTCTTCTCTCGTTTCTGCCTTTCAGTTTTAGTAATTTCACTAACATGAACTGTTTTTCCACCTCAATAAGCTCCAACTCCAACATGATCCACTCTCTTTCAGTCGCCATTGCTTGTAGTAACCTAGCGCGAGGAATCTAAACACAGTGGAACATTAAAACCCTCCGCCGCCAACTAGCGTTTCGGAGCAGTACTGCAGAGCAACCAAGACATGAACGCAGAAGTATAAATGCTCACAACGGCGTTGCCTACGTGCGTAGCCAACGTCGTACACTACGGCGTACCCTTGGCGCAGAAGTATAAATTGGCCTTAAGAGTGTCGCATCGAATCCACACAACAGCAAAGGATGGTGTCCGCATCCCTTTCACTGCAAAATGAAAAAATTAGTGGATTGATGTGGGGAATAGTGAATGAGGGTATAGTGGGTGATTTCAAATACAGCAAAGAACTTTTCCCAAGCAAATACAGTAAGTACAAAAAATAATAAGTGTCAGAATTGAGTAAAAACCATGACAGCCACAAAGTTTCAGTATGAATGTGACAATGACAATAAAAGCGACAAATAATCAGACAACAAGCAATAGTACAAATAAATACAATAGAACAAACATATAAATGAAATTAACAGTGCTTTTCAGGTTGGTGTAAGGTACAGAAATTGAATAAAGTAATCACAAGTAAAACACTGCAGTCGTCTAGTCTGGGTTTCCCCATACTGCCTTACCGCAGCGCGATTCAATTTACACTGAAAGGCAGTCTGGATCCCATGGCCAGATTTTTCGCCTCATTTAGGGAACCAATCACAGAACGGGGAGGGAGAAGCAAGACTATGCGTCTATGCGACCCACTGAAGCAGTTTGTTTATCTATGGATTCAACATGATAGCAGACGCTAAGCTACCTTTTACAAAAGTTATTCAGTCAGGAGCAGCAAGTTAAGACACCACATAAAACATCGGTAACAAACTATGTTTACGAGGGTATTTGCCAAGACAATTTTGTGTGAATATGTGCGGTTAAGAGAGCAAGACGACGTAAAGAACACAATTCAGTATCTGCACGCTGAGATGGAAACTTCTGGACGTGGGTTTCGATGTTTGTTACACACAAAACTTCTCAAACAGCCTGCGATTACCGAATTAAGTGAATATTTAAATAGACAAGGCTCAAAAAAATGTGCACAGGCCTTATTTTTTGAGCCTTGACATTGAAAAGCTACTAGATTTACAACAAATATACTCAATGTATTATTTTGGCCAATTTCCAGTTAAAAGTTGAAATAAAATCACATAAAACAGCAATCACTCAATAGGGATTCTCTTAAATAATTGGCTCATTACCATTCATGACTTGGCGTAATCAACATTTAAAACAAAACAGGCTCTCACCAACGCATCAACCAATTAAAAAAGCCAATCAAAGAATAGCACACACACCTGTTGATTGGATAATGCCGGCAATCATGTGTATGAAAGGTTAAGACAGCAATCAGTGTGTCTGTGGGCTACAAGGTGGGCTTCAGAGCTCTAAAACATTCCTCAAGAATTTTGTGCATCAGCAATACTCGGGTAAACCAGTTTGAACCTGCAGTGACGCTTGTGAGAAATTGTTCACCTGCTTCCGCCATATAGTCATCAAACCCAATGGAGGACATTCCAGAGTTTGGTGGCAATTAAAGTGCCAATGAATTAACCCAATTAAAATATAATTTAAGAACATTAGCATCTAAACACAGATAATAGCTGGTAATTCAGTGTTCTCCCTTAGAAATGGTCTATGAAAGCATCATTAAATGCAGTAGGTATATATAATTGAAAACAAAACTCAGCGGCATGTGGCTGTATGTGACTCCATGAATAAAACATAATCATCTCAAAATGCTTTCATGAGCCACAATTAATGTAAACACAGTCAGTTAGATCTTAAGGGATTAAACAGACATCATAAAACATCTGTGTGCATTAGTGTGAGTTAGGCTTACTGTGGTAGTTGGTGTTACATGGTGTCCGGCCATACAACGATTACATTACTTGGCAAACGCCCCACTGTCTTTTCCAAGAACCATTTTGGAATCAAATTGTGACTGGCGGAATTGTAATCGGATTACTATGCACCACGTTTTTAAGAAGCAGGGATTGACATCGCCAGCAAAAACGTCAAAACCAAGGCTGGGCTTCACAGTTTTTCCACTCAACTGCGATACCAAAATGCAATGGAAGACAAGTCAACATGGACAACAACTCAGAGACAACAGATGACAGCTAACGCTATGAACTTCCTTCTTTAACAGACTTCCTGCACTTGATTATGGGTTTCTTTCAAACATCCAACCGAAAATATCTCAACACCGCCTGCCTGACAGGGCCAAACCTGCTTATTATAAACTGTAAAACATGAACTGTTGGTGTGCTGGTTGATTTCAATCAAGCAGACAGACTTTGATGACTACACAAACCCATAGTGAACGGCCAAGAATAATTTTAGTTTCTGCTTAGCATAATATTGAACAGGAAAAAGGGCAACACAATAAACACGATCAATTGAACAGATCGCTAACCTTTCATTAAAACCTTTACAATGCTGATTCATCTTGACAACTCCCACCCACTTCCAGTAAATAATGAATAATTGAGTGACATGCAAATTACACAGTACATTACATATGCATGAGAAGCCTGGTGAAGCGGATTGACCCCATCAGAAACCAATTTAAAAAACAATTACCATGAATTATTTAAGATAAATATGGCATCATAACATTTGCACTTACTGGACCAGAAAATGGCAAAATGCATGGCCTAACAATTTAATAAACCACCCATAACGTTAGATTGAATCCATAAATTATTTCATACCTTTAACACAAAACCACTGACCTGTCTTCAGCTTTAACTCTCTCGTAAAAACCAAAATTCCTTAATTATGGTACCGCCAAAGCACAAGCACTGACATCAGTGTTTGGCTTGCGGCAAAGCGTGCTTTTTGCACCAACCAAGAGGAAATAAATTATGGCCCACACACCTAATTTATGTCAGGACTGATTTCCTTTAAGCCTGAGCTCATACACTGACGACAGAGAAAACATGACTCCATCACCCTTTTACATAACATTACTATGACCATATCTGCCAAACCGATACAATTTAGCCTTAATTCAAATGGTCAAAGAATGTCTACCATATTTTGCAAGACAAAACATTGTGTCATGGCATGCCATACCAAATTCTACCATAGCAACCAAGTAGTGCATGTTTACTACAGACATAAAAAGGTTCTGAAAGCTTCTTGCTGTTTGAAAGATATATTACATACTCATTAATTTCATTTATTACCTTATATTATTCATTACATGGTATTCTGTAGAACTGACATTGCTTTATTTTTTTTTCTGCCATTGCGTCATTGGTTTTTCTCCCATATGTCCCTAAGTTTTCACCACAAGACTATAAATTGGAAAGCAGTCAGTGTTTCCCCAACCATTGTCGAGCCCGAAAGGTCTTAACGGCAACTCGCGAAATAAAAGTTTGGTTTAACTCAGACAGAAATATATTTCTGTTGTACAGTAGAATTTAGATATTAGAGCCAAGACCGATATATCGGCAGGCCGATATTATCGGCCGATATTAGGCATTTTTCCAAACTATCGGTATCTGGCAGTTATAATGGCCGATAAATGAATATTTCAAAAATAAAAACGTATGAAACACGCTTGAACCATGTCATGAGTGTTGGAGTTGTATAGTTTGTCCACCAAAGGGTACTCTACACCATCTCTGTTGGCAACACTCGTTGAGTTGGTCACGAGACATATATATGTAACGATTAAAAGAACATCCCATCAGTTCTCTTAACTCAAATAAGCATGACAAAATTTGTGACTATCATGTCCAGTTTTGCTGCTGTTAAATAAGCCGAGAGTGAAGCGGAATTAGCTAGTAATAGTTACGTTACATTGTTACAGTGTAGTTGACTGACTGTCCTTTTAACTTTTGACAATGTGACTGAAGTATTTCTTTAATAGCGCGTGACAGTTATAGCAATGAAACGTATCATCTCTCCTTGGCCTGTTATATTGAAAATGTTTTACAATTTGCAGTATGACGTAATCCATTTTTATTATGGGTCATCAAAGACTAGCTAACCACAAAGCTCTAGCTAATGCCACTATCATCAATCTGTTCTGTTGTGAAATACTTAATAAAAAAAATAATAATAATAATATATATATATATATATATATATACCTTTATGGGGCGGGCTCTATTAGATATGTCCCATATAATGCTATAACTAATCCAAATAAATTATAATCAAAACTTAATTTAAGGAATAATACATTTCTAATAAAAATAATTTCTGCCATGTTTTAATTTTAACAGTAACGCTCATTGAGCAACAAATTGAAAAAAAAGTTTAATTTCATATGATTAAAATTGAGGATAAATGCTAAAATTAGTCTTTTATGTCTTCATTTTATTACCAGATAAAACTGTTGTATAAGTTTAATCAATCATAATGCATGATTTCAATTAATTAGACATGCTTTTTGTTTACAAAAAAAAACTTTTTTTATTAACCGTAAAGTGAAGGTTTTTTTTAAATCTCTTTCCACTTGAGTTTTTATAATAGGTCAAATTTTATAAATGACACATTCAAAATGACTAATAAAATAAGAATTATTATTAATTAATAATTATTTTATTGTGGTGCTTGTTAATAAATACAAATATTTAAACAAATATATTAAAACAAGAAAGCATTGCAATTAAACCATATTGTAAAATACATGCATATAAACAGTGACAATGGTTTCACAGTGAAACCGGAAGCACACATATACAACATGAAAACCCAATCCTTCCCTATTTGATCATTGCTATACTGCAATACCAAATGTAATTTGCTATATAGCGCAGCCCTAGTTTTCTACTAGTTTTAACTCCTTTTAGCGAATGAGCAATGAACAGAATCGCATCTCCTTGTTTCCCAGGAACGCAGGCTAATTTAAGGTTCATTTAAGTCCAAATTACCTTGGCCTGGTTTTAGATTTCAGGCCCCTAATACAAACTCTCCTGCTCAGATCAGGTGATAAGTAGTATCCCACAACACTCCCTGTTAAATCTTTCTTTTATACCATGGTTTTTACAGTTTTAAATGTATTGTTATTGAGTATATCCTGTGGAACTGACAGCCAAGATCCAAAATGAACCACGTGCAGTTGTTTCTTGTGAAGAATAATCTAAATATGTGTGTCACCTCATGGAGTACCGGTTTAGCTTAGGCACACTAAAACTAAAAAAAGCTGGCAAATTTGATGATGGCAAATCAAAGACTGAAGATGCACAAGTTCTCTTTGGTAGATCCAAAATGTTGTTTTGAATCACTTAATTCATCAATTACATCAACCCGATAATGACTGGGCTGTCCATGTTGACTCACAACGTAAAGAAAAAAACCAACCTCTCACAAACAAAGGTTCACAAACAATGCAAAGAATCCTGAGGAGTGTTTCTTTGAGTATCTCCACCAGATATCAGCTGACATTCCAACTGGGCGGCTCAGAGACACAGCTGGGAATCTAAGGATTCACAATGCATGCTGACATTGCTGAGATTATCACATTGCAGTACTATGAGCGATGACAAGCACGTTAAATAACAGTTCACCCGGACATGAAAATGCTGTCGTTATTTACTCACCCTCATGTTGTTACAAACCTGAATGCCTTTCTTCCAAAAAAGGAAAAATTCTGAATAACTCTGAACCTTCAAAAAGGATAACAGTAGAAGAATCAAAGTAGTCCAAATGACTCCTGTACCATATTCCAAATGTGTGTCTTTGCAAGTTTGAGACCATAAAAAAAGTATAGCCCGACCGATAAAGGATTTTGAAGGCCGATACCGATAGAAATATTTGTTGGTTTTAAAATCCGATATTCCGATATATCGGCACGATATTTTTTTATTTCAGAAATGCGCAACAAAACATTAACAGATTTCCCTAAACATTAGTTATTTTTGAGTTTTAACTAAAATATGATAATGCATTTTAAATAGACACTTGTTTCTTTTATTGTCACAACAGAACAGACTGATGATAGTGGCTAGCTTTATGGTTGGCTAGTCTATGATGAGCCATAATTTAGCAATGGATGATGTCACACTGCAAATTGTAAAACATACATTTTCAATACAACAGGCCAAGGAGAGATGATGCGTCTCATTGCTATAACTGTCACGCGCTATTAAAGAAATACTTCAGTCAAATTGTCAAAAGTTAAAAGGACAGTCAGTCAACTACACTGTGACAATGTAACGTAACTATTACTAGCTAATTCCGCTTCACTCTCGGCTTATTTAACAGCAGCAAAACTGGACATGATAGTCACAAATTGTTTCATGCTTAGAAAACTGATGGGGATGTTCTTTTAATTGTTATTCAAGCAATGTATGTCTCGTGACCAACTCAACGAGTGTTGCCAACAGGGACGGTGTAGAGTGCCCTCTGGTGGACAAACTATACAACTCCAACATGACATGGTTGAAGCGTGTTTCGTCTGTTTTTATTTTATTTGTGAAACATTCATTTATCAGCCATTATAACTGCCGATACCAATAGTTTGGAAAATGCCTAATATCGGCCAATAATATCGGCCTGCCGATATATCGGTATGGCTCTAAAAAAAAGTATGTTTTATACATTATAAAAGTCGTACGATATGAGTCATTTTATTACATAGCCTACATCACCATATAGTCATTTAGTTTACATTAACTCAAGTCAAAATGACTGAGTTCAGACATATTGTTTTTCTCCTACATAGGGAAATAGGCATATTCACACAGGGCAATTATACTTGAGGAAAATATGGACATTTAAGTAGTTATTCATTGAAAACCAAATTAAGTGAGTTGAACAGATCGATCTGATTCAGTGAGATCAGATTTTTTAACCAGATCAACTGATTTCCTGAAAAGATCGGACTGATTCGCTCACAAATCTCATCTCATGAACTCGCCAGGAAAAAAAGTCATATGTTTTGGAGCTACATGGTCAGTAAATGACAATTTTAATTTTTGGCTGAAATAAATTAAAACCCACAATACAAGATGTTAAATTTCACTTTAAGTAGCACCATTTCCTTGAACTTCCCTTCCTGGACGCTGTCACATTCGGCTCACAAGTTATCTATCTTCATACCACACCATCTTTATGCATCATCAAGTATTGTTGAACAGTAAGACTCATGTAACGAGACAATGTGTCACATCTGTCACAGAATGACAGATTAAAACACAAATGAATGGTAGAACTACTGTTTTGCCTAATGAGCCCATTAATTATGCCACATCATGTGCCTCTATTTGTGACACTGAAGAGAAGAGTAAAACAATGTGACTGTTGAGGTGGAGACCATTTTGGCTGGGGGTGTAAGTGACAGCTGAGGAATTCTGGGTCTTTCTAATGAGAGACAAGGCAGGAATGCAGGCACAGGACGACGGCATGTCTTCACCTACTGAAACCTAGCTAAACCCTGACCTCACCGATGATGACAGCACTGCAGACAATGCCACACATGCCGTAAATGACACATCTTGGACAAAAAGGCTTCTGCTTCCATACAAGGTCGAACAGACTTTAAGTTATGAAACATGCATCCCTGAAAAACATTAAGGAACAGTCTTGCAGACACCAACGCTTTAGGCCACGGGCGTAATCTGCTGTTTCTTGACTCTATTTGCATACCGCCTCCACAAAGTTGTTGAGCCACTAGATAAATTTAACCATTTTCTTGAACTGGTTAACTGGAATAATTATGTAGATGAAAGATGCACCATATTTTTGCTGACACTCCTATCTGGGAGAATATTTCTTTAAAATATGCCTAGATGGATATAAGGACCTTTGTAAAAAATGTTATTAAATCTGAATAAATTTGGTAAAAGGTAGGAGGACCGAATCCATGTTTCACGTGGCGCATTCAGAGATTTGTTTTACTAAATTACTGCTGTGTGAATTGCGAAAAAACAAACAAATAAAAAAAAAACACTGCCTTATCTTCTCTAAAAAAAAGCGCTCCGCACATTCAACCGACATAGGATGCACGATATATCGGCCACATTATCAGTGTCGGCCGATATGTGATCATTTTTAATGTTCTCGTTATCGGCCCAACAAGAACATTTAGCCGATATCTAAAAGCCGATAAATAATGTATTATTTCCTTCAGCTGAGGCACTTTAGATGTGCACTGTTCAACATGATGCTTTTAAATTGCTTTAAATAAGATTGAAATCTTATTTTAAAAATCTCACTTTAAAAAAGGAAAATCCAGTTAAAGTGCAAAATTTGCAGCGCAAGTCTGTCATATCGGCTACACAACATTAAAATAAGAACATCATAATTGTGTTTGTATCTTGACTTTTAATGAGGAGACTTTTTTTATAATCAGGCTCTCAAATATTTGTCTAAAAATTTGGATTTAGATTTATCGGCCAATATATCGGTTATCGGCTTTCAAATATAAAGAATTATCGGTTCTCGATTCTGGCCAAAACTGTCATATCTGTGCATCCCTAAACTGACAAACCACACTTAAATGAACAAAACCTATTCAGTGATGAGGTTTTCTGTGACACAAAACTCTTGTGCGATGTCCAAATAGCTTGGTTTTGCACTCAACGCGTACACATCAGAATCACAAACTAATGACTCATTTGAACCGATTCACTTTAATGAATTGTTAAAACAACTGATCTGTCCAACACTGAACTCACGAGACGTCTGAATAGATGTTTAACAAATCGGTAACAGTTTGTTTACAATAAGATTCCATTTATTAATCTATTAATAAACTGCACTTCTACAGCATTTATTATTCTTAGTTAATGTTCATTTCACCATTTACTA
This sequence comes from Hybognathus amarus, assembly GCA_030378365.1. Taxonomy (NCBI): domain Eukaryota; kingdom Metazoa; phylum Chordata; class Actinopteri; order Cypriniformes; family Leuciscidae; genus Hybognathus; species Hybognathus amarus. Next base: position 553,771 of record JAQIUQ010006101.1, on the reverse strand, counting down.
ATAGCCTACTACATTATTGAAATCCAAAGTTGTATTTGTTAACATTAGTTAATGCACTGTGAGGAAACAGGAACAAACAACGAACAGCTGTGTTTTTATTAACAAACATAAGTAAATCTGTTTATGCTTTGCTAATGGTTAGCTCATGTTAGTTAGTTTAATAGATTATGGTTAACAAATCAAACCTTTCGGTAAAAATAATTTACTCAGAATACAAACACAATTTACACAATTTAGCCTTAATAAACTACAGTCTTTTGAGGTTATTTATCTGACAATGTGTAGAAAAAAATAATTTAGTTTAGACTGGAGTGAGGTGAAACCAGAAAAAAAACACACAATTCAAGCTTTTAGCATTTAATTGTATTAATTTATGGTAGAAAATTAGTCTATTAAAATAAACTTTATGCTACTTTTTAATGCTGATATGATTATAATGTACCAAAATAATTATCAGGTCTAGAAAAGAAGGATTTTATCTTACAAAGCTATGAAATCCAGTGGAAAATCACAGCTTTTTTAAAAAAAAGAGCAAGAAAGGATGACAGTGTTGAGTCGGCTACCACCAAAGACCATTTTTGACCCAGCAAAAACCCTCTGTATGTAAAAACAATATTTTTTCTTCATGCAATATTACTGTTTAAATCTAGATTATGAATTAAATATATAATATACATTTATTTTTAAAATATGACAACGCAAAGGCTGTAAACATAGCTGTCAATTTCATTGTGCAAAAAAAAAATGGACCACTCCTTTGACAGGCTTTTCAAGATTCACTCATGTATGGGGTGAGAACTGTTGCATTATTCCAAATAAATAGATTATGATCCACAAATAAATATAAAGAAATTCACAAAAATATATAAAATGCAAATAGAAATGGCTAAGAACATGCTATGATTGATCAGATTGGCTTGAGGAAACAGTGTGTGGAGTCCACTATTTGTGGATTTGTCTGCACCTCGACTAGAACCAATTCAGTTTATATTTTTGTGAAACTCTTTACATTTATTTGTGGATCTTAATGATTTATTTGTGAATTTTGTATATTTTTGTGAATTTGTTGGATCATAATCTATTCTTCTGGAATAATGCAACAATTCTCACCCCATATTTATGGATCTTTTCGATTCTTTTTTCAAGCATTTTCTGAATTTGTAACACAAAAGTAGGTTGTGGGCAAAATAAAGAGAACACAACATAATGCAAGTCAGATTCAAACATGACTCCTTTGGGCACAAGTGCTTTCAGAGTGGCATGAGTACCTGAACTACCCACTATGGCATGGCTCTGATACAAAGTGGACAAATTTTGATTTAAAACATCAATAAACACAACATCCAGAGTTATGAAAAGACAACAGAAGCCAGTCTGTGCCAGGTTTCTTAACTATGAGCGTGAATGTGGGTTGACTGGGTGCTAAAGTTAGTGCTCTTACACTCTTGCCTGCAAGCCCGACAGCACGTGATATTAATAACCTCAGCCATACTGCTACAAAAGTCACTGGAACCAGCACAGCTTGTCCCTCCATAGATAAACACAGCAGTGCACTGACAGTAAGGTCACTACCTGTCGCAGGCAGCACAGATGCGGGTCCCTGTTCTACCTTCACTGCTCTACCTATATGGGCTAACTGGATTGAATCAGACATTTTCTGCAATTAATGAGAAAACTACCAGTCCATACATCATTTTGCATAAATAATAACAAAAAAACTTAATTGTGGCTCAGTCAAAACATTGGTGTGAGTAAACTACTCTACGAAGCTTCGCAGCTGTCCATTTCCTGCTTCTAGAGCCTGCTTGGGGCATTAGAGTCATGCTGGGAGACCCAGGGTGACCAAAAAACTGATTGAACCGACTTTTGCTGTCATATTGATGTCTAAATAACACTGCATGACTCAAATCCTCAATATTATTCTAAAACGACTAAGATTTAATAATGGAACAGGTTCATTATTAATAGATTCAAGTCCAGGTAATAATAGGTCCAGCAAGTACACCGATTTCCTGGAAAACCCACACTACCGGATGTTTGAAATGTGTCATCACTTTACGAGAACAGGGAGAAAATGAAGACCTGAGCACCTTCAACATGCTGCGTTTTCAGAGACGATAACGTACGAAATACGTAACACAGGAGCATACATTTCTGAAAACCGCTGCAAACATCGTTCAACGACTTGGCTTTGACAAACATTTGTATGCACAAACTACAAATTCTGATTATTACATTCCGGATTTGAATACTTTCGATCATTGTCTATTATTGACTGATTCCCCAGAGAGTTCGCTCAGAGAGTTGCGCTAATCACTCCGCCCAAGTAGCAGTACTCCGCCTTCTGAGAATATAGTTCCCAGTGTGTATACGGTTAAAAGATGCCTGTTTCTCATATGAACTTGTTATCTGTACACACTTTGACTATACAAATCACAACATATATATATATTTGCGTTATTTTGTCACTTATGCTAGCTGAAGCCATTTACTTCCAGTCTTTGTGCTAAGCTAGGCTTGCGGTGGAGATTAGAAGGGTATGGACTTATCGAACATTGGGGGATACGGTGTGGGTGAATTGACAATTCTGTAAAAACTGCAATATAGCAGTCAAAAACATGAAATAAACAAAATAAAAATTGTTTACGAGTTGTATTACCAAGTTACAGGTGAATTTGCTTTAATAACGTTGAGTTGAAACATAAAACTTGACATGAGCCAAACTATGGAAAGCACTTTCTCTTCAATTTTAAAAGTTATGCACTTTTATAAGCCAGACTTCAAAGTATATTCGGTAACACTTTACAATAAGGTTCATTTATTAAACATTAGTTCATGCATTAACTAACATGAACAAACCATTTGTTACTGTATTTTTTAACGTTAGTTAATACAAATCTAGCTGTTCATTGTTTGTTCATGTTAGTTCACAATGCATTAACTAATGTTAACAAGATTTTAATAAAGTATTAGTAAATGTTGAAATTAACATTACCAAAGATTAACAAATGCTAAAGAAGTATTGTTCATTCTTTGTTAATGTTAACTAATGTAGTAACTAATGAACCTTATTGTGAAGTGTTACCGTATATTCAATATTATGAGGTGAAATTTATTATTAGCAATTGCCCTATCGTAACACACCCTGGGAACCATTTGTGTCAACACAAAAATTCGAATTTCTTGATGCAATTGTCAAACCAAGTACATTTTAAAGTGCTAACAAAAGATGTACACGAACAACTAAGTGCATCTTTAACAGCAAGATCAGCGACAGGGTGTTTAAAAGCAAATACCATTCGTTATGAACTCACGGCCTGCTGGTCACATGCTAAAATTCTCCGCTATACCTCACACGTCTATATACATAAACACACACAGCAGACCCAATAGAGGAAGGAGCCTCTCCACTCAGTCATGGTTGGGTCTCAAGAGCTGCATCCAAATTCTTTCCTCCCTGTGCCTGAACACCGGCCCAAAAAAAGGCAAGTGCTTTTAAACGCATTCTGTACAGACAACCTCCTGCTGTCACTTACACACACATCAAACCCAGAAGACTCTTTGCAGGGTTATAGATATTACAGTTTTACAACCTCAAATGCCACCTTTTTCCTATTTAAAATGCCAGACGTTTTAAAGACCTAAAACATATTTATGTGACACCTGAACCTGACTGTGAACACGTTGATTGTGTTTGTGTCTGTGTGCAAAGTTGGATAAAGGGACAGTTCACCCAAAAATGAAAATGCTGCCATCATTAACTCTCCCTAAAGTTGTTTCTAACCAGTATAAGTTTATTTCTTCTGTTGAGCACAAAAGATGATATTTTGAAGAATGTCAGCAACCAGACAGTTGCATGTCTGGCATTAACTGTTTGGTTACTGACACTCTTCTAAATATCTTCTTTTGTGCACTTTAGAAGAAATAAATTCATACATGTTAAAGGTACAACTTATTGTTCCTAACCTGTATGAGTAAATGACAGAATTTTCATTTGTGGGTGAACTATGCCTTTAAGTAGAAATCTCACTATACTGAGCCTATGAGCAGTAACAAGAAAACAGAATCAACTGTTTATATTATACAAACTTTCCTAGATACCAAGAAAAACTTGGTATTGGTAAACTGACAGAAAGTACTTTGCTCACATCCTTCTTTATCCCGTAATTCTTTGCATTAACGCCTAAAACGGTTCTAAATGGAAAAACTAAACTAAAGTGACATCTTTCTCGGATGTTTACAGTCAAGCCAAGGAAACTAGACAACGTCTTAAAGAGACAGTGCACTAAAAAGAAAATCTGTCATTTTATACTACATTTGAGCATGTTTCGAAACTTTCTGACTTTCCTTTGAATGTGGAAGGCAAATCTAAATGCTAAGAAGAATTTTAATAAGTGACGGTGTAAGTCAACACTCATGTTCATTGTGCGATAAAAAGCTGCAATGAAAGTGAACGGTGACTGGAGCTGTCATTCCGCCAAAAATAATCTTTTGTTTCACAGAAGTAAGAAAGTCATAGGGGTCTGGAAGAACATGAGAGCGAGTCAATTAGCATTTTATTTCTGAGCGAATTATTCGATTTAAACTGCATTTTGGCTGCTTTTGCGCAACATATTTTATATTATTCAATCACCCGCACAGAAATCATAATGTAGACAAACTTTCTCCACGAATGCCACAATTCCGGTCAATAATCTGTAACGCAACATACGTGTCAACACAGGGAAGCCTCTTTCCAAATACACAGCCGTGCTAACTGGTTGCTAAGCACCTTCTCAGCGTTATTTCAATGGTGACTAGCGGATCAAAACACATTTACGAGTCGGATCAGTACATCTATATAGAACAACCTCAATGCACATTCATCCGATGCCTTTATAAACAGATTCAAGTGTCATTGTGCTGTAGATCATGTACTGTATGCACTGAGCTAACATGCTAACCAGAAGCTAACACATACACACACCCGACAATCACTCAGACAGTCCTCTTCCTGCCTTCACACACTCTTTTACACACACAATCATTTATTCGGGGATCATATATCCAGTACAGTGCGCGTAAAAAGCAAATATCTTTTTCGATCACAGCCCAATTAGCTTCAGCGGCTACTGGGTTCCGCAAAACGGCCCGACGAAGATCGTGATGATGATGATGGTGGTATTGGGCTGAGTAAACACTGCCAGAGAGCGAGCCGTCCTCATTCACGGATCTGTGCACAACAGCCACCTATGAGGCGCTCTTACCTGGTGCAAAGCGGTGAGTCCGTCCACATTAGCGTAGTTGATGTCCGCGCCGCGGTCGAGCATTCGCAGCACCTCCTCCGTATCGCCGCTCGAGCAGGCGGCCAGAAACACGGCGCCATCGTCGAACTTCACCTTCGTCTTCTTCTTCTTCAGGACGGGCGGCTCAAGGTCCGTCTCCGAGCCTATCCAGCGCTTTAACTGTTCGTTCCTTTTCTGCTTGGCGTCCGCCATCTTCATCCCCTCTAGCCTGGCTCTTCTTATCTGTCTCGAATGGAAGATATACTATATACTGCCACTATCCCAACACAGCGCGCTGGGGCGTGGGAGGGGACGGCACGGCACGAGAGAGGGAGGGGGTTTAGGCTCACAAACCTGGTTACGCCGAGATATCGCGAGAGCAGCGATGTCAGCTCAGGAGCTGCAGCATAACGTCATCTTTATGGGGCAGTAAAGAAAAAAGACTGTCTACAGTATATGCAAATATGTTTAGAGTTGACACAGAACATAGATGTTATTGCATAATTATAAAAACAGAATCATAATAAAATAAATATACAATTAAATTATTAAAGGCAAGTAGTAAAATATGCCTATGTAATAAAATATTTATTATATATCATATATAGTAAATATATAAAATTAAAATAAAAGCCTGTCAGAGTAATTAGAGTAATTAATTTATTTAATACTTTATAGACTCATATTAGAAATTAGAGGGGAAAAATGTTACTCAGCAATGACAAATGAAGTATACAATTACCAATGTGAACATGTGCCCATCAAGTCTTAATATACTGCTTGTTAATAATGTTTAGCCTACATGTGTAGACAGAAAACAATATAAGCAGACTCAGTGTTTATTCAGAGGAACTAATTACGTAATAATGTTTGGCCTTCCAAAAATAAAAACACACTGTGATGGTAAAGTGATAGCATTAGATGACAATACCACTTAGGTAAGGTACTGAATAACACACACACATATAATTTTTTTTATATAACACACACACACATATTATGTAAACATACATTTTTATGTTAGATGCGCAAATTAATAGATTTGAAAGCACTAAATTCAAGCAATAGTTTAACATAAGCTTATATAACATCAGTGAAAATATATATATATATATATATATATATATATATATATATATATATATATATATATATATATATATATATATATATATATATATATATATATTTGACACTTCCAATTTGTTCAATTTGCTTCCATCAGGTCTGTTCTATTGAATTTCATGGTTTTATTGTCAGTGTTTATTTGATTATCCCTCATTTAAATCTGTTTCTAGCACTTTGAGCTGCATGTCAGGCATTGAAGAAAATGTAATATAACTGAAATTATTGCTAGTACGTACACTCAAGAAATACTCAGTTTATCAATTATCTGGTTATTTTAATTTATTTTCCAGCACAGATTGTTTGAGGACAGTAAAAAGATGTCAGACATTCATACTGGTGAACTGTGAAGGTACAAATTTCATAAGCAATATCAAAACTGCCTATTTAATTTGACTTGAATATTTAATGTGCCACAAATTATCATCCTTTTTACTTACTTTTTTGGATTATCTTTTTATATATCATGGGGATATAAAATATTCTAAATCAAATATTAAACATCAACTGACTACTTTAAAAGCCCATTTCCCCCCTGGAAGGCTTAGAAGTTTCCTCATCTGGGTAATTGAGTTGACAGGAACCTTTTGACCCGCTCAACCGGGCCGGTAAAGTGTTATTTTTCTTCTGGCACTGTGGTGTGTTATTGTTGGCACAGGCCCATGTATGTGTGGTTTGAGCAGGTATCTGGCAGAGCTTCAGATGTTTGCCATCTCTCTTACTAACTGTAATCATCATGATGAGCTTTATGACTTGAAGTGCAATAAGTGTCAATGTAATTACTCAACTAATTTCATTTGGACACGATCCAGTTGTGTACGTCATCACGCATTCGTGTAATGAAGAGACAAGCAAAAAACGTGTTTTGGTTCACCAGTACACGCTGAAATTGACACTTCTATACTTCTCACTAACAGCAGGACAGAAATTAGGATTTGAGACATTTTTTAAAATAAAATAGTACTGTAAAGCATACAGCAATTTAAATGTATTTAAAGTACTGTTTAAGCTAAATATATGTTGTAAACCGCAAGGTTCGTATAACTATGAAGAGATGTTCTTTGCTGCTTGACCAAACTCAGATCCAGCCCATATTTCATTTTTTTGTGGACTTTTCAAGATAGGAGTCTTACTTTAATAGTTTTCAGCACAATCAGTGCATGAATCAGCTGCTGTCAAGTGTGTGTGTGTGTGTCTGTGTGTGTCGATCTGTTTAGTTGATTAGAAAACCGTCTCTGGGCCAGAAACTCGTTCCAAGACAAATTTTCACAGTGCACTGGATACGTCAGTTCCACTTGGTTTACTGGTGCACCAAAATCAGCTACCTATTTGAGAACCTGTAAATGTCAGCCATCTGAATGTAATACAAATTATCCAGTATGCAATAGTCTTTTATTAATTTGAAAAAATGTATTACTTATAAAAAGGCTCGCGGTTTTTTAGTCATTCAATAATTTCATACAACTTATCGGGGAACCCAAAGCAAAGTTATTATACAAAATATCTCATTGTTTCCAATTCCAATTCAGCTGAATTTAACCACACAATGAGGGGAACTGGCCTCTGTAGTTGAGCAGATGGAGAACTCAACTGTGATGTACCAATCTGCCAGTGTTCTCCAGTCTAACCATCCTGATCCATGAGTCAAGATTAAAGGAATATTCCAGTATCAATAAATGTCAGTCATTCAGCAGCATGTGTGGTATAATGTTCATTACCACAAAAAGTCATTTCAACCCTTCTATCTTTTTCTTTTAAAGTCACCATGAAATTACAATGAACAAATCTATTGCAGTTTTTATTATAAAAGATTTGTACATTGTTGTTTTTTCATGAGAAAAGACATGAGACATGAGATCGACCAATAGCAAACTGCAATCGTTCAATCAATTGGCCATTGACAAAATCAAGCCCCGCCCTTACATTCTTTCTTGTCCCAGAAGCAGTTTTACTCACAATAGGGAAGAAAAGATTATCAAAACTTCAGTTTCATAAAATAAAAATAAAAGAGAGAGAGGAATCAAGGTTACGTTGTGGCTCTTTAGTAATCAACATTATGCCACAAATGCTGTCGGATGAGCTCAACTCTAACCTTGGAATATTTCTTTAAGACATACAAGGTAAGCCTCCTTAATCACATAAGCTCAACTTTGTTTAACGTTGGTCATATTGCCTCATATTGATTGTCATGTGACCCAACTGCATATTCCATCCCTCGACCAACGCATTGTCTGGGTGTATCACTTTACAAATTTGTGGACAGTATTTACTTAACTGGCCTATTAATCAGCAGTATCTGGGAGTTGGTCTGATGTGTAACTAGTAGAACAGCACAAACACTGCCTGTACACTGGATTTGTATGTTTACACATCTGTTGACTCACAAAATGAGTCAAAAGACAAGTAAGCCATTTCAGATAAACACTATTATGAAAAGATCTCCCCGCGGGTTCTCAATCTTTTTGATCAATGAATTTCCATAATTTTTAAATGACTTGAAAGCAATTTTCCTTGCCCAAACATGTAACATTTCATTCTGAAAATTGTACCGGTTTGTTGTTTTTTTGCAAAAGTGTGATATGATTATTGATAGGTGCAAATGTTCATTAAAGTTTAACTTATAATATATAAATTCAAATATAGTTTAATAAATTATTAAAATGAATACAAACGTGAGAGAATAGAGAAAGTGACAATTCGAGAATTAGATTTGAAAACATGATACATTACATTACATGTGATTAGCCTAAAAATGCAAATCTTAAAATGGGAATAAATTATCACCGGTATCAAACCTGGGTCGTGTTTGTGTTCACACAGAAGGCGTTCTGGCAATTTCCCGGGATCAACGCACTGTGTGAAAGGGGCTTAAAGGGATAGTTCACTTTGAAATTAATTTTTGATATGTTTTAGCTTACCTCAAGGGCATCCAAGATGTAGGTGTCTTTGTTTCCACAGTATTTTCAATTTTGACATTTTTCAGTCAAACCATTGTTGTCTATCAGTCATACACTGGAGGCTGAGGGGGTCCACCAAAGAGCATGCACAGAGAAGTCAAAATTAAACATGATTTAATGACTCGTAAATGTAAGTACACATTGATGGCCTAAGACACGAAACGATCATTTTTTGTGAGAAAACGAACAGTATTTATATCGTTTTTACCTCGAGTAATCACATTGACGTCCAAGTGATCTGAATCAGTTGTCCAATGTTCAGACGAAACCGAACTGAATCAGTTCAATGTTACGTCGGAAGTGATCGCTTGCGCGTGACGTCACTCAATATTTACGGCAGAGATTTCGGAAGTTTTACCTTTTACTATATTTAGATATACCGAAATCGTCTTCCATTGCGGTTTCCGTATATCTAAATATGTTTAGTGAAAGGTAAAACTTCCGAAATCTCTGTATAAACAAAGAGTGACGTATGACGCAGTAGGCCAGCGTAGGTGCGCTGTGCCGTAAGATCATTTTGTCATGGCTATGATTACAAGAGGTAAAAGCGATATAAATACTGTTCGTTTTCTCACACAAACCGCTCGTTTCGATGTTCTTAGGCCATCAATGTGTACTTACATTTACGAGTCATTAAATCATGTTTAATTTTGACTTCTCTGTGCATGTTTTTTGAGGTGACCCCCTTAGCTTCCAGTGTATGACTGATAGACAACAACGGTTTAACTGAAAAAAGTCAAAATTGAAAATACTGTGGAAACAAAGACACCTACATCTTGGATGCCCTTGAGGTAGATAAAACATATCAAAAAGTAATTTCAAAGTGAACTATCCCTTTAACATTAATGTATATCCCAGAATAATTCCTGTATCATTGTATCCTGTATGTTTGTATATTCATTTCAAGAAACCTCATCAACTGCTTCCAAATCCTGAAGATCCCTTGTCACACGAAACTGAAGGTCCATTCCATCCTAGGTAAAGCCGCTTGGAAAAGGCTGTATAACTCATCACACACAATCCCTCATGCTCTGCATTGTAGTAACCTGCTCCAAATCAATATCACTGCTGGTGCTAAATGAATCAACGACCAACATCATCTTGAGACTCCTGGTTACAACCCTTCATATCTCCTGGACATTCTCTCGTGGGCTGAGGACGGCTTTAATTCCTGCTTAATACTTCCTAATCAAAACAGCAGCAAATTCTTGCAATGCGCTCTTTCAAGCAACCACCATTGAAAGTCCAGAGAAACACCACCAGGTCAAGACTCCTGAGGAATATGGATGTTCAGTAAACAACAAGCCACGTGTTCCAAAACAAAAGGCCATGGAAGGGTATGTAGAAGAGGCTTTTCACCAAGGATACATCTCAGCCCTTCTACATCTCCTGCTGCTTCCAACTTCTTCTTTGTGGCATAAAAGGACGAAAGCCATGCAGTACATCCATCTTCACCAAGGGAAGTGCACAGTGCATACAATTTCCTCCGGATCTGAATGGGTAATTAATGTAAGACCGCCTTCATAGCACCATCTGGGCATTATGAATATCGGATCATGCCATACTCGGGTCCAACTCACTCTCTGTTTTCCAGGCCTTCATGAATGAAGTGCTCTGGGAGTACCTCCATCGCTTCATGAATCATGATCCTCTACATTGACAATATCCTAATCTACTCCAGGAACAAGGCAGACCATCACCTCCCACGTTGCACAGGTCCTTCACAAGTTAAGAGATAACAACCAGTATTCAAGTTGGAAAAATGCGAATTCCATTCGCTCATCCATGCCGTTCCTTGGCATGGGGAAGGTGGATGCAGGGGAAGGTGGATGCAGGGGAAGGTGGATGCAGGGGAAGGATGCAGTGCAGAATTGGTCCACTCCCAACTTCAGCGATTCCTAGGCTTTGCAAACTTCTACCACTGCTTCATCTCCAACTTCAGCACTTCATCAACTCCTCTTTCCTCTCGAATCGGTGCAGCTTCTGCAGTAATGCGGTCAATGTACTGGTCTGTTGTGGTGAAGAAGGAGCTGAGTCGAAAGGCATTGCTCTTGATTTACCGGTCAATCTACGTTCCTACTCTCACCTAGGTTCATGAGCTTTGGGTCATGACCGAAAGTCTCTCTCCCAGTCTCCCAGCTCTTCTCTCCCAAGTCTCCCAAGAAGCCCAAGTCTCTGTCCTGGACTCCAGCTGCCACGGAGGCGTTCCATCAACTCAAGCAGGCATTTCCACCGGTCACACCTTAATCTATCCTAACCCAAATCTACCATTCATTGTTGAAGTCGAGTGGTGTCGTCACTGCAGTAGGGGGACCCACCTAAACTCCATCCATGTTCCTTTTTCTCCAAAAACGTATCCCTGGTGGAGCAGAACTATGACATCCATAACCGGGAACTTCTCACTTTAAATTGGCTTTGAAGGATTGGCGTCACTGGCAAAACAGACCACTGGAATCTGAAATATCTCAGAAAGGCTAAACGTCTGAACCCTTGCCAGGCCATTTGGGCATTATTCTTCACATGACTCCAGCAGTAACAAATAAAATTATATATAAAATTTCCGTGATGCAAAGCTGAATTTTCAGCATCATTAAAGTCTTCAGTGTCACATGATCCTTCATAAATCATTCTAATAAGCTGATTTGCTGCTCAAGAAACATTTCTCAATATTATAAATGTTGAAAATGGTTGTGCTGCCTTATATTTATGTAGAAATCACAGTACAGGTTTCAACGTCTTTATAGTCACTTTTGATCAATTTATTACATGAACTTCTGAACAGTAGTGTATAATCCATTTATTGCATTACATCTTGATAATGAATACAGGCTTTGCTAAATACATTTAAATATCTCATATTCTAACTCTGTATTCCCACTGTTGTGTTGAGCTTTCTAGTAACACAGCTTTAAAAACCTGACCGCATGGGAAAGACAGTCTCATCGCTCTTTGTTTAGCACGCAGCTGTGTTCTCCACTCACCTCTGTCACTCTCTGTAACTGTTTCTGCCAGAGGATAAACATGTTTGATGGTGTATTTAGAGTGTAATGGAGTTTTCAAAAACGTTCCTCTACTGATTGACTGTAATACCTAATAAAGTAAACTTTAATGTGGCAGAGGTTTGCTGGTGTTGTGGGATACACATGGCCATGTACCAAGGTTTTTTACGAGTGGTGCAGGCTAAAGCAAATATCAGTATTATTATTGTTTATACTTACAACTCCTAGTAACCCTATTACACTTCATTTAAAAGCCTATAACTCACCACACACCATTTGAGTAACAGGCTCAAATGACGCCTCAAATCATGCAATTTGTGTGCTGTTTCTTAAGACTTAACATTTATCTGGCAGATTAAATGAATAAAAAATAAAACTTCCACTAAAGAACATGGCTGCATCCAAAATCGAATACTTCCCTACTAAACAGTATGCGGAAAACAGTATGCCAAAAGAGTAGTATGTCCAAATTTTCGAAAAACAGAATGCTGGTTTGCTGAGATTCTGAAGTGCACGTTCGATGGACACTTTACTATCCCCTGAGGTGATGGGAGGGGATTTATGAATGGCAGTGATGGGACGCAACGGTAGTACATGCAAATTTTATTTATACTACCTATATTAAAACTATATAAATTTTTTTTTAACGATCGTGAAGTAAATTCAAATTAAATTGTAGTGCCTATAGGGCTGGGCGATAAAACGATAACGATTATCGCGATATAATTTTTCTCAATAAAACGATATCAAGAGGTCGATAAATATTCGATGTTTATTCACCAAAAGCGGAACGAAACTGAACCGCGTGCGCCACACAGAGCATTTATCCGCTCGGCTCAAAGTCCAATCGGCAGCGCGAGCTCACGCAGACTCGCACTATGAACGTCTCGCTCACGAGGTCCAGTGAGAAGCGCTTGAGTTCAGAGAAGAACACAAATGTCAAGTTTAAACCTACTTGCGATTTTGGATACAGCGCAATCAGCAATACTCTGGCAACTATTTACATCCACCCCTACCAACCCATCCCACCCCCCAGCAACCACCTAGCAAAGCCCGGCAACCATCCAAAACTCCTTAGCAATCACCCAGACTAATCTTGCACACAACAAATCCCCCTAACAGCCACCTAGAAATGCAGCAATGCCTTAGCAATCACATCACCCAGATCACCCTAGGTGACATAAAGCAACAAGTTAACAACAACCCAGAGTGCTCTTATACCCATCCATGCCTAGTTAGCGGCCACCTGAAAACCCCCAGCAACCTACTTTTTACTACAAAAACCACAGTTGAACCATGGTTGATGTAATAAAAGTATGGTTAATTTTCATGAGGGCATCTATGTGTGTGAACCCAGACACCCCTGCCGTTATGCTGTGCTCCTAACGTTCCTATGACACAATCGCACTCCCAGCTGGTCTAGAGTGTTTCACTATCACTCTGATGGAAATAACTTGCCTTTGATCTTATCAGGGGTGTAAGAGCACTGCCAATATACACAAATATGCCAAAGCCTCATTTTAACCCTCCAGTCCAATATCAATGTGATGCCCGCCCCATCATGATTGACATGTATCGTTTGATTAAAACTATTCCATTTCAAATTAACCCAAACATTATTAGCTCTCCTAAAAGAGGAAGCTGTCACATTATGTGCAAAGTTCAAATCTGATGTTACTTTGAAATGTGATTGCATATATTTCATACAGTTCCTCCCTTTCCAATTAATGTAGGCGCTAAATGCTTTCATTTACTGTTAAGTGTCTTAGGAAAGTGTGTTAGTCATCCACAGTTGCATGTATAGACATAATACACATAAATCAGCTGATTGTTGTCTTTATATATATGTGTAGGCTATGTTACTGAAAGTTCTGCTTCTCACTAATATTAGCATCCTGATCTGGAAATGTCACATGCTACAAGATCACAGCTGTGAGTTCAGCAGTCTGTTTGTTTGTGTGCGTTTTGATTTAGTCTGGGTTGCGCTCTAATATTTAACTAATATTTAATAATCTAATATTTGTCTCACTTTTAGATTGGGAAATGTTCCTTAATGAAATATACCCTAATGTCCAAATGTTCTGATAAATTTGTTCACATTTTGTGGACACAAAAAAAATCCATAGTCTATTGTCAATAATGTAGCGATGTATGAAGACAGTTCACACAGAAGTCACTAACGAAATCTCTTCCACCCTCACTTCCAATTCACATTTCCTGTTAAAATGACAGGATTTTACCCTGCATGAAAAGTCAGTAAATTTAACTGTATCTTTAGGGTTTGTTATGGTCTGTTTACACATTTACATTTGTTCAGATTTTAGTTTATTCACCAACTTGTCTATTCAGACCAATGCGTGAAAATGACAGAAGAGCTGAATGAAACTGCAAACTCACTCTGTGAAAGTAGGTGGCACTTATGGGACAGCTGGAATACGGTGGTTACCACAGTTAGCTAATGTAAGTTTCTGTTTCTAACATGGTATGGACAAGACAGTAAGTCAAACAGTATTACATGTTATGGTTTTATCAAACATTTCCAAATTCAAGAGTACGAAGACAAGAGAGCCTGTTTAGAATTCTTGCTATTCACTGTCGCTAAACAAAACTGTTTGTTAGCTTGAATCGAATTGGTTGACGAGATTAATTAATTCATTAATGTATTATTTGAATAAATAAAGAATTCTCAAATATTGCAAATATTCATGTCAGTTAGTCTGACTCTGTACAGACAAATTAACAGTCACTCATTCAAATTAAGGGCCCTATCTTGCACCCGGCGCAAATGAATTTTTACACTGACGAATTTATCATTCCTATTTTTCACCTACGCAAAGCAGGCTTTTTTCCTCCACAGACGCACGTCGGTAAACTAGGAAATGAACTTGAGCTCCCTGGGCGGGTCGGCACATAAAGGAGGTGTGGTCCGGCGCAAACAACCCCTGGTGCTATTTTGCAGTTCCAGAAAACAATTGCGCCACTGACCAGAAAAAAACGTACATTCAGATGCTATTTTAATCACGCATGCTTGGCCATAATACAGAGTGTGTACAACACGCATACACTGTAGATGATTCTCTCAACTACACACATGCATTTTACTTTTTGCAAATGATACATTATAATCAGGAAAACTATAAAAACACGAGGGGAATCATTGTTGTGTCCATGACGATGATAAAAATAGGCATAAAGCTTACACATTTACCCAAATTATTATAAGCATGTTTAACCGAAGCTAATTTGGGTGGGTTTGTCTCATCCCCAGTGTCCCTTCTCTTTCTTTTTATGGCCCTGACGAGAACATCGATCTTCTCGGCTGTGAACCGATGCTGAAGCGCGCTTGGTAAATGCCCCGTTAAATAGAAATTGCGCCGTGGAACAGGTGCAACTCGTTCATCACGCTCTTAAAGGGAATGCGATGTGACGCTCTTATTGGTTTGTTTCCGTTACGCCCAAACCACAACTATGAATAATGAAGCTACTTCAGACCAACCCCTTTTAAACTTGCGAACAAGAGTCATTTATCCCGCCAGTAAAATAGCAACAGCGCCCAACACCCGCCCACAAAGTTACTTGCGCTTTGCGCTTGCTACTTGCATTTCAGATCGTTAAAAATAGGGCCCTAAAATGTTAAATCGCATCACATTTTCGCACAGAATCTTGATGCGAACAGGCCTTTACATTGCTTAATAAGTGTTGCTAAATCCTAGATCATAATTACAAAACAAGATCCATGGCAATTGTACCCATCACCCGCCCACAGCTGTTCCAGAGATCCCAAAGACCTCCTTAGATCTTCCTATTTCATGATCCAAGAGTGTTGAGGCCAACTAAAATCTCATTGGCAAAAAGGAATTCAGTTTTTTGTTCAAGAATGTTGATTAAGTAACATTTCCAACTTGACTAAATTACGTTATAAGTGTATATTGCAAAAGGTAACATTGCAGTCTTTCGCCTTGCTTGGAGTTGAGGAGCTTCTAAAGACTGCATGCGAGCCAGACGTGCCACTGTATGCTATTCAGCTAATCTGTATGGAGCCATCAGTGCTAACTTTTATTTTACTGGCTAGGACCTTTCCAAAATGACCTAAGAGGCCAAGGGATGGCTAGAACATGAGTGAATGAGTGATCAAGCGTTCATCCCCACTCAGACAACAGCTGAGTCTAAACCCACACCAGAAATAGGGTTGCTTTCTTCACTTAGCAGCATTTAGATTACAGTACAATTAATGACAGCCACCAAAGACTAAGTAAACACACATTGCCCCTCGCTAGTCTTTAATTGGTTTGCAAACTTTCCACATGTGCTTTGAAAGAAATGCTGATGCAGTCATCCATCTGAAGCAGCCTCTGAATTGGTAAACGCAAAGCGTGCTATGCAACAAAGAAGTTGTGTGCCAAATTACACAAAGACCTTATGTTACACACTACTCTACCATCCAGAGTATGGATTTTATAAGGTTATTTTGTCAAGTATAGCATCAGGGTCTGATAGCCACTCTCCTTTGGTTAAGTAAGACAAGCTGTGATAGTCGAGTGCATGATTTTTTCAACGCTTTTCTTGCTGGAATCATAAGTGTGAACACACTACTCGACTATTTATAGACCCCTTTTGCGCTGACGTCACAGTTACGTCACGGCGCTAGCTGGAGGCAAAACAAAGTGAAAACTGGAGGCGGCCAATACAAACCAGCACAGATTCGGCTACATAATAAGGAGCTTGAAATATTGTTACTATTATTAAATGTAATCTTGTTGTGTTGTTTGGTGCAAGAATTGATGAAAATGAATATGCTGTATCTGTAAATTTTATTTATAGAAAATATTCACATCATTAAAATCGCACCGTAATGTCACTCTTTACATTGTCGTTGTCTCGGCGCTGGCTCGGCAGAACTGCGGATCGTACACACAAGTCTTGTACCAGTTTCTCTTTATGATCGGTTTCTCTATATGGTAGGTGTAGAAGTCAGGCCACTCAACCGAGGTAACGTAACGTTAATCCTGTCAGATCGTCCATGCATTTGAGTGAGCGTGTAACGTTAGGCGGCTACGGGCGGCCAATATGGTTCCGTCTGTTAAAAAATAACTTTTGGAAATAACAATCTATTGTGACCTATTAAGATTTTCGGATTTTCTCCAGTCATTGTTAAAAAACGAGCAAACATTACTTGCTAACTAGCGTTAGTGAAGTGGCCAGAGGGATCGTTCTGCCTCCAGCTAAGCTCCACCCACCAAAAACGTCACTATGTTTTCCAACTAAAAAGGGGTCTATACTACAAAATTCCACAAAATAATGCAAATTAGAAGACACCTATATATTATACACAAGTATGCTAACAGAAATGATAGACATGAAATAAGCATGTGGTGCCGCTAAACATTCTTGAGCTAACAGCTAGCTCTAAACATTTTTAAAACAAATTTTAAAGGGACAGTGTAAAACAAATTGCTGTAGTTATGCAGCTGTTTGCCAGTAACTTACTGGAGATTTAAATTGATGTATATTTACTGGCAACACTTTGTTCAAAGTTAAATGAACATTAAACATTAACAGGTCTTTGTCTTTACAGAATAAAACTAAAAATAACAATCTAATGCAAAGCATTCTGGGTACCAGAAATCTTCATCAACCTTTCTGTTTTATTTCCTTCAGATTTTGGTTCCCAGAATGCTTTGCATGAAGCTGTTATTTTAGTTTTATTCTGTAAGATAAAGACTTGTTCATGTTTAATGTTCATTTAACTTTGAACAATCTGTTGCCAGTAAATAACAATAATTTAAATCTACAGTAAGTTACTGGCAAGCAGCTGCCAATAATACTGTTTTTTTTTACAGTGGATAGTTTACCCAAAAATATGACTATGGCTCTTTCTTCTGCTAAACAGAAAAGATCATTTGAAGAATGTTTTAATTGCTTATATCTTTGTAATGCTATAACTTGCACTACATTATATGTGCTGACAAATTTCAGAGTTTCATTTAGTGTGTGAAATCAAATCGGCAAATCTAAAAGTGTATTCATTCATGTACTGTATAAAGCATGAGTTGAGCTCTCAAGGCAGTGGCAGAAATAGAAGTGACAGCCTAAAACAGACATGGATAGAATAACCTTGTTTCATTGAGATGTGAGCTAATTATAGCGTATATCTGGAGGAGTGCAGTAAAAGGCTTGCACTGCAAGGCCAAACGAGTCTCTTTGAAAGGATGTATTTTTGTAGTTTTTGCAAAGCTTCACTTCAGTGAGGTTGTTGTTTTTTTGCCTGTGAATGCTGATAACCGCATTGACATGTAGTTCTGCACATTTCTGATGAGGAAGCACTTATGCCCACTCATTGCCATGGTTACCGTGGCTTGCGCAAACACTTCGAGAGTGCAGTGGGCAAAATGTGAACCAGCCACATCTATCATCTGTTCCATTAGCAATCATTGCGACCGTGCAGGCAAAGACAGCAGTAATTTGTGAAATCTAATGAGCTTCTGCTTAAGGGTGCCTCAGATATCGACAATAGCCATTTTGCACATTAGTGTATTCCTGCGTTATCGGCTTGGGATGATAAGTGGCACCAGTGCAGTGTGTTTAGAGCTCTCTCGCTGAAGAGCTCTTGAGCTCCTCTGATTGCTGCTACTTATCTCACGGGAAAGACACGGCCATTTTGATGGATGCTTGGTAAAAAGCTCTTTCAAGCTTCAATCAGTGTTGTTCTCAAGGGTCAGTGTGTATTTAAGTGTGTATACAAACTTTTTCAAGCTTATATGTTGCTAATTAGAAAACACACAATGCAGCAATGAAATTGTCCTTGTCTCTTAAAGGGTGGGGTTGACAGAAAGGTCTCTCAGAGGTGAAGAGTCAGAGGTCATTGGGTCACTACACAGGAAACAGATCCTTCCTACAACCAGGTGTCATACTCTGTAACAAATCACTGGTGGCAATAAACTGCTCACAATTACCTGGTTTATTACCTGGTAACCTTATGAACTTTCTTAGCTATGCTGCAGAAATAATCTTAAGTTTTCAATGTGGCTTTCTTGACTTGTTTCCAGTATTTAAAAATCTTTGAAACAAGAAAAATGTACTTGATTTGTTAATTAACTTAACATATTCAATTCTTGATGTGTTCACACATTGTATCTTGAATATAAGTGTATTTTGTCTTACTGCACTGGCAGAATTTTTCACTTGTTTTCTGACCAGTTTATAACAAGTTGATACACTTTCTCAAGAACTGTTCACTTTGACAAGTGTCCAGACAGCTCAGTTATATTTATTATTCTGTTTATCTAAAATAAATTATATCGCAATAATAGATAGAAATAATAAGAAACATTTGATAAATAAATAAATAAAATATTAATATAATGTATGTATACTAGGACAAAAATATATACTGTACATATATATATATATATATATATATATATATATATATATATATATATATATATATAGAAGAGTTCAGATGCAAAAGCCTCTAAGTGCCATTTGAAATTTTCTCTTTAAAATTATCATTTTTCAAGCTTGTATATTTCAGTTCAGTAATTTCACTTAAATGGCAATGAAGATAACCTATTAATTGTCATTTAAGTGAAATTACTAAACTTAAATATACAAGCTTGATAAAAATTGTCATTTTAGAAGAAAATTTCAAATGGCATTTAGAGGCTTTTGCATCTGAACTTTCCTATATATATATATATATATATATATATATATATATATATATATATATATAACTATTTATTTTTTTGTATTATACAATTTTGTTTTTTTAATTTAAAATGTATTTTGATAAGACTCTTCTTCCCTTATTTTACACCAGAGTTCCTGTCCTTCACATTCTAGGGCTGACATTCACTCACTCTTAACACACCGAAAACAACCTTATACCTATAAACTCCATAGTGGTCATTTATTGGATAATGTGGTAAGAGAAACCACATTTATAGTTATAGTTTATGTGCACGCCAAAGTTTTATTTTGTTCAAGGGGGAGCATCACTCTTATTATTGCTTCTATACTTAAACCCAAAGTATACTTTTTACGCAAACACTACAGTGTGCTTGTGTACATGATGTAAATTTCATAATCAGCTAATTATGTGTACAGCCTGTTTTTTAAATGTGCGTACTCTGCACGCTTTTTTATTACAGATTTTTATGCTCAGACCTACATTTTTCTAGGTTGTAACTTCTAGAAAGAAATAGTGCAGACACTGGACAAAGATTAAACTTCCTAGAGCGCATGTGTTCTTGCACGCTAATAAACAGAGTATGCTTTAAAAGGCCATTGCTAGACTGTACACATACACTAAGCATTCGTATAAGCAAACCAAACGTATACTTTGGACTTTAGAGTTAGGGATTTTTAGAAACCCCTAGAAGTATTTCATTTTGAAACAAAACATGTCCCACAACATTTGTGCCATGGGCATGAATATAACTAGAATACTGGTGAATGATAAATCAGATTGAAGAAGTCATTTCTAGAGACCAGAATATAATAGAAACGTCTTTCACTTGAGCAAGAAGCATCACACTAGCAAATTAATTACTCTGGCCTAGGGATAACTATGGTGGCCAAGAGAGCTCAACCCGCTGCAACTGAAGAAAACTACAAATAGAAAAAACACCAGTAAATTAAAAAAACATCTTCATCAGTTTGACAACACATGATGTGCTGCAAATACTTACAACGCAACCAAATACAGTAACACACTGCAAAATGCACAGACCATAACGGAAATGTTTCAAAGGGACCCAAACAAGTGACAAACCTGCCTGTTCAATGTCTACTCATCAGTGGTAGTGTCGATGACCTGAAAGGTGAGTTTTTTGTTTAGTTCAACATCCTGATCGTATATGAGCGTTGTATTTGCAGCACATTTCTGTATTTGGTTGCATTGTGAGTATTTGCAGCACGTTTCTGTATTTGGTTGCACTGTGAGTATTTATAGCGTGTTTCTGTATGTGGTTGCATTGTGAGTATTTGAGCCCGTTTCTCATCCTTTAACGTCACATAAAACGCTATATGACAAAACGGCGTTATACAACGCACATGGCACCCTTTATCGTTAATATAACACGTGAACCTAAGACGTTATAAATCCTTAATGTGAATATGACACGCAGACCCTACCCCACACCTAAACTTAGCCCTCACAGGACGTGTTATATTAACGAGAACGGGTGCCATGTGCGTAGTATAACGCCGTTTTGTCACATAACGTTCTATCATGACGCTAAAGGATGAGAATGCGTTGGAGTATTTGCAGCACATTTCTGTATTTGATTGCATTGTGAGTAATTGCAGCACATTTCTGTATTTGGTTGCATTGTGAGTATTTATAGCGTGTTTCTGTATTTGGTTGCATTGTGAGTATTTGTAGCACATTTCTGTATTTGGTTGCATTGTGAGTATTTACAGCGTGTTTCTGTATTTGGTTGCATTGTGAGTATTTGCAGCGTGTTTCTGTATTTGGTTGCATTGTGAGTATTTGTAGCACATTTCTGTATTTGGTTGCATTGTGAGTATTTGCAGCACATTTCTGTATTTGGTTGCATTGTGAGTATTTGCAGCGTGTTTCTGTATTTGGTTGCATTGTGAGTATTTATAGCGTGTTTCTGTATTTGGTTGCATTGTGAGTATTTGCAGCACATTTCTGTATTTGGTTGCATTGTGAGTATTTGCAGCACATTTCTGTATTTGGTTGCATTGTGAGTATTTATAGCGTGTTTCTGTATTTGGTTGCATTGTGAGTATTTGCAGCACATTTCTGTATTTGGTTGCATTGTGAGTATTTGCAGCATATTTCTGTATTTGGTTGCATTGTGAGTATTTGCAGCGTGTTTCTGTATTTGGTTGCATTGTGAGTATTTGCAGCATATTTCTGTATTTGGTTGCATTGTGAGTATTTGCAGCACATTTCTGTATTTGGTTGCATTGTGAGTATTTGCAGCGTGTTTCTGTATTTGGTTGCATTGTGAGTATTTGCAGCATGTTTCTGTATTTGGTTGCATTGTGAGTATTTGCAGCATGTTTCTGTATTTGGTTGCATTGTGAGTATTTGCAGCGTGTTTCTGTATTTGGTTGCATTGTGAGTATTTGCAGCATATTTCTGTATTTGGTTGCATTGTGAGTATTTGCAGCGTGTTTCTGTATTTGGTTGCATTGTGAGTATTTGTAGCGTGTTTCTGTATTTGGTTGCATTGTGAGTATTTGCAGCATGTTTCTGTATTTGGTTGCATTGTGAGTATTTGTAGCGTGTTTCTGTATTTGGTTGCATTGTGAGTATTTGCAGCACATTTCTTTATTTGGTTGCATTGTGAGTATTTGCAGCGTGTTTCTGTATGTATTTGGTTGCATTGTGAGTATTTGCAGCATGTTTCTGTATTTGGTTGCATTGTTGAGTTTTAGCAGCGAACACAGCTAATTCTTGACTAAACTCAGTCTGACCTAATGATTTTTGCAGCAGAGACAAACAGTCAGGCATGTCACAATAAGAGTACATAAGGGAGTTTTAAGGACAGAGTTTAAATATAGAGTCACTTGGCTTAACTAGGTCAAGGTTGGCTGTGGTGGAAATTGCACAGTCTCATATGACGAATTAGAACTAAAAAAGGTGAAACAAAATGTAACACAATAAAATCAAAGTTAAAATACAAAATGAGTATAAAGTATATTCACATTAGTATCTTACAAGTTGGATCTGTGACACAAAATTAAAACCAAGCATATCAAGCATTCAGTATTCTGATTGTCTGTGATTCGCTCAGAATTTTTGCTTTCAGCATGGACAAACATATGACTTCTTACTAGAAACGTGTCACGTTGCGCCTAGTTAGGGCAGTGTCAGGTCATCCAGGTCATCAACAGTGGGCAGTGAGTTCACTGCTTGTGTACCTGTTTCAGACTGACGCCTCTCAATCTGCAGTGGAATCTATCAGCAGTCTGTGACAAGTTCTGATCTGCTCCTGACTGCAGTATTGTGTGTGTGTGTGTGTGTGTGTGTGTGTGTGTGTGTCATGGCACTTGTAGAACCAGTCATCATGCTACTCCTCGAACTCCCTCAGGCACATCCACTGTCAGCACATCGTAAATCAGATGTGCTAACAAATGCACACATACAGATGAAAAAGATATACAAATACATAGATACGCCTTATGCAACACCATATAAATCGAGGTATATATGAGGGAACCATTTAATTATAGACATCATACACTACATCAACAAAAACACAACTAACTCTGGTATTCACACAATGCACACAAAATATAAACACAAGCTTTACCTTGAAGAAGTTTTACTGATTTATTGCCCACATTTAAATAAGATTTTAGAAAGAAGTTAATTCTCTGATTAAACTTCTGCACTTTATTTTATTAGTTATTAATTGAAAAATTAACTTCTCATCTGAAAACCGAAATCTGTGAAATTTATTCCATATGAAAAGTTTTATGTCAAATTATCTATTTTTTGTGATAGTCACAGACTTATTTTATGGATATTAAAAGGTCTTATTATGTTTATTTGTTAAAGGGAGATTTGTGGAAAAGTAACACATTTAGATTTGCAGGTAAAAAATATTGTTTTTATTTGAAGTGAAAAGTTTAAGTTAGAACCCTGGAGGGTTGTATCTTGATATTATTTATAATTTTGTTAAAAAGTTATATTTTTGTTTGTGTATTTCTCTGTTAATTAAAGTCTATTTCTTGTTTTATTCTGCATTACGCATCAGCATAAGAGCTAACCCACCAATTGTGTATTGCTATTATAACATCAGTTCAATGAAAATTTAGGTCTGTATATAATTTATATAATTATATAATGTAATCCAGATGTACACTACTGTTTAAAAGTTCGGTGTCGGAAAGATTTTTTTTAATGTTTTAGAAATTCTTTAAGAAAATTAAATAAAAATAAAATTATTTTAAAATTAACTTTAAACTTAAAATAACTATTTTCTATTTTTATATATTTTAAAATGTAAATTATTTCTGTGATAGCAAAGCTTTTTTTTCAGTAGCCATTTCTGAAGTCTTCAGTGTCACATGATCCCTCAGAAATCATTCTAATATGCTGATTTGGTGCTCAAGAGACATTTCTTACTATTATCAATGTTGACAACAGTTGTACTGCTTAATATGTTTGTGGATGCATCATTTCTTCAGGATTATTTGATAAATAGAAAGTTCAAATTAACAGTATAAATAACAAAATCACATTTATTTTAAATAGAAATCATTACTAATGTCTTTACTGACACTTTATTACAATTTGATGCATCATGGCTAAATATATGTACTAATGTAAATAGGCATGATCAAATAACTCAACCAAATTGACAAAATGCACAAAATGATGGTACATTTTGTAAACGTATCTGTCATTATTTTACATATTTGATAATTAATAGTATAGTAGATGTGATACATATTCTGCAAAAATCAGAACAGTTAACATGATTATGATTTTAAATGTTAGACAATTGATTTTGATGACTAGAGAGGACTAGTTGGGCTCCTGTCTCTTTGAACTTATGTTCTGACTCTAAATAAACACAAATTAGGCTCAAATCTTACAAAAACAGTTCTGTAATAAAGCACCATGAACAATAATTCCATTCTCACAAATATGGTACGTATACTAATACCCGTTTTTGGACAGTATGTCTCCATGTCCATGTTACAGCCAAAAGAAGAGTGCAACTGTACTTGTGAGGAACCCCGTGATGGTGGAAAAAATGAGAAACCACTAATAAACACAAACAAACATGACATGAGAAGCTAGCCCACAGAGCAACCCAAGATAAACATTCGGATATATTTTAAGAGGGGCTATGACATCATCATGACAACCTCCAGTGGAGGGTAGGGGCTAAAAATAGCAAAGACGTCAACGCACTGGTACATATATGTCCATGAGCGAAGTACGGCATTCCAGAGATAACAGCAGATGGCTAGCAGATTCTGCCCTCTTCTCGGGAAACAATAACAGCCCGCACACACACACTTCAGACAAGAGCATCCTTAGGCCCAAGGTGCATTTGCTCACAAACACACAAAAGCTTGTATAATACGGCCTCCAGACAGAAAGCAATGGGGGGAGGGGGGACTTTTATGTTTGCCTGTGTGTACTGTATATGAAGCACTTCAAAGGTCCTGGTGGAAAAAGTGTGTCAGAAAACTTGGTTGCAGACTGATCTCATGCAATTGCGTATGTATGACACAGCAATTCGTATTTCCATTTTTGGCGTGCTATCAAGATGCATAATCGCTTTACAGCGTGTTTATGAACGCCGTTGACTTAACGTTACATTACTGTTTATATAAATATATGAACTACCTCAACCTACTAAATCTACCCGTCACTGGGGTTAATAGCATTTATGAGTGTTCCTCTACCATCCTAGGAAAAAAAAATATCGCTCCCCAGATGTAGATCTGCATTTTGCTTCATTTCGCTCTGACATTTAACGGCGTGTACAGACACGCGGAATCACACGGACATTAATGGCGTAGACATACACACGGATGGCTCAAAATACGTATAGATAACACACCACTTTGTGACTTTTACACAAAAGTCATGATGTCATGTTGCTTGAAAGCGCTATAGTTTGACAAATGTAGTCTGAAAACACACGTTCTCTTTGTCTGCAGCCTTATTATGGACAGACCCTGTTATGCTGGCAAATAGTTTTGGACACAGTTGAACTACACTTAAAGACTCCTCTGTTGACATATAAACATGTAACAGGAAATTTAGTTTTTATATAGCCAATGGCCATTAGTTTATGTCACGGCCATGAACACAGATTTGCAAATTATAATGCTAGTTGGAGGAACTTTTAAAGGAAGAACATTGTCATTTTAGAGACAATTTAATTGGACAAAAATTTGAAATACAGTTTCCACTCATCTACTCCCTTTAACCGTTTAATGACCTATCAAACTTGCTCACTGATAGGGTAACTATTCCATATCCCACGTTTATACTAATTATCATTATTTAACTTCTCAAGCAAGAAACAATGGGTCTCATTCATGAAACATTCGTATATATACGAGTAAATATCAGAGTGATTTGCGTGGAAAGAGTCCTTCCGAAACTCTTCTCCTGATTCACAAATACTTCTTAAATGTCAGAAGTGATAGTGAAATGTGTGTGTGTGTTAGTGAATTCCAACCAGTCATAAATGGGATGCGCGTTCACGTTCATTCTCAATTACCATAAATCCCGCCCATTATATCCCACTGACATCTATATATAGGCATTTAATAACATGAATACGAATGAAAAGAAATTTCTCGGATGCAGAAATTGAAGTTTTATTATTAGAAGTTCATTCAAAACGCCAATTTTTATTTTCAAGCGTATATAGTGGCGTATCAGGTCCTAATAAAAAGAAAGCTTGGCAGCACATTACAGATGCAGTTAATGGAGTTTCTTCTGTTAATCGAACAGTCCAGAAGTGAGAAGAAAATGGTTCAACATTAAGCTTGACAGCAAAAAGCGAATTAGTTCACTTCGGAAAAATCGTATTCAAACTGGAGAAGGACCGCCATCGATCACCAGATCTGCTATTACTGGCTTTCATAATAGAAGTAAAAAGAAAAACCGTATGTAATGACTATAAAAAATGCTGTACCCAATTAAGGTGAATTAAAATGCAGCCTTAACGTTCAACGAGCAAAACTTAATGAGCAAAACGTTCGAATGTTAAGCGCACCATTTACGCGTGGCTGGGAGCAGGTGTAGATTTATTGCGTACCAACTAACATTTGGAAAATACGAAAATTTTAATGAATCCGAAAATTTACGCCAGAACCACTTTACACACGATTTACACAAAAATTCGTTCTGCTCGTGTTTCATGAATGAGACCCATTGACATTCGTTGATAGTCTTGTTTTCACGCCATACACCTTTCAGAGCTGAAATATAACTGTTCTACAGAAATTGCTGTGCTGTTCTGATCTTTTGCAATGAGGGGAAGTCATTTCACAATCACTTCCCTATATAAAATTGCACCTGCTGACCCTGGTCCAGTGCTGCTGCGTTACGCCTAAACTGTAGCCATTTATGGTTTTATTACAGACATGCTCTTCCTAAACTCAATCCATTTTTGCAAATGAGCCAGAACCACTGTGTTAGGCACAACAAGAAACATAGTCAATTGACCATGAAACTTAAAGGGATAGTTCACCTCAAAATAAAAATCCTATCATTAGTCACCCTCCATTCAAAACCTGTATGACTGACCTTCTTCTGAGGAACGCAAAAAGAAGAAATTTGCAATGCATACAATAGTCCCTAAAGGGAAATGGTCCTTTTTAAACTCTTGCATTCTTTCTGAGTTTTTCAGATGAACACAAAACTGTTGTTAGCGAAGGCAAACATTCACAAGAGAATTACAAAAGTTTTATGAGCACATGCAAAACAACTGAAACGTATTTTTTCTCCATCTCATATTTTCTTATCTTCATTATGCATCTTAGGAGACTCTGTATAGAGGAATTGTAGTGGTTATTCATGATTAATGGTCTTAATCGAGTGATTCATTCATGAATTGGGCCACAAAAATCCAGTCACAGCGATTAACATTGAACTTGAGGATAAGATTACACATGAATTGTGACTTAAATTTCAGTTTTTTTTTATCCCACAAAGGGTTTGAATCGCTTCAGAAGACTTGTAATGCAGAATGATACATTTTGTGATATTTTGTTACAATCTTGATTAACATTATTACCAGAAAACATTGCTTTCTGCCACTTCAGCTAATGAAGCCTTACAGTTCTTCTGCGGCCAGGGCCAGGTATGTGTTAACGCACCTTCTCGCCCATAAGTCATCATTTCATGAGTTTCTCTAATGTGCATGATGAGATTCCCAAAGCTTACTGGGCCTCTCCTCAGAGAAATAAGTGGGAGAGAGAGAAAGTGGAAGGAAAAAAAGACAGTCGACATCATCCATCCTGACCTTTTAAGGAGAGCTCCTGCGGAGTCTATGAGGAGCTGGCCCAGTTTCACACATGCTTGCTATAATTACTGAAAAAGGGATATGCTGCATAAAACAGACAGCTGAAAAGTAGATTTTAAATGGATAAAACTAGTCGCATGTGTATTCATAATAAAAGCAATCACATGGTAAATTCTTCTTCAATCAGGGTCTTAGAGGAACAGTTTTAAAGGAACAGTCTCTTTTTTATTACTTTTTTCCACCATAGAATAAATAAAGTAATACTGGTTTATATTAACATCATTTCAGTAAACAATGACAGACAAATGATAGAATATTCTATTCCACTCTTGCATTGAGTCTTTGCACAGATAAACCTGGTGTCACATGACAAGTTTGCTCATCGGCTTTGAGGTAAGTTATTGTAAATTTAGAGGGGTCATATGAATCATAATGCTTTCACAGTCCACTGCACTGTTGCCCATCAGATAAACGGCATTGAAATGACTCAACTGAGACACCAGGTGAGGTCAAACTGGAGTCATTTTTTCCCATCATGCTCTTGAATGCTATGCATTGGGTTTGTCCTTGCAACAAATAAGTACTTTATGTTCATTTTATTAGGTATACTTAACTGAAGTGCATGTATATTTTTTAGAATGATTTGTGTAGTCAGTATGCTAATATCAGTGTACTAGTAGTATACTTGTAAGTGTATTATTTTTAAAGGGGTCATGAACTGGCTTTTTAAATTTTATAATATTGTTGTCTGATGTCAACTTATGACGTTCGCTTGGTTTTTGCATTCAAAAACATCAAAATGAATAAGTAATAGGCTATTTTCTACCCTAGTTTTGAGTTTTTCGGTTTTTATGGGCGTCTCGCACTGAAGACTTGGAAGTAAACGCCCACTGCTGTGAGTGGATAACAGATTTGCATATTATAATGAGTTTCAACTCACCCGTCGATGCACTTGGGGAACAGTTTTGAAAATGTCCAATGTTGTAAAATGGCAACCGAAATGATTCGCCCATATATGTTCGACCCAGAGTCCGTGTTGCACAATACCTTACAGATCCAATATAGACGGCACAGACCGATTTTCTCTTAATCGGTCTGCAAATCCAGTCTTGTTTACAAAACAATCCTCAGTGAAATGAAGCGAACAGACGGACAATGTTTTACCTCATTAGCTGGAACGTCATTAAAAATAGTGCATGCTAATTTCCTATTGGAATCCAGAGGAAGCTTATGCAGCGCATCTATGTTATTTAGCTATGTGTGTAATGCGCGAATCGGTGGGCGGGGCTAAACCGGCCGTGTTGAAGAAAGCGTTGATCTTCTTCTGCAGGGGTTGGGGTTTTATCTTTTTTGACGTCATAGTTCCCCACTTTTAAAAACGAGTCGTTTGCTGAGGCTGGTGTCAATAAAAGCTTTTATTTGACTAACAAGGACGTTTTCAGTTCTGAAACTTACAGGATATTCTTATAATATGATGACCTCTTAGATGTCAAAAGCTCAAGGAAACTTTGATTTCTCAGTTCATCACCCCTTTAACTTGGGACTAAATTGGCCCACTTCTTGGTGAATAAACGTATACTTTGTACATTTACTTTGAGCACAACTAGTGAACTTATAGGTATACTGATAGTTTACTAGTTAAATATTTATAGCACATTTTTAGTTTTAAAAAGTACACTTTGAAGTATACATCAAGTAAACTACTAAGTTTTATACTGCAAGTAAACTTGTAAATGTTCTTTAAGTGAACCTAACATCATACATATAGTTTACTGTTTAAATATTCTTTTTGCACTTTAAATATGCTTTATGTTCTTATTTAGATAGAAGATAGCCTATATTTAACTGTACTTTAACCTAACAGTAATCCAACAGAAAAAAAATACAGTGATAACCTTGCTTTCTCTTGAGACTCAAAAGATTGAGTACAAGTATAGGCCAATACTTAAATGGAATTTTAAGTATATTTCTGAGAAGTGCAGAAAAAGTGTACTATTCTTATTTTTTTAGTTAAAAGAAGTATACTAATAGCAAACTTGAATAAATTTGTAAGGTAGATTCTATTTTATGAACTACTCAGGTTTACAGGTTTCACACCTAAGCAAACTTTTCTTGTATTTGTTTCAAAGAAGTTTGCAAACTTACAGCCATAACTTCTCAGCTTCCACATGATTCTTAGTTGAGCAAGACAAACTCAGTACCCTGGTGTAGGAGACAACTGCCTCGACAGGCAGCGATTTATCAAGTACAGACATAAAATTACCAAATTAACAAAAGGGCTCAGTCTGGCTTATTCTGAGAACCCTGTGTGAGACTGAACACATGCATACAGCAATAGTTACAGCTGTTGGATGAGGATTATTTTGGGTTTGCTCTGATCCCTACTAAAAAAAAACTAAATTAAAAGAGCTTTTAAATTGTTTGTTTTATATTTAGGTCTTACAAAACTGTAATGAATTACATTAGATTACAAGCACTTTATGTCCCGTAAACATAATGGAATTAATTTTAAATGAATTACAAAGTGAACAAACAACAGCTGTTCATTCAATCACTCATGTATGAAGCATTACTATTAGTATTGCTCAGCTAGGTAGGGATTTGAACAAACCACTAAATACAAGTATTTAAATCAGAGTTAAAAGTTATGCTTTTTTGCATTTTCAACTTTCTTTAGTGTGTAATGTTGCCATTTAAGCAAGAAAAATGTCTGAACACAAAGTCACTCCAGACCAAAGGGAGTTATTCGCTATACATCAGTAAGCACGGTTTCTGCTCCCTCAAACGCCTTGATTGTAGTCTTGAGTTTTCCTCCAGAAACGTATACGTCACAATATAACTTATCTTAATAATTCAGATCATAAATAATACAATTATTAAATTATTTCTTAAATAAATAATAAAAGGCATAAATAAAAAAGTGTCCGAGGCCTGGTTGAGTTCAGTTAGTAGCGTGAAACTCACTGTTAGGTTTAGGGGTGTGACATTTTCTAAACACATTTGAAGCAGTTGACCAATAACAACACAAGTATCCAGCTGACCAGTCAGAACAAATTATGCTTTTTAGAAGGAGGGGCTTCATAGAGAGCGTAACTAAGCATATGCTGCGTCCCAATTCGCCTACTATACTACGCCCTAAAAGTATACTCTTTTTGTGAAGAAAAAGTACATACTTTTGAGGGTGTAGTAAAGAGTAGGCAAGCTTTGGGACATACTACTTCGTCATCTTTAACGGACAGATCAGTCGCGTGCATCCTGTCACCGTAAACTGCCCTGTCAATCATCTCGTCACAGTTAAATTCCTCCATTCAATCTAATTTAATATCTTGCCATTTCGGAGAGAAATGTTGTCGCACGTTCATCTGCCAATCGTGGGACTTTCATGCGGAGACTCTCCTCATGTTTTTGCAATTTGAATATAAAGATGCAGTTAATGTCTAACGTATCTTTACAAAAGTTCACAATGCTTCTGCAGATGCAATATAATAATGTAGCCAACATTGAATAAACACATTTTCATCAGGTTAGAATACTGAATATTAATCACTTAAAGGGATACTCCACTTTTTTTTGGAAATAGGCTCATATTACAACTTCCCAGAGTTCAACAGCTTAGTTTTACCATTTTTGAATCCATTCAGCTGATTTTCTGATATTTAGAAGTATATCAGTAACCAGACAGTTTCTGGTCTCATTGACTTCCATAGTAGAAAAAAAAAATACTATGGAAGTCAATGAGACCAGAAACTGTCTGGTTACTGATATTCTTCTAAATATGAGAAAATCGGCTGAAAGGATTCGAAAACGGTAAAACTCAATTATTTAACTCTGGGAGAGTTGTAAAATGAGCCTATTTCCAAAAATAGTGGAGTTTCCCTTTAAACCCCTTTATCTAAACCTCTATATACAACCGCTGGACTTGTTCGTCCTCCATGTCTGTAGTTTTTTTAACACATTTTTGTAAGTTCTAACCGAATCCTCATACAACGCGCAATGGGTTGTGGGCAATATCAGCCGTTATAGAGTGTGCATCGCTCACTTCGGACTTCTGATCGAATACAGTAGACCATACGGGTCTCTTTGGAACACTCATTTCAACATACTGTGATTTGGAACGTACTAATTCTATTTTCAAATACTATTTAGGACGGATAGTATGCGAATTGGGATAGTGTTACTGGCAAACATAGTGTTACTAATGCAGACTATTACATTTTACACTGCAATAGTGTAAAAATTATAGTGTGTATTTTGAAAATTCAATCATGCAAACCCATTCTAGTAGACCTCAAAAACAAGGTATTTTCTTCACCAGGCAGACAATAAAACGGGCCAAAAAAACTAAAGATTTACATTGAAAGAGGGACTTGAACCATACCTAAAGACCAGTGTTGGGAAGCTACTCTGAAACTGTAGTTTGACAAGCTACAAGCTACTCATAAGTTAAAGTAGTTTAACTACAGTCAAGCTACCTGTTTAGAAAAGTAGTTAGCTACACTACAAGTTACAATCAAAAAGTAGCTAGCTACATTGAAACTACTTTTGCTTTTTGAACAACGTATATTATAAATAACTGAATGAGTGTCTGAGGAATGTTTTAATTAAAATATTTAGTGTTTAAAACAAGGCAACGCAATTACGATTTCAAAGAATATTGTTTTATTACACACAACACTAAAATATCTCTAACTGTTTGTAAAAAGTGCAACAAATAGCCTACAACATTGCAAGAAGGAAATATACATCCAACGTAAATTGCATGTAGAACATTTTCTCAAAAATACTGATTGAACTTGGACAAATAAGGCCATGGGTAATTAACGTTAGTTGTTTCTCCATCCTCCAAATCTGCCGTCACGTCTTGCTATATAATCATAATATGGGTGTGTCAACCCACTTCTGTACGTCAGTGAACCATTAGCCGCAAGATGCGTGATTAAACAACAGGTGGCGGTAATGGCAAAAAATGAGTTTGTAATCTAACAAGAAGAAGAATATCCTTGCATCGCTGCTGATTCGCGCAGGCTCGACAATGTAGCAATGTAGCTTTTGCTCACGCTACACCGCTACTTGCTGCTAGGGTTGCAAAGGGGCTGAATATTTCCGGTAAATTTCCAGAAACTTCCCAAAAATCCTGGAAAGATTCCGAAAAATCCTGGAAAGTTTCAAAAAATCCTGCAAGTTTACCAAAATCCTGGAAAGTTTCTGGAAACTTTGCAACCCTACTTGCCGCAAAAAGAAGTTAGCTACTGGAAAAGCTACACTGTTTAAAAAGCAATTGAGCTACTGCCAAGCTACTGAAAATGTAGTTAAGTTAGTAGCTACGCTACTTGTAGTTAACTACTCCCCAACACTGCTAAAGACTACAATATCAGAGTCTTGAGAATGTACGCTCCTTTGGCTTGGGCTATAAGCATCCACCTTGAAACCAACTATAAACCACCTCAAATTGCAAAACACTTCAGCAACCAAATTGCAATGCCCTGGCAACCACCGCTAGCACTCACAGTTCCAAAACATCAAATGTATAGAAGTGGATCTATAGATGTTACTATCAGTAATTTCAGAGCACTATCTACAGAAACATTCTGTGACTTGTCTGTTTAATTAAACAATAGCGCTGTCTAAAACTTTATGCTTTTGAACTTTGTACAGAGTCAGTTGGGGTGACAGTCACAGGAAAATATATAGGGAGGCGGGACCTGTTGCTATAACCATTATTTTTGTTGGCAGGCAAATAGCAATTCACAATTATTCACACCATCTCTCTATCTTCGCTCTGGGATGTCGCTTTTCTGCTAAATAAGCGATGCCCAAACAGTACTTTTCTGTTGCCATGCCAACGGCAGTACTGTATCCCTCACTGAAAGTGAGCCCCCACCTCCGCACTTGGCAGACCTTCGAACGCAGAGAGAAACGTCAATTACTTTTCCTCCCGCTGCAGTACCTATTACGGTCAAACGAGACGACACGGCAGGCCTAGAAAAGCGCATGGGTCTGCGTAAATCTGCACCCATCGTCTAGTGCAGTGACAGGAAGGGGCCATGGGGTCGCCCCTTCAGGTGATGTGTTTCCATAGCACTGTGCACACAGAGGAAAAAAAGACCATATATGGCTAGCTCTTTATATGACATTCTCTTGCCTTTTACTAGGTGACTGTTTAACTGCATGCAGAGCATGAAACGGGCGGACTGCGCAAGCTCAATTCTGTAGGTGGCAAGCAAACGCTTCACTGTTTATGCTTCTGCAAATGTCCCCTTTTATCCTCGTATGAACTGGGTCAGATATATGATGATTGTGCAGAACCCAGGGGCTTGATGTAGCCTCAGGAATACCTTGACTTTAGCAGGGATGTGAGAGAGTTTAATGAGACACAGTCCTGAGGTCTGGAGATCGATTCGGTTGAGGAGGATGAAGGGACAGCACACGATAGCAGGCCATGTGGGTTTTGTGACAGGTTATGTTCAGATTTAAATACTAAAATAGTGCGAACTGTGCAGTATGCATTGTATGCTGCTTAATTCTCAAAATAGTAGGTGAAAAATGAACCCAGGATGCAGCATTTTTGTGACGTGACCACTACATTGCATGTTTAAAAGCAAGCATCCATACATCATAACTTAACATTATGTACTGTATATACACTGTAAAAATGAATATGCTATATCTAATCAATAAAATTGTGGCAACAGATTACAAGCAATATTATTAATTAAATTTAACAAATTAGAATTGAGTAATAATTAATCAAATTATTCCTTAAAAGTTAACTAGTTAAAATGAGTGAAGTTTACAAATTAAAAAAATTAAACAAAAATATCTGAAAAACAGACAGATGTCAAAGATTAATTAAGAACTCTTTATTTTATATTGCCAACATTGAACACACCTGATGTTAACAAGCAGAATCACTGAAGGAGAAAACCGTAATTTTAAAACAAACCTAAAACTAACACCGATCACCATAATGGTGACTTAAATTTACTTAAAACAAAAAATGTTTTACTCATTGTAAATGGTTAACATTTAAGGAATTAATTTGATTAATTATTACTCAATTCTAATTTGTTAAATTGAATTAATTGAATTAATAATATTGCTTGTAATCTGTTGCCACCATTTTTTGATTAAATTAAGCGCATTCATTTTTACAGTGTATAATGTACAGGTATACTGAACCTGCGTCCTTGTCCTTGAAGTTGATCTTGTCTGGCGCCCGAATATTCTTAATCCAAACCTAGCCTAATTGAAACCATACTGGTTTGGTAAAGCCACCGTTACAAATTATACATACTACTGTATTGCTTTTTTGTGCAGAATTAACATTTGTATTAACATTTGTATGCTTTGAAAACTAAATGTCCCCAATATTTGGCAAAAGTGTCTGATATTCTGTATGTCTGAATACACTCTCAGAAAAAAAGGTACAAAAGCTGTCACTGGGGCTGTACCTTTTTAAAAGTTAAACTTTTGTCCATTTCAGGTGCTAATAAGTACATTTTAAGTGCTAATATGTACATTTTAGGTGTTAATTTGTACATTTTAAATGTTGATATGTAAATTTTAGGTACTGAAAATGTACATTTTAGGTGCTAATATGTCCATTTCATGAGCTTATATGTACATTTTAGGTCTTAATATGTACATTTTAGGTTATAATATGTATATTTTAGGTGGTAATATGAACTTTTTAGGTCCTATTATGTGCATTTCAGGTGCTAATATGTACATTTAGGTTGCTAATAGGTACCACTAAGGTACCAATATGCAGCCTTTGGGTACAAAAGTGTACCTTTTGAAAAGGTACAGCCCCAGTGACAGCTTTTTTTCTGATAGTGTAGGAAACAAAACTAGATACTGTCTGAATAGAACCAGAAAGCTAGACGTTTGAATATCTATATTTAACTTCAAAACTCTAGCAACAAGCTGAATCTAAATTTACGTTTTTGCAAGTTGCAGATAATTATACATAAGAAAAACCAATCATATTAGAGAAAATAATGGAATGAATCATTTCACCTTTGCTATACACTTATTACAACTGTTGTACTCTGAAAATGACATTTCTGTCATTAATTACTCACCCTGAATTTAATTCCAAAGCGT
Organism: Hybognathus amarus; assembly: GCA_030378365.1. Classification (NCBI taxonomy): domain Eukaryota; kingdom Metazoa; phylum Chordata; class Actinopteri; order Cypriniformes; family Leuciscidae; genus Hybognathus; species Hybognathus amarus. The sequence continues at coordinate 517,334 of JAQIUQ010006101.1, read as the reverse complement.
TAAAGACCATCGTTCATCTTCGAAAAACACAGCAACGTCGTTGCAACTTTCAAGGTCCAAGAAAGGTAGTAAAGACATTGTTAAAATAGTCCATGTGACTACAGTGGTTTAACCTTAATGTTATGAAGCGACGAGAATAGACGAAGGTCTTACGGTGTTTGGAATCGAAACGAGGGTGAGTAAGTAATGAAAGAAATTTACTTTTTGGGTGAACTAACCCTTTAAGTCAGGTGAATAGGGGAAATATACCACGCCAACAAATTACATACAAAATCATCACCATGTAAAATAGTTAGGGTTTTCTTTCACCTTTTACAAAGCAGTTTCTATTCCAATTTCAGCCAGTCACTTTTGGTCCTAACGTTTTGAACAAATCAGTTGAATGAATGAAATGGTATAAATTATTAGCATTGTATATTATTAGTATATAGTATATATGAAGAGTTCAGATGCAAAAGCCTCTAAGTGCCATTTGAAATTTTCTTCTAAAATAATTTTTATCAAGCTTGTATATTTAAGTTCAGTAATTTCACTTAAATGGCAATGAAGATTACCTATTAATTGTCATTTAAGTGAAATTACTGAACTTAAATATACAAGCTTGATAAAAATGGTCATTTTAGAAGAAAATTTCAAATGGCATTTAGAGGCTTTTGCATCTGAACTCTTTCATATAATCTTTTTGGTCAGATCTAACTGAAATGCTATATATTATTATTTATAAAGATCTTTGGTTTTGGAAAAGGAGATGTTGGTGTAGATTTTACTTCTGTCACACTGGAAACTGAAGGTTAGGTGCACTGCATTGTTGGATCCAGTTTTCCACACAGTGAGCTCTGTTGTATACTGCATATTTTGGCAGGTGGTTTGCTGGCCTGGCCATTATCATCCACAAATCAGTCTGACTTCTGTCTTTTTAAAGTATACTGTAGTAATTAAGTGATGCAAATGAATTACTACAGATGGCTAAACCAGACACACGCCACTTAAATACACAGATAAAAGCTTGATCTGAAATGCACAGGGTTTGAAATCAAAATCTCCAAATAGACATTGTTTAGTTGCATTTGTAAATACAAGCATGTGTATTTGTCCAATAAGACGGCCGTTACAATGATCGCCCTCAAAACTGTGATACAGCAGCCTTGATAGGAGCCAGAGAGATGTTAGATATAGATAAAACACAGAGAGAAAAGCAGTGCGGGGGTGGGAGGAGATGGAGGGCTGCGGGAGGGTGATTATCAGAACAGAAAATGACGAAAAGCAGATGCAGAGAAACAGAGCAAGGATGGAAGGATATAACAGGTTAACCTCAGTAGAGCAGTTTAAGGATACTCATATAACTGTGTGTGTCTTTGTGTGTTATGATTATTAAGACTAAAATACTAAGAGGAAAATGGTAAGAAAATGGCATGGTAATAAAAAAATTATACTACGAAAATGGTTGTATAATTTTTTTTATGTCAAACTGATTTTTTTGTTTTGTTAGTTTTTTTATTCATTTATTACGTTGCATGTACACTAAAGTTCAAAGGTTTTTGGTCAGAAAGATTTAATTTTTTTGAAAGAAATTACTTTTATTCAGCAAGGATGCATAAAATTGATCTAAAGACATTCTAAGTGTTACAAAAGACTTCTATTTTAAATAAATGCTGTTCTTTTAAACTTTCATTCATCAAAAAATCTAAATATATTTCTTGAGAATCAAATCAGGATCTTATACTGATTTCTGAAGCATCATGTGACACTAAAGACTGAAGTAATGATGCTGAAAATCCAGCTTTGGATCACAATTTTAAAATATATATAAAATACAAATTGTAGTGATACTTAACAATATTACGGTTTCTACTCAATTTTTAATCAAATACGTGTAGCCTTGGCAAGTAAGGCTCAGTCTTTCTAAAACAATAAAAAATTTTACCAAACCCAAACTTTTGACAGAAATTGTATACATATAAATGTGCATATGTTACTAATGCTTTGGTATTGTACAGCTTTGTCAATAAAAATTTACATTTAGTAAATATGTAAGTATGTATTCATATTTATCCATGTTTAGTTTGCAGCCTTTGGCCATGTTCTGTAATATAATATTAACTACAGTTTTACATTCCTGAAGTTAAAGTTGGCATGAAACGGAAGCTGTGATAGTCTTTTCTTCCCTATTGTGACATATATATATATATGAGTGAAACGAATCCTGGAATGAGAAAAATGTACAACGGAATTTAATTTTGTCCTTCGTGAATTGGTTGGCTTGTAGGAAAGTAAATAGCGGCAGATCTGAGTGTAAGTTTGCATTCAGTACAGAGCCCAATCCTCCACTGAGACGCATGTCAAGAACAGAACAGAAGTTTTGAAGGGGAGGTGAACATTTTTTTTAGATTATGAAGGCATGTGAATTTTAAAATAATATATCATTTTGAATAAACATTGCAATACTATGTAGGAAAAATGAGAATTGTCCATTTTGATTTTATATCGCAAATGGGTGTTGGATGAGTTACTTTTACATTTCATACATACGGTTAGGTTTTACCTTAGCAAGCCAAACTGGCAAGGATGAGCTGATTCTGGACCAGGACTCTTCTTTAAGCGTACAGGTCATATTATCAGGCAAGACATCTGGGATGCCAAAAGAAACCAAGTCCGATGGATGCCCAACTCCAATCTCCATCAACAGCTTAAGTTGCTCTGTTAATGTCAGATAGAAAGATAAGCAAGTCATTTTCAAGGGTGGTGATGGCGCAGTGGATAAGACACATGCCTTTGGTGTGAGCGACCCAAGCAAGACACTTAACCCCTAGTTTCTCCAGAGGCGTGCGACCTCTGACAAATATAGCAATTGTAAGTCGCTTTGGAAAAAAGCACCAGCTAAATGAATAATTGTAAATTTTACATTTGCAGGGATTTGTCCTTTGGAAGCGCCACATTATACAATATGTAGAGTATCTTCTATTTCTATTGCCAATGTCTAGGTATGTGGACATTTCAAAAAATAGCGGCCGCCATTGTGTTCCAAATCTCTGTGCCGGATTTTTCCGAATCATTTTGAGCGGGTCTCCTAAAATGCGATGTTTTCATTGACTCGCTGTGGGAATCCTTGATTATTTTTAGCCAATCACATCATTAGGGGTTTCGACTGCACATTTGTTTTCATTTTTTCTAGTCAGGCTGCATTTTCCTCCTGAAAGGCGATTTCAAACAATACGGAAGAATTCAACTGTCACGAAATTATTTTTACCCACTTTGGACACTTTCCAGAGGAAGGTAGACATGAAGAACATATGTTTGTGGTGTGCTGTACAAAATTTCGTGGCCATTTAAACTCCCCCACTTTTTTTATGACTACCGACACTGAACGTTACCTGTAGAAAAGCTGTCAAAATGCAGCGCGTCGTGTAGGCTACACTCAACTTTTGTGTGGTCTCCTCCACTTTCTTTCCTCCACCAGCGTTAGTATTGTTAACTCTATATTCTTACACAACTGGAAATAGCATGAATCAACCAAAATCCATCTTTTAAATTAAGGATATATTATTTTCCTTGGATCGTTGATTTCCATTCAATTATTTGTATTTTCAACAACTGCTCATCAGAAAAATACTATAAAAGATAGGCCAAATCAGTCTTTATGTGTGTTAAAATCAAGTAAAAATCCAAATAACTATATAAAACCCACGTTAGATCCAAATAACTATATGGAACCCATCTCCACAGAAAATTTCATTAAGATATCTTGAATATTGAGAAAGTTATGAGCATTTTTGTGAAAAAACAACTCGTTTTCGGTCACATTAAATTCTATTGTTTTCACCTTAGAAATGAGACAAAAGGTGCTGATTACTGAACTATAAAATGTTGTAACTTTCTTCATACTTGACATATTTACTTTTTTCTTTCTTTGTAAAGGGGGTAACCAGGTATTTCCACACATGCTATCCATTTGTCTATTTGTTGAGTTTTAATTTTGTCCACATACCTACAATGTCCTGTAGTACTAAAATGTCTAAAAGACAACTATCTGCTTTATCCTAACTCTCTCCATCAATTTCCTTGAACAAAAACCTTCTCATCAACTTAAAAATATCTCCATAATATTCACTTCCTTCTACCCAGCTGAAAAGACCCAGTAGCAGGTTGACTAACTTGTTCATCCTTGTGGGAATACCATCATACTAGCATTTCAAAACCCAATATGGCATCTTTCTCTATTTACTAAGGGATATTAGCATAATAGTTCCCCTAAAGTTTGTCTCAGTCCGTTTTTTTACCCATGTACTTCCTCTATCCCATGCGAACAGCAGCAGGGTTCTAACGACTTTGTCCAGGAAGCTCAGCAGTCGTGGTGAATCGTTTGCACTCTGTGGTTAAGTTTCACCTCAGGTCAGGACTGTCTCCGTCTGAAACTCATCAGCAACAAGAGGGGTGGATGTTCAATTGCATGCAGCTAACAACACAAACTCTTCCATACACTATTAAGTTATGCGCCATGTAGTATTTCAATTACATTTGGTTCTTATCAGCTAAAAAAAATGCTAATTATAAATTCAATTTATAATTTCACACAATTTATGCATTTATGTAGGCCAGGTGTTCTGTCAATTTTTGCTGCCTTGTCGAAAAATGCTACCGTAGCGCGAATTGATCACAGAATGCCGATTAAAGTCATATGAAATACAATTATAATACAATTCTAAGTTATGAGTAGCTACTGTATACTGTAGACTGCTGTTTTTATTTTTAGTAAAGTAAAAATTATCATAAAATATTCATATTTTGCCCGCCTTAGCAAAATTCACTCAAAATTTCTGACAGCACGTGCACGAAAATTTGTCCTCAGAGACCCCTGTGGTGAAAATCACGTTTTTAATGTTGTTTAATATCTATATCACGTGCAAACAAAACACGCGAATATATTTAATTTGAACTATTGTAACTAGTAAGAAATGATTAGAATCAAGTTATATTCGTAATATTTTACAATTTTAAAATGTGCTTTGACAAACTAGCTACACTTGTTTCTAAGAGGCGAACTACTGTCGTTATTTGAAAACTTTACTGAGCATTTGATGGTTTTCATTCTGGACCCAAGCCTAAGCACAGCTAGCCATAATCAATGCACATATTTCTGTATTGAATCATAGGATCAAACCCGTGCATTTACTAGGTCCATAGTGTCATATCTGTATGACAACACAGTTCATTGCATCTACATGAATCACACAGTAATTAAATGCAAGAAGCATCCTCAGGCAAAGTAACAGGATGCAAATGTCCAAAAGAGCTGGAAGACGGTATTTTTCACCATCTGCGTCCACTTGGTGATCCAACTGCCAGTAATGGATCAATACCAGCCATTTACCATAAGTGAATCACATCAGAGCTAGCAGCAGCAGTGTGCCCTATAGCAAGACAGCTCTTATTGCATTATCTCTTGCTCTTACCTCACCCAGAATCTGAGAGCTACAGAACCGATGAATCACACTCAGAAGGCGTATTGCAGAGATTAAAACCAACAATACAAGAACGCATGCTTCTTTAATCTGAATGTTTATGGTGTTTGCTCCCTTGTGCTCACACTCATGCTTTGCTGTCTTTCTGGAAATTTCTGTTATCAGTCATCATCAGTAGCTACCATTACGTGCTTTCGGCTGACCTGAACGATCTCATTTTAGGACTAAATAGGTTTGGCTCCCTCTAGTGGATAAAAAATATACATTGCTTTTTGCTTTCAAAGCATACGTTGCTTTTGCTTTCATAAAGGAATGTTCTGTAAACCTATTTACTGGTTAGAAGAACCCGATATGACCAATAGTTGCAGCACCACAATTACTACGGTAACACTTTACAATAAGGTTAATTAGTAACTACATTAGTTAACATTAACAAAGAATGAACAATACCTCTTTAGCATTTGTTAATCTTTGGTAATGTTAATTTCAACATTTACTAATACTTTATTAAAATCTTGTTAACATTAGTTAATGCATTTTGAACTAACATGAACAAACAATGAACAGCTAGATTTGTATTAACTAACGTTAACAAAGAATAAGAAATACAGTAACAAATGGTTAGTTCGTGTTAGTTAATGCATGAAGTACCTTATTGCTTACATATTGAGCATTTAAAATTCACTACAAAAAATTGTAACACATTTCTAAGTTAAGAATATTCACAATACTGATTAATATTGAACTCGATTCCATGTGACTAATTGGTGACATCACAGTACTTTTAGCAACCTCCATGCACTTAAAATGTACCACTGTTGAACTTGAGAGCCACATTCAATTATTTCTATGGCAAAAGGAATAATAGAATGCTACTGTGGTTCAATAATCAGCATTTATACTCAATCAAAATACATACTTAGATGATGTTTGGTAACACTTTACAATAAGGTTCAGTAGTTAACATTAGTTAATGTATTTACTAACATGAACTAACCATGAGCAATACATTTGTTCATCTTTGTTAATGTTAGTTCATGAGAATCCAGCTGTTCATTGTTTGTTCATGTTCTTTCATCGGTGCATTAACTAATGGTAACAAGATTTTAATCAAGTATTAGTAAATATTGAAAATAACATTAACAAATGCTGTATAAGTGCTGTTCATTATTAGTTCATATTAACTAATGTAACTAATGTTAACTAACGAACCTTATTGTAAAGTGTTACTGATGTATTTATACAAATTACTCTATATATTATTTCACATCACTATCCTTTTGCAGAATACATACAGGCCATTTCTTTCATTGTTGAATTTTTCTATCACAATCACTCCATGCATTCATCAGCGATTCACAGAACACATTCAAACTCAAGACTACAAGCACAACTCAAGACAACAGAATTGTTCCCCCTCAGTTTTATTATATGAAAATGTACAGAGAGATTTTAACGGTAGGACTTCTGGTAGCGTGCGCGAGCTCCAGGTCCACCGAAGCTTCTTGGACTCGCAGCGGCGGGGATCAGCAACCAACAGGGTTCTGTCATACTGAATCAAGATATCCTTGATCTCTTTCTTGGAAGCCTCATCCACATCTGGGAGAAGAGAAATAGAAAAATATAACAAATGTAGACACATCTTCACAACATATTGATTACAACGATGCACACTTACATTTCTGATAATAGGCAACCAGGGATTTAGAGATGGCCTGACGAATGGCTGAAAGAAGAATAAATAATGTTAATGTCAGAACACAAGTTTTTTAAAACGGCAAGGTAAGCATCCATTTACCGTTCACTGATCATCATGTACAAATATTTTCACGGTAAGACAATTCAGAGCAGACTGCCTCCACCATCAGTGTTACTAACCGTAAATCTGAGCGACATGTCCACCACCCTTCACGCGAACTCTGATGTCAACGCCAGCGAAGCGCTCCTTACCCAGCAGCAGAAGAGGCTCCAGCAGCTAAAGGAAACAGAAACTCAGTTAGTAGACGTATGAACCAAATCTCCTCACACAGAGCTAAAGGACACAACCCTTATTTATGTACTAGGGAACTTTAACCCAAAGGTATTGAGTTTGATTTCTCAGTACCAGCAGGAAATGGCCCACAATCGCTCTCCGGGCGCCACAGTGAACGGCTGCCCAATGCTATGGGTGTGTGTATTCACTACTCACTGTTCCTAATGTGTGTGCATTAACTTTGATGGGTTAAATGAAGAGGCAAATCATGAATGTGTGTTACCATACTTGGATGTCACTTCAATTTAAGGGTTAATTTACACAAAAATAAATTATGTCATTTACTCTTGTTCCAAACACATCAGACTTCTATACCTGAAATACAAAATGTAATCTAAAAGCTGTTGATATCTACGCAAAAACCACATTAATATTACAAAAACTTCATAAGAGATCGGAAAACTAATTCATATCGAACGGTTTAGTACAAATCATCTGAAGAGACTCGATCACTTTATGATGAATGGATTACATTTAGGCTTTCATTTACATATTAACATTCTGTTCATCATATAAAGTGTCTCAATACATTACACATTGCTTAGTTTTACAATCTCTTTATACATAGACTGTCAATGGAGGGACAGAAATCTCTCAGATTTTATTTAAAAGATCTTCATTTGTGTTCTGAAGAGGAACGAAAGTCTTACGGGTTTAAAACGACATAAGGGTGAGTAAATGAAAGAATTTTCATTTTTCAATGGACTAACCCTTTAAAGTTACTATTATGACAAAGATCCTAGTGGTACAGCTTCTCAAGAAAAAAGCCAAGACTTGACTCTCCATCAGGAACTGAATGGGTCATGTCATTTGCTAATTGCTACAATCTCATGTGAGTGACAGACGGATGAGAAAAGATGCAGTCGTGAAGGGGAGGGAAAGTTAATGTTTCTGATTAATGATAACGAGGGCACATGAAAGCAAAAAAATAAGTAAACTGATAAATCATTAATAACCAATTCAATATCTGCTAAAAAACTGGACTGATTTGATTATTGAATGCAAATTAGATTAATACATTGAAGAGCTGCATAATTTTCCCAAACCTGACATTATTACTTCTCTGCTGAACATGGCAACAAGTGCTGTGAAGGATGCCAGGCTTTTTGGTAAACAAAACCTGACATTTAGGTGCTTTTCTTCCACAAATGTGACCGTATCAATTCCTTATTCATTTTTATTATACCAAAAAAAAAAAAAGAAAAAAAAAAAAGGTTTGGAACGGCATAAATGAATAACAATCTAAGTTTAAACCATTAACAGTTCATTCAAGAATTGACTGAAATAGAGATCTGATTGAATATTTCTATTATACGCACTCAATATCTGTAATTAAAGTACCTTGTACTGCAGAGTGGCAGGCTCTGATCATCTCAAGGGGTCTTCCATTGACTTTAATAAGCCCATTTCCCCTCTTACAGTGGGCAACAGCGGTGGCGGTTTTCTGTGGATAGTGAAAAAACAGATGAGACATCACATCAAATATGACACTATTAAGATGTTATAACCTGTTGGTCTTAAATCTTGCAACTTTATGATATTTTCTAAAGACCCAATTTAACAAACAGGGCTTAGATTGATGGGGCTTAGATTGACAGGATTACACCTTAGTTCAATTAGGGCATTTAAGTAGCTTTTATAAATGTGCTTTAGGAAAATACACATTACTGCTGTACATCTTGACACAATGGAAGTGATATTTTAGGATATGCCAGTGCAAGATGCTTTCAGTTACAACGAGACGAATGGCTTGTCTGCTGAAACCAGGGTTATATATTTTATTATATGATATTCTTATGGTCAGAATTAAGACCCATTGCTATACTAGACACAGGTACAGGCTAACAGCTAGTAAGACAAACAAGAAGCCCCTCTAAAATATCTAACGTTATATAACCACTGAACAACAGGAAACATCTAGATCAGATGTAAAAGCAACTGTTTTGTATGAATTTACTGCTGTAAATGTACACACTGAACTTTCCCACGTGTCAGCATACAGCCATAACCAACACTGTATTCATCACTCACTAATAATCTACAAAGGAAATAACAATATGCGTATTTTACATTCCAATGGTTTAAGAACACATATATACTTTTGTATGACTTCTAACGGTTACGTTTAGTACAAAAACTATATAAAACATTAAATTCATAGTCATTTACAAACGCATACATCTGTTAGCATAGCCGGCTAATCTCAGCCTGCATCACTGCCGTGCACGAGCACGAGGACATACAGGCTTTAAATACTCACTTTACGTCCAAAAACCTGGACAGACTGTAGAGGACCTTTGGCTGGCATGATTCTGGGAAAAAATAAAATGATAGTCGTTTAATTACAGCACAAATTATCATTTAAAATCGTATTTTAGTGACAACTGCTTGAGGAACATACCGTTCAGAGCTCGAGCGCTGTTCGGAGAGGCCGCACAGGGGTTTCCCGTGCGCAAAAGCAAGGGCGCTGTCGAAAACAATCGTGTGTTTACGACAGTCGTAGTTGTAAAAACATTTGTATTATTTAATTTTTAACACTTCACATTCACAAGATAACACGATTCAAATATTCACGTAAGTAAATAGATTAACTGTTATTTATAGATTTAATTTTGAACATTGAAATAGAGGTAAAAAAAGGGAGGAGAGAGAGCCGATCATTCTGATTACTATACGTACTATTCATTACATCAGAATTATTTAACGTAATTATATATAGAAAAAACAGTATTTCAGATTGAAACCATGGTTTAAAAGAAAAGAAAATCTATTCTGATGATGTGGACTTTTATTCCACATGCTACGTAAATGTTACACTTCGCCACTAGATGTCGCTCTGTAACAACCTCATCTTTCAGATTTTGGCAATATTTTTTATGATTTTATGTATTGTATAGGCTAGGTTAGGAAGCCTTTAAAATCATCATATTAATCACTCTAACACATTCTTTTTTATATACACCAAGGGTTAATATCTTCTCTAGTTTTAGCTAATACAATGATTTGACTGATGTACACTACAGTTTTTTTTATTCGCTTTGGTACTATTTTCACAAGTAAAGTGTACATTTTCAAAACTCTTTGTACAAAAATCCAAACTGATCACACTTGTAACGCAGCTAGTCATTCTGTCAAAACCGGATGTAATGCTTTCAGTCAGTTGCACATGTTTTCAGTCCACATAATCATTATTTCAAACACAAGATTATTGTAATATGTAATGAGAACATTTGGTTTAATCACTGAAACACAACAATATGTTCTTCTTTCAGTTTAGTACTTTTAACAATCAGTTCATCCAACAGCAAACAATGCAAGATACATGTTTCAAATCGGCCTTAGAAGTGCTGAAATGAATATGCTACAGTACTATAAAAGACAGATTACACAGTTTTACTGTAATATTAGGCAATACACTTACAGTACTCAACATTTACATAATCTATAATTTCCAAATATCCATCATATATGTAATCAAGTGAAGGATCAATGAATACATCCTCTACAATCATTTACTGTAGTCAAATTATAGTTTTTTTATTTTTCAGATATTATTGTAACATAGGTATACTTTCTATAATGAAATGTAACTAAATGAGAACAAAACATAACATTTAGTGCACACAATAAATTACAGTAATTTGGATCAAGCCTCTCCTGAGCATTTGGCCATAGGTTCTCGTCCACATCACAATGAATGTTACTGTATATAGTGGCCAATTGTGGTTCCCACTATGTGAAATCAATTAGCTATAACGAGTATTCTTCATGTGTGGTTACATGTAATTTAAATATTTATACAAACACACATTTTATTTCTGTAGTTCTCAAAATCCATATACTGTATATTGGTGAAATGAAAATCTATAGGTTTGCCAAATGATTAATTGATTAATCATTAAGATCTGTTGGATTAAATAATAGACAAAAGTATTAAACTGAACAAAAAGAGATGCAAATCAAAAGTTTGATAGGAAGAGCTTTATGAAAGGCAGTTACTCTGAATGAAACAATAATGTAAATGAAACACTTATTTTGTGTTGTGAAAAGGATACTTTGTGATTGTGTGAATTGTACTAACACAGTTGAAAACATGATGAAATGTTTGAAAAAAAGTGCACTTTTGATGATGTGTTGTGATATTAGCACTAAGAGTTTTGAAAATGTACACCTTACTTGTGAAAATAGTACCAAAGCGAATAAAAAAACTGTAAGATACACTTAAGTCAGTTGTGATTATGATTTCTTTTATTGTATTTGTGTCTATAATGTGTATTTGTTGGGGTCAAATGGCCCCTAAACAGAATCAAAATTACTAGAATAGATCAATGGACCCTGCAAATATATAAAACTGCACTTTTATGTAATATTAAGTGTATACTGTATCAAATATGGGTTTTATTCATGTATTTACACATTTGATCTTTATCAGTGAAGGCAAATAACCATTGTGAGCAACCATTACTGTTATCTTATACTCAGCTTAGTATAAGGAAACTTTCTAATTATCTTAGCAGTTAGTATCATTAGCACATGCTTATAAAACACGTTCTCTAGTCATTCTCATCAGTCTATTGTTCTTTTGAGATATGAAAACTGTTCAATGTTTGCAATACTGTCTTGACAGAAAAAAGCAAAGTGGATCTAGTGGATCTAAATAACACTGAGAGATAACTGAAGGCACAGAAGTACAACAACAGGACAAGACGACAGTCTTCAGACTGAGAAAATGATGCCTTTCAGGTACTCAACTGGCAGCTTCATTGAACCAAACACATCTATCTATCTATCTATCTATCTATCTATCTATCTATCTATCTATCTATCTATCTATCTATCTATCTATCTATCTATCTATCTATCTATCTATCTATCTATCTATCTATCTATCTATCTATCTATATCTATCTATCTATCTATCTATCTATCTATCTATCTATCTATCTATCTATCTATCTATCTATCTATCTATCTATCTATCTATCTATCTATCTATCTATCTATCTATCTATCTATCTATCTATCTATCTATCTATCTATCTATCTATCTATCTATCCTCTCTCTGTCCTTCATCTACACGTCATCTTCCTACTTTCACACTTTTCTTTACCTCTCCAGCCACTAATTACACAAACACTAGAGGTGCAGAGTCAGGATGCATTTTGTCATCCAGTCCTTCTCCCTCCACCTTAACGCCCAGTGTTAGCAATGCTGCTTTGAAGAGGATTGTGAGATTTGCATTTCACACTTCCTTGGAACCTTTTGCCCTGAGGTGTGCTGATGTGTGCTTGTGAGATGTGTAACAATAAGCAAAGGGTGTTAATTAGTGGTGAAGTTGTGTGCTGTGTGTGTGTGTGTGTGTGAGGGCTAGCTGAACAGTAGCAGAGTCGGGCAGATGTTGGGTCTATTGTGGGGGAAATGGAGCTCAGTTGGGCGACACGCTGCTGTTTGTTTTGCGATGAGATAATGAGGACTCCTGCCAAAGCACTTTTATACCAGCCTGCCACTATCCAGCACACAAACACTCACCCAGTGTCTTCCTTTCACTCCCTCTTTGGCTATAACACACTAAACAGATGTGCCATCACAACTTTGGCACTTCAAGTGTGAATATGGTGAACATGGTTTCATTTCAAAGCTCATGTGTAAAATCTTGGTCAGAGTACAATATTTGCTTTTGTTCTTGAATGGACCTCGACATGCAGCTTTGATCCTTTTTGGCTTGTTCATATAATACATACATGGAGATCACAAAATGGAGATCTGGTTTGCTCATTATGGTGCTTGTTAATAACACCTTGTGATCACTGAAGTATACCATTGTAAAGTCTGGTTTGATCGTTCCTATTGATGGTAATTGCTTTAGTATGTTAGTTCCTCTCAGAGATCTATGAAGTTCATTCAAAACAGACACCATTTGTATTCAAAATCCTTTTGTTGAGGTAATTCACTTTGCTGCATCTACACCAAAAACTCTTTCAAAAGTTTGCATGTTCATAGGACACTGATACAGATGAAGAGTTTTGGCAAATGGATTGGAGCATGACATGACTTGGGCTTTAAGTCCCATCCTTTTAATAATGAATGAAAGTTAATTAGAAATCTGAGAAAAAAAATTGTGTTGGGTTGGAGAACGAAATTGTCACATGTAGATGTCCTTGTGCTGTTATTGATAGAAATAGATGTTAGATGTTAATGCATTAACACCAAAATAATGGAACCCCTGCTGAAAAAGCTAATTGCTTTTGCTGGTTTCCCAGCTTTGCCAAAATGGTGTTTAACTCTTCGGCAAAATGGACTTTGGCTACACTCTAAAAATGCTGGGTTGTTTTAACCCAACTTTGGGTCAAATATGGACAAACCCAGCTGGTTTACCCAAAGTTGGATTAAAACAATTCAGCATTTTTAGAGTGTCGACTACCCAAAACCATTCTAAAACCAGCATAACAGACTAGCTTAACCAGCTTGGGCAGTCTAAAAGACCATAGTTTTTTATCATTTGGAATAAATCCTAAATTGATTAAATAGGAATCCTATAAGAATTGAATAAGATAAAATAATAATTTAATACACTCTTAAAATGCTGGGTTGTTTTAACCCAACTTTGGGTCAAATATGGACAAACCCAAACATTGGGTTAAAAATGTAACCCAATGGCTGGGTTTTGACCCAAAGTTGGGTTAAAACAACCCAGCAATTTTTAGTGTATAACAGTTGAGGTCTGTGCATTATTATTGTATTTTTATATTATATTATTAAGCCACTTTGTTTTAAGTTTAAGTTTTTAACGCTTTAATCGGTCATACTTTAGGGATTTCTTTCACCCAGCACCCAACTGACCATTGATTACTTCAGTTTATCCAGTTGTATCTTATTTGATTCTCTGCAGATTTTCATTTGGTAGAATTTGATATTTTTTTGACAAGGATCCTGTTGAGAGTTTTGATTGGTCACTGCCACCTCTCAAATACTTCACATGTTTTCCATAACGTTCTCCACTGGAACAATGGTGAAAACCACAATGATGATTGATTCATTGCTGGTTTGTTCCGCGTAAAGCGTTGTCTCACTGAGCTTTCTTTGTTTAAGGTGGAAAAGCACATTATTGGGAAAAGATAGCATTACTATGAAAGAAACAGTGCCAAAACTCACAGATTTAGCTTTATTTATATGTAGTTAGAGAGTGAGATCAAGTTATTGAACCAGTGTGGTTAGTCACGCTCACTGTGGCCAGCATTGACTCATTCTCAATGCATTTAGCCCAGACTTGAACTAAAAGGGAATTAGTCCCACTGAAAACATCCTTCTTTGTCTTCAAAAACATAGTGTTTCTCACACTTTGTAAAATCTATTTCTGTTTGACCGAGGATGAAACGGCCGCTCAATGCCACACTATTAAAGCCGAACAGGAGATAATTGATGTTTAATATAGAGTTATTTTGGATTTTGGACCAATCAGATTTCATAGAAATGTAAACCAAGAGACCCACTGCACTCTAGATTCATGCCAGCAAGTTTTGCATTGGCAAATGTCATTTTTAATGACATTGCTCCCAGAGAGTCAGGGTTATTATTGGTAAATGAGTGAACGTGGCCTTGGAAGGTGCTGGAAGCAGGTCAGGGCAGGTGAGATGTCACGGGTTGAAAGTTGAGGGTCAGCTACAAAACCCACAATGACACCTGATCTTCAGCCTGAGTTCACAGGGCGTATGACTCTGTTCCCTTGGGATGGGAGGCTGAGTGATCTAAACACACACGTCTCACTGAGGTCAGCTGGATTCTAATGCAACGTCTAAACACATACAATGCC
Source organism: Hybognathus amarus (assembly GCA_030378365.1). Taxonomy (NCBI): domain Eukaryota; kingdom Metazoa; phylum Chordata; class Actinopteri; order Cypriniformes; family Leuciscidae; genus Hybognathus; species Hybognathus amarus. The sequence goes on along the minus strand of JAQIUQ010006101.1, from coordinate 502,032 downwards.
ACACTCACCAAAAGAGAAAAAACGCAATCGAGACCCAAAGTCTTTAAGCAACCTTTGCCCAGTGCGGTCAGATATGGCATAGCCGTCGGCTCAGAGTTTTGAAGTGAGGGCATCCGGGGAGCTTATGAATATGAATCAGGTTATGCACAAATATTTTGATGCCATCTTTTACTGTTTTAATAAATAGATGTTATGTACTTGTGAAGTACACTTTGGCATATTTGCAAAAAGAGTACTTATTACAGAAATAAAATCATTTAAAGGAATATAGGCTACTTAGGTGTGAACTGAACCACGATTTCAGCGAGGGACAATCTCATCCTAGAGGTTGGATCATGTTTTTGGACAAAAATAGATAAGCTGATGTCATCAATATTTATGATACATTTTCTTAGTAGAAAAAAATGCATAACTGCATTTTGATAGCCTTTAGGAGTACAATAGCACACAGGACCTGTTTACATTGGTATACCGTCTTGGGTGATCCACTCACAAGTGGTCGGCTGAGACATATCACTGTTTACACCTGGTATAATCACATGCATCTCAAATACGTCTTCTATCACCACTTGTGATCGGATATCATCAAGTGTAGGTTCTCTGATTTCATGGCTACATACATCATGCACTACATCACACTATCACTGCGTACAGCATACTAAGGGAAGTCTGTATGAGAAGCCAACATGAAAACATTTTGCTGCGGCTAGAGCATGTAAATCTATTTTAAAAAGCATTTGGTCTGATTTAATGCTGCTTTTATCTCATAGAAACTACATGGATTTTTTTGTACTTTTAAAAATAAATTTCTTATGCTGCAGGTCATTTTAAAATGAACTAGTGAAAAATAAGATGATTATAAATGGGGAAACCCTTCTGAAATTGTGTGTAGTATATAACAGGACCTATACATATACATAAGGAGATACACTTTATTTGTATTTTACACTATTCATATATATGATGTTTTATACATCAAATCATTTAATTCATAAAATTTAAAGATTTGAACTAATTTGTAAAAACGTTCTACAATCATTTTTTAAAAGTTAATGGATAATGGTTCTGTAGATACACCCACCTAAAGGATTATTAGGAACACCATACTAATACTGTGTTTGACCCCTTTTCACTTTCAGAACTGCCTTAATTCTATGTGGCATTGATTCAACATGTTGGCCCATATTGATAGTATAGCATCTTGCAGTTGATGGAGATTTGTGGGAAGCACATCCAGGGCACAGAGCTCTCGTTTCCCCAAAAGATGCTCTATTGGGTTGAGATCTGGTGACTGTGGGGGCCATTTTAGTACAGTGAACTCATTGTCATGTTCAAGAAACCAATTTGAAATGATTTGAGCTTTGTGACATGGTGCATTATACTACTGGAAGTAGCCATCAGAGGATGGGCACATGGTGGCCATAAAGGGATGGACATGGTCAGAAACAATGCTCAGGTCGGCCGTGGCATTTAAACAATGGCCAATTGGCACTAAAGGGTCTAAAGTGTGGCAAGAAAACATCCCCCACACCATTACACCACCATCACCATCCTGCACAGTGGTAACAAGGCATGATGGGTCCATGTTCTCATTCTGTTTACGCCAAATTCTGACTCTACCATCTGAATTGTAGCCTCTTTTTCGTATTTGTAGTGGAGATGAGTGGTACCCGGTGGGGTCTTCTGCTGTTGTAGCCCATCAACCTCAAGGTTGTGCTGTGTTGTGGCTTCACAAATGCTTTGCTGCATACCTCGGTTGTAGCGAGTGGTTATTTCAGTCAAAGTTTCTCTTCTATCAGCTTGAATCAGTCGGCCCATTCACCTCTGACCTCTAGCATCAACAAGACATTTCCTCACACAGGACTGCCGCATACTGGATGTTTTTCCCTTTTCACACCATTCTTTGTAAACCCTAGAAATGGTTGTGTGTGAAAATCCCAGTAACTGAGCAGATTGTGAAATATTCAGACTGGCCTGTCTGGCACCAACAACCATGCCACGCTCAAAATTGCTTAAATCACCTTTCTTTCCCATTCTGACATTCAGTTTGTAGTTCAGGAGATTGTCTTGACCAGGATCACACCCCTAAATGCATTGAAGAAACTGCCATGTGATTGGTTGATAATTACATTAATGAGAAATTGAACAGGTGTTCCTAATAATCCTTTAGGTGAGTGTACAAATTAATACACACTTTATTTTGAAGTGATGCATGATACATCTGCCACCACATTGGTATCGGCCGATATATTTAAATTTTTAATGTTATCATTATCGAAAATAAGAAATTTTGGCCTATAAATAATGGGTTATTTCCTTCAGCTGAGACACTTCAGATGCGCACAGTTCTCCATGATGGTTTTGAATTGCTTGAAATATGATTGGAATCACTTCAATAAAGGAGAATAGAATTCAGTGCAACACGTGCAGCAGGTCTGTCAGGTTGCATAAAATTAACATGAGAACATTATAATTGTGTGCTTGGTACATGGCTTTAAATGGTAAAACTTAATCAGGCTCTCAAAAATTATATTAAAATTTGGATTAAGATTTATCGACCAATATATCGGTTATCGGCTTTCAAATATAAAGCACAATCGGTTATTGGTATCAGCCAAATATTCATATCGGTGCATCCCTACTTTTTTCAATCTATCCATCTAAATGGACTGGTGGGTATAGGGGTTTCTTCTTGTGTCTTGTGAACTTGTAGGGCTAAAAATGGTCACATGTGTTTTCAACTATTTGAACAGACTAAAATAAAGGTCCTTTATTGGCATTGATTGTTCCATCAAGAACCTTTAACATCTATGGAATCTTTCCATTGCACAAGAGTCTTTTTTACAGTGGAAAAAGGGTCTTCAGATTAATAAAATATTTTCACACTAAGGAAAAATATTCTTCTTTTAAGAACGGTTCTTTGGGGAAACATCTAATTTTATGGCATCACTGCAAAAAAACTATTGGAACCTTTATGTTTAAGAGTGAATGGTTAAAATAATCCAATCGCACAATGTTTTGGACCACTTGTGAAAAATTGCTTCAGTGTAAAAACAGGATCATAGATGTTTCAAAACCATAGATAGAGTAAAAGCTACAACAGTTTATTGTAATTGGCAAAAAATGGTGGAGAAACAAAACCTATTCATGACTGAAGCCATAACACTCTTCTACCTGTGCCATGTTATAGAGACAATGTATATATGGAAGGAAAGTATGCAGCTGGGGGTTTCAGAGAAGGTTTAAAATAATGACATATCCAGATCTGCTGGCAAATACTGCCCTGTAATTTTAATGGCTCTGTGCTGGTCATGTCAAGAGGAGTACATGAACCAATCCCTCGCTCTCTCTCTCCGGGGAGTAATTACTCCAAAAAGCCCCTCACACACAGAACAATGCAAAGAGTCATCACGCACTCACACAGCCAAGGTCAAAAACAAAACCTCACACACATACACACACTTACATTCCTTCAGCAAGGGATGGGAGCGTGACAATCGGGAAACAACGGCTGTTAGTTACAGAAAATGAATTCAGGACTTGGGCTGGGGAGCGGAGAGCAGAAGAGAGGGCTAGAGGAAGTACTGGGATTACTAGCTGGATTGCAGAGGGAGTAGAGGGCTGCTTTCACCCAGTAAACTGCACAAATTTATAAGACCTCTGGGGCCGTGCTGATACCCCATCCCTGCCCTGCACCTCCAGTACGGCTGATTTAAAAATAATCTTAAATCAACGACTGACAGGCATCAGAAATACCACAACCAGGTCAGAGAACTCACTCCAGCTCCAAATTACACCTGGGCTTTTACGATGCCCTTTTTTATATAAAATGATAATATAATTTGGTCACACTTTAATTTAGAGTCTAATTCTCACTGTTTTCTGTTTTCTGAAGAAAACAAGACACACTCATTTTACGTTTTGGCGAATTGGTGGCTAATTTATATGAATTTCCTTACGTTAACTCATAAGGTTCTGTACAAATGACACCATACACAAATTCATTTAAAATTGCCACTCATGAGAAAAAAATAGTTGCTTCTCCATGCAAAAGTTGCAAGAGTTATTCTGAATAATTTTTTTAGCATGTTGTATGGTTCTTAGGACATTATGATTTCACTGCTAAAAAATATTACAAGTAAGCATGACGCCACAGGTCCCTTGCATAAATGTAATTTCGCCTGTACATAGCAAACTTTATCACAGTATGTAGTTTAAAAAATTGTGCCTATGTTAGTGTTTGTGTGTGGTTGTGTTTGTGTGTTGCACATCCATAATTTCAAAGGGGACGCATCACATGATTACAACTCTATAAGTACATAACTGTATCAAATAACCAATACCGAGACGTCCTGGTCCATTCTCATTTGTGTTTATTCTGCCGGAGTCTCTTCGTCATCTGGGTCTGATCAGAGACTATTTATATATTCCGATTCAAACATGTATGGCTGAATGACATTCAAAACAGCGGGTCTCTCACTCTCTCAGCCCTTCTGCTTACCGACTGCCATAGGCATCAAGTTACGCCCTCATCCAAAGGCAGGGCGGGGATATGCAGCTTATTTGCATTTAAGGTCGTATACACCAAAACAGCTCATTTTTAAAAAGGCCCCAAAAATGACATTTTCAGTTATAATAAATTAACTGTGGGGTATTCTGAGCTGAAACTTCACAAATACATTCTGGGGACACCCGAGACCAATATTACATCTTGTAAAAAGGGGCATAATAGGTGCCCTTTAAGTTTAGCGCTTCAGAACTTCTGTTAAGGGAGTATAGTGAGCATTGATGTACCCTGGTTTTTATTTTTGGTGCATTGTGGGACTTTTTAGGGAGGGAACATTCAGTGCCCTTGAATGATTTTGTGATGAATAGCTGATTCCAAGAATTCCACTGTACAAGAAAAACTTCCCATCCCCATTTTTCCACCTCAGATTCTGAGAGTCGCTACTGTTGAGCTGATGTATCAGTTTGGACGGCTGCAGCCCATCCAGTTCCGGATGTGATGCTGGGCCCACTCTGATCTCAACTGCTCCCGCTAGGCCTCTTTTACAGCAACAGGAAATGCTGCCTGCCATGGGGTCACGACCCACTCATTTTGACATATGCGTCAAGAGCAGCCCACCCTCTACAGGCATAGAAGGTTTCCGGTTCGTGCAAGGTGTGGAATGATTAGGGAAGGAAACGGAGGGCAGACAGAGCTAAGACAGAAAGAGAGAGAGAGGCAGAATATGAAATGAGCGAACACATCTGTCAGACATCAGCTATGCAACATCATCGCACACACTGCACCGGCTCACCTAGCAGAGCCCCAGATGCCTTTAATACAGCCGGTCCATAGAGAGACTTCTGTACGATCCCGAAATTCAGCAGGGGAACAAAAAGAAAGAAAGAAAGAAAGAAATAAAGAGAAGATAGATAGATAGATAGATAGATAGATAGATAGATAGATAGATAGATAGATAGATAGATAGATAGATAGATAGATAGATAGATAGATAGATAGATAGATAGATAGATAGATAGATAGATAGATGAGATAGATAGATAGATGAGATCTAAAATCATGTCATTATACTAAAATAGTCGACCTCATGCTCTAAATTCCTTCTGTTCTGTCCTTAAATGGATAGTTCACCCAAAAATGGAAATTCTACCTTCATTTTTAATGAAACCTGAGAGGAATCTGTTCATTTTATACTGTTTTTATACTTTTTTACCAATTTATACCTGTTCAATTACCAATACCAATTTATGCATTTTTAACTTTCAATGGATAAAAGCTCTCAGGTTTTATCATAATTTGTGTTATGAGGATTAACCAAAGTCTTATAGGTTTAGAATGACATGATGATGAGTAAATGATGACAGAATTTTCATTTTTGAGTGAACTAATGTGTCTGACTTCACTTGTAGACTATTAGGAACTCTTATTTATTGTGAGAAAAGAAATGCAGATTTAAATATACTTTTTTTACTGTATATAATGTATAATTGAGTGATGTGTAGTGCCATTGGAGTCAGTGGAAGTGAGTAAATAGTGAGTGTTGCAGAAATCTTTACTTTTTTACAAATGAGCCAGGATTTCCTCAACTGGATTTATGTGTTGCCAGCACTGGTATTTGTCCCTCTGCCAGCTGTTTTCTCTTTCTGAGGTTAATCCCAATAAATCAAAGAGAGCTAATCTGCTGAGAAAAATGTGCCCTTGCCCGTCGGAGGGCTAACTTTTCCTCCATTGGTTACAGGGCATGAATCACACGAAAGATCAACACTTTGTAATGGCAGGCAAGCGGTTCTGCCGTTTCTGAATGCTTGCACAACTTCTTCAGCTTTGTTTTAAACCCAACAAATGCTTTCAGTATCTCAGTGTATTCGTCTGATTAAATGTTGTTAGTATATATTAATAGGAGTAAGCATTTTTAGTTTAATTGTATCACAATATAAAAATCACCATCAGTATCAATCAAAAGTGAACTTCGGCACAGTGTGGATGAACACAATGTTTGAGGAGAGTATGCAGCTGCCAGTCTGCCAGTTGTTATTGTTTATTAAACTGTTGTAGTAACTTAATATTACATTTTAATCATGCTGATTTATGGAGGAGAAAAACTGAAATGGCACTCTTCGTGTGATATTGATTAACTACATAAAATGATATAAATATATACATTTTCTAACCCCCATATCTTGAATTTTGTGATCATTCACATGCATTCATAAATACATTTTAGGGTCTTGATGTTTGTCAATTATATGAAATATTTAATCCGGAAAGGACAAGACAAATGATAATGAATGAACCCAAAAGGTTCCATATAGAACCTTTTTCCTGGTTACAAAGTACCGTAAAGGGTTCTTATTATTGAACCCTTAAAAAGGGTGCTAAATACGTAGCACTGATAGAACCTTCTAAGGTCCTATATAGAACCTTTTCTTCTAAGAGTGTAGCCAAGACTCCTTCTTTATACAGATGTGCCGTAATAATGCTAAGACATGCTTGAATCTCCCACGGAAATCCACCAGTACCACTGGAATTAAAAACATTATTCCAAGCTTACCACTTTGAATCAAGCTACGGCAAGCAGAGAGTTTTGAACGCTGGCTATACTTGTATTTATTTTGGAAAAATTTAAAAAAAATTAACTAAAGCTTTAAATAAAATGTATAATTTGAGATTAAAAGTATGTCCATTGATCTGACAAGAATAGTGAATTTCACTGTGATCTTAAAGCTGTATTATCTACCAGACATTAGATATTAGTCCTTCCTTTGGTCAAAAGTTTGACACGTCAACAATAACGATACATCAGGATTTTGTCTCAAATGTGGCTCAGTCATCTCTGGTCTCTCTCACGGCTCACTTAGGGGTCACCCTGCTCATCTGTTAGAGGTAAAGTGATCTGATCATTGTGTCATTCGTCATGTAACCCAAGTCTTTCGACCATAATAATAAGGGTTATTTAGACGTTAGACAGACTGACCTGCAAAATGCAGATTATAATTTATACCTAATAAACTGTCAGATTTGACAATGCATCTCTAAAAATAAGACATTCCCAAAGCTTACATTTATGGGTGCGTGACCTGTGTATTCACAGGATTAGTGCTTAGTATCATGTGACGTCTTTTCAAGTTTTTTTTTTTTTTTGCTTCAGCATGTCCTACAGATTTAATTGTGCATAAAATTAAATGAAACAGAATTTGAATCTATAATGATTAAATCATCTTTGAGATATCTTATAGATTTGTTATTTATTTAAGAGAAATATGCAGTATATATACAGTATATATACAGTATATATATATATATATATATATATATATATATATATATATATATATATATATATATATATATATATGAAGAGTTCAGATGCAAAAGCCTCTAAGTGCCATTTGAAATTTTCTTCTAAAATGATCATTTTTATCAAGCTTGTATATTTAAGTTCAGTAATTTCACTTAAATGGCAATGAAGATTACCTATTAATTGTCATTTAAGTGAAATTACTGAAATTAAATATACAAGCTTGATACAAATGGTCATTTTAGAAGAAAATTTCAAATGGCATTTAGAGGTTTTTGCATCTGAACTCTTCATATATATATATATTACATTTTAAGAAATTCATACTGAAGCACAATTTACATTTGTCTGAAAAACTAATTTCAAACACTAATCATAAGCCTTTAAAATGATCAAAAAAAATGTTTTTTAAATCACGTGAACAGAAACTAATCTGTCAAGTATGTCCAGGCTTTTTTTGACTGCAGTGTCATTTTTACACATATATTTTTAGACCATATATCACATTAGTGAAATGTTACTATGGATTTGACCTTGTGAGACTCTCTGAGACCATTTGATAGCCTATGAAGGGCCGGCACGGGGGTCTCTGTGAGGAGGAGCTGACCCTCGGAAGAGGGTCGGGGTTCTGAGACTGACCTCACCATGACCTCTGTTTGTTTTTACAGGTTTCTGTGCTCCTCTTTGAAACCCAGCCTAAGAAACCAGCCCCTTTCATTCGGTCCTCTACCAAAACATGGCACAGTCCGAACATGGGCTTGACAATGCACCAAACACTCTGAGGGGAATGAAATCACTAACAATGAAATGTGGTAGTTACTTAGGCACCTGGTTTGCTAAATTAACCATGCAAATGAATTAATGATCCAAGTACGCCCACAAAATCAGCTCAATCTTTTCCCACCTTTCTAGGCTTCTTGCACAGCTGAAATTAAAACACAGAAAGCTTCATCCAGCTTTTGTCTTTATGTGTTTGTCGACTTCCGGCAAATTGTGTCTGGGCAGATGGAGCAATTTCCACTTATTTGTCTTTTGGTGATAATGTGTGATGTAACTGAAAATATCTGGATACAGCCAGAAAACTCTTTCCTCTGAAAAAAATCGGTAACACTTTATTTTGATGGTTCTTTTTGAACATTCTGTTGACTAAAAGTATCTTTGCAACTATGTCAACTAACTCTCATTAGAGTTTTAGCACAGGGGTTCTCAACTCCACTTCTCTGCATATGTGTGTCTCCCTTATTTAACACACCTGATTCAGATCCTCAGCTCGTTAGGATAGACTCTAATCCTAACGAGCTGAGGATCTGAATCAGGTGTGAATCACTTGATGCGTTCTGGAAATCTATTCTACTCTCGTCTAAAGGCCCATAAGGAAGTAATGGAATAGTCGAATAAAGTCGTTATTTATGGGGTTTTTTTCGCACAAAAAGTAGTCTCGTCGCTTGATAAACTTATAGTTGAGCCAATGTAGGCACATGAAATATTTAAACATTTTCTTTAATGACTTTATGGGCCGTCAAGTGCCAGTCCCTTAGGCAGTCTATGTAGGAGTGATCCAGCTCTCAGATTTAATCAAAAATATCTTCATTTGTGTTCCAAAGATGAACGAAGGTCTTACGGGGTTGGTACAGCATGGGGTGAGTAATTAATGACTTAATTTTAATTTTTGGGTGAACTAACCCTTTAAGGCCAATTTATACTTCTGTGTAGGGTGCGTGCAGTAGGTAGGTAGCATACGCACAGACGCGTACCATACCGTGTACCCTTCGCCGTAGCCTGACGCGCACCCCCTCAAAAATGTAACTACACGTCGCGACGACACAGACCGCAAGATGTGTAATTGGTCGGCTTGGTAGCATCGTATTTCCTCATACGCATTTCCGCACGTAACTTCTCACACATTTCCACACGTACCATCTCCTCCGACGTCTTCTCTCGTTTCTGCCTTTTAGTTTTAGTAATTTCACTAAAATTAACTGTTTTTCCACCTCAGTAAGCTCCAACTCCAACATGATCCGCTATTGTCGCTATTGCTTGTAGTAACCAAGAGGAATCTAAACACAGTGGAACATTAAAACCCTCCGCCGCCAACTAGCGTTTTGGAGCAGTACTGCAGAGCAACCAAGACCTGAATGCAGAAGTCTAAATGCTCACAACGGTGTCGCCTACGTGCTGAAGCCAACACCGTAGACTATGGCGTTCCCTCGACGCAGAAGTATAAATTAGCCTTTACTTGCATATTTTTCCAGTGGACTTACACTGACTGAAGGAGGACTGTGTGCTATAAAGGACCAAAATATCATAGAAATATGGGCCAGCTAATATCATTCAGAACATGTGATGTTTACAATCGTAGTTGTACCAAGACAAATCTCTTTAAGTTTGCATGACTTGCTTGTTGTATATCACTCATTGCAAATTTGATGTGGACCTCCCACTCTGCATCATCTGAACACCAATCAGGGAATCTCGCCAACTCTGTGAGGAGCGTGACCAGATGAGCAAATGCATTGGAATGCTTCTAAGAACAAGTCATGCACATTTGGTGCTCAGCATAATTTGTCTCTTAACACTATCTACTGGGACATGTCCATATTCTTTGCTCTGATGTTCACACGCCAGTCTAATGTCTCCATTATGACATAATCAGCCATTTCCTCTCAGCTTGTGCTTGTAGACAACACAGTTGCCCTCTGAAGACATTGTTCAACAACAAAATGAGAGCAAAAGCTAGTTTTGCGGGCTCTCAAGTGCTGGTGGGCGTGATGATGATTGGGAAACGGATTCTGCAGTGGCTCTGACACTAAAGTTACAGCGCCCCACTGTCACACGGTGGGTGGGATGGAGATAAAACAAAGTGGAATCTGCAGTTTTGTTTTCGCTAGCTGTTTGTGACCTGTTTTCAGACACACTCTGGGGTGTGCTAAGTTTTTGGTTACCTAGAAATTCAATTTCACAAACTGAAAAATGGGCCACCCCAAAAATATCAGAATAATAATCACTTGATAAGGCTTGCTAAGATTGATTTGATTGAAATGTTTTAGAAACATTTAAGAAACCAACATATTTTGAGGTGTGAAATTATCCACTGGAGGTCTCTCAGATCAAGCGCTGACTTTGTGTGTGGCGTTCTGTTCTCCATCTGTCCTCCTGTGCCCTGAACGGAGAGGGTCAGTAGTGATCCAAGGGGAGAGCTGTCCTTTTCTTACCCAGACTGTCCTCACCTCCATTACACAGTGTGAAACAACAAATTAACCAGCAGCCTTCCAAATGACACCCAAAACCAGCACACGTTAGGAAAAAAAACTCTTCACCCTCCTGTGTGGTCTGATTTTTGAGCACAGTAGCTTCCAACTAGTATGAGAAATATAAATGTGTTTTGTGTTGTCCTTTTTCATGGGAACCATGTTAGTGGTCCATGTCCAAATATGTACAGTGGCATAGTATTTCATCTATTATTGGCTCAGAACATATTAGTCACCCATTTCAATGCACGAATGTCATGGCATTAGATAACAAAATATCAAACCCAATGGCACTACAACAAGACACACTTTTCAAGCAAAATATGAAGTGATAAAACAATAGATATTGAACATGTCCATAGTTAATGTGATGCATTATAAAAATATGATTACTCTGCTAGGACACCTGTGTGAACTTGAAGAAAACTGACTTCATACATCCACAAAAATGACCTTGACACCAGATGGTTAAAACTATTTGGCAAAAATGGCTCAGAAAAGTGAAGTACGTTCTGAGAAAATGTCTCTTTGTTTGAGGATGCTGCTTGGTTTGGTATGTTGTATCTATTGCAGTGACATTTCATATAAGTCTGACTTAAGTGTACAAATTTGCAAATGCAAAATGGTATACTCAAACAATGGAGTATGGTGCTAGCGACTCAATTCAAGGGCTTGATTCTCCAGGAAGTGCATTAAAGGGATAGTTTACTTTGAAATTAATTTTTGATATGTTTTAGCTTACCTCAAGGTCATCCAAGATGTAGGTGTCTTTGTTTCCACAGTATTTTCAATTTTGATATTTTTCGGTCAAACCCTTCTTGTCTGTCAGTCATATAATGGAAGTATATGGGGTCCACCTCAAAGAGCATGCACCTGAGAAGTCCAAATTAAACATGATTTAATGACTCGTAAACGTAAGTACACATTGATGGCCTAAGACACGAAATGAGCCGGTTTGTGTGAGAAAACATTTATATAGTTTTTAACTCTTGTAACCACAGTTATGTCAAAGTGATCTTAGGGCGCTTCTGTCTGCGCAAGACAAGAGGTAAAAACTATATAAATACTGTTCGTTTTCTCACACAAACCGCTCGTTTTCGTGTCATAGGCCATTAATGTGTACTTACATTTACGAGTCATTAAATCATGTTTAATTTGGACTTCTCTGTGCATGCTCTTTGAGGAGGACCCCATAAACCTCCATTATATGACTGACAGACAAGAACGGTTTGACCTAAAAATATAAAAATGGAAAATTCTGTGGAAACAAAGACACCTACATCTTGGATGCCCTTGAGGTAAGCTAAGACATATCAAAAATTCATTTCAAAATGAACTATCCCTTTAATAAAACTTAAGCCATGGTAAAAGATGTGACTGGTATTCTTACTTGTCAATATGCTTATTGAAAACCAACACTCAAATTAATAGACCGGTATATTTTGGGATTATTGGCATACTAACAGATGTACTGTACTGGCCTGGTGTCATATATTTAATAATAATGCATATTTTCAAATGATATATTATTCAAATATATACAACCGTTTCGGAAGGATCCTTGAACCGCTACTGGGATGAATTTGGACAATGAGTCAGACCCCATCACCTCATGTTATATATCGCTAGTACTGCTACATAAATTCAATACCACTCAGTAAAATGGGCCCCCATATATCGTGAAAAGACATAAATAAAAAGAGATGGTATTCTGGGGCGATGCTTTAAAAGTGTGCGTGTAAACGCAAGGTAAGGTGACTGTAGGAATGGGTAATGGGGTGGAGGGAGAGTATGTGCTCAGATTCCGGGGCCTCGCTACCGTTACACACATAAATCAGCAGAGCGTGACTAAATCCCCGGTAACAGGAGCCGGAGCTGTGGTCCCCCCGGACCCCGCAGAGCACATCAGTGTGTGAGCACGCTGAACCCTCATCCCCTGCCTCCAACCCCAGCACACACCACTAACCCAAACACTGAGGTCAGGAGGGAACCCCGCTCACAGAGCACAAACACACACTGATACCAGGGCCTAGACTCAGATAAAGCTATTAAAGCCATTAGAGACAGACATCACCTGAAATCTGCACTGGGGACCCACTGTGAGATCCAATGACGGATGGGAGGTTAAGAACCAAGGACACGCTAAGAGGAAAAGCAAACAAAACCATTCATCATCTCTGTGTTTGGCTGTATTTTCACGATGCATCATCAAATGTCATGAATGACTTGAAGTATTAAAATTATGCACATAACTCATCTCACACTGTTTGTGCCATTATTACTCGATTTGTGTTGCAAGTTATGGAGAAGTGGGTAACACTTTACAATACGGGTGCACTAATAAGCATGAATTCATGCTTAACTAATGCACAGATAATACTGAATTAATGTGTAACTAATGATTATTTAAGCTATTCATTAATGATTACCACATTAGGAACTAATTAAGAGTTTGAAAGATTAATGTATCAGTTCATACATGAATTGTTATTAATTAAATATGTAATTGTGGATTAATTCCATAATAACTCATTTTTTTAACTAATAGTGTTAATTAATATGTTAATTACCAGAATGAGCCAAAGCCTTATTTCAACTTTCAGATAATATAGGTACACTAATACAGGGGTTCTCAACTCCAGTCCTTGCAACCCACTGCTCTGCATATTGTGCATGTCTCCCTTATTTAACACACCTGATTCAGATCCTCAGCTCGTTAGGATAGACATCCTAATGAGCTGAGGATCTGAATCAGGTGTGTTAAATAAGGGAGACATGCACAATATGCAGAGCAGTGGGTTGCAAGGACTGGAGTTAAGAACCCCTGCACTAATATGTATTAATACATAATGAATTACTTCATTGTTAGTGCAAATTCATGTGCAAATTACTACAATTACTAAATGACTGGTTAATAATGATGTGCCCCAACAAGTAAAGTCATAACATAATGATACCTTTGCAAATCATTAGCTAATGATTAATTAAAGCAGACAACTGAAAGTTGAAGTGCATAGCTTTGACTAATTGTGGTAATTAACACATTAATTTACACTATTGATTAATAAAATATGTTATTAAGTAATTTATATACAATGACACATTGAATTGATAGCAATTCATGTATTACTTAATCTATTAATCATATAGACTCTTTATTAGTTGCTGATGCAGTGATCATTAATTAATGGTTTAGTTCTTCATTAGTTATACTTTAACTCATGATTATCTGTGCATTAGTTAAGGATGAATTAATGCATATTAGTGCACCCGTATTGTAAAGTGTGACCGAGAAGTGTTTAGTTTTACCTGAACAGATGATAAAATGAAAAAAATATTTTAACCTACATTGAAAAACTGTAGTATGGGTAAGTGTGTAGTGGGAACTGGGAAGTAGGGGTAAAAACTCACCTATCAATAATCAAAACATCCTATAATGGTGTGACATTAAAAAATAAAACTCATCATCACTCAACTCATCCACATCATGCTATGATCTCAACTTACAGTTATAAAAAAATCAACAGGGTGAATATTTTCATTCCCTAATAATATTTTTGTCTAGATTCTCAATTTTCCTCCTAATCATCCCACGCTATGACTACATTCACCTATGTCACATAATACCTCATAACACTCAAACTCACAGTATCACTACAAGCTTTACTGTGTCAGAGCAGCTGGGCTTGACCACCAAGACACTAGGAGTTAAAGTGTGCTGTGTTCGTGTGAGGGTAAACAGCTGATCCCTCTTGTCCAAGACCTACAAGTTTGTTGTTTGTTTTCAGTCTTGTTTACAAGAACCATCCCGGTAGTACATGGCCTATAGGACCATCCATGCTGTCGTCTAGTAGGAATTCATAGAATGTGGCTGCAGTTGGCTCTGACAGATAATCGTCCCTTACCTTACACCCGTCCCCAACCACCCAATTCACAATCTAGGTTTACACAGTAAATTTAGACTCAAGGAAACCTGTTGAGAATAATTCACGTATTGTCAAAATTAAGAACCCAGGGATACTCTTACCATTGTAAATTCCCTCACCTAAATGGATGACATAAAGAAGATCCTGTTTGTCACCATTATAGAGACTGGTTGGAACTCAGATTTCATTTATGACTAAGACTAGACACATACATTGCTGAACAGACAGACACTGCAGCTTTTAGTCAGACCTTGATGGCCAGACAGAGTCTGTGTTACAGCACTTTATCAACATATTGTGTGCAGCACAGTCACCCTGATATATCTGAACAGTCCCAACAAGCATTGAGCCAGTAACAAATTATGTTATGGAGGTAAAGGATGCCTCAAACAAGCCTGTCGGGTAGATGAAGTTGAGGTGTGCATACACGCAAAACTTTAAACAATAACCCAGCACAGCAAATCATCTGAGCTGTAGTGCAGTGATATTGATCAAAAATCCAGCACACCTTAATAAATGCGCAGGACATCCTAACATCACTACTGTGGTGCAGTAGACTGTACACATGCTCAGAACACATAAGTGCCTTATGAAGACTCTGGTTTGAGTCTGACCGGGGATTGTCCTGATCCCACTCTCACCCCTACTTTCCTGTATCCTCTCCGCTGTTTTATTGTGTCAAAAATGCAATTCCAATTGTATAAAAATGTATGTTTAGTATATGCATTTTTAGGCCTCCACACTAATACGTTTTCTCTCCATTTTGGCTTTCCGCCCACACTGAGATGGCGTCTTTATTAATGAAAACAAAGCTTTTTGAAAATGCTCTCCAAAGTGAATACATTTGAAAACGCATTGTAGTGTGGACTGTCAAAATAACACAGTCTCATCCCAAGACGTCATATAACTGACGACTTTTGACCATACATCAATATGCCTTTTTATGGCCCCTAAACGTCGGTTATATGACGATCCTGGGACGTCATACAACTGACGCTTTACCTTTAACGTCAGTCAGGTGACGGGGTAGGTTTAGGGTTAGGTTTAGGTCTGGGGTAGAGTTACGATCCGATAACGTCATCTAACCGACGTTTAAAAGCCCTCAAAAGGCATATATTGACGTATGGTCAAAAGATGTCCCAAGTCGTCAGTTATATGACGTCTTGGGATGAGACTGCGCTGGTCAAAACATAGGTATTCAATAACGGTGTCACGATTTCGATTTTAAATCGAAATCAGTTGAAATGTATTGAAATTGATCGAAATTAATTCACAATCGTCAATGCTGCCACGCCACCATGTCACGTCCGTTCGGCTTGCCAAGCGGAAAAACACGCATGTTGAAATGCTGCGAGTCTATGGTCAACCTCCTCTAACTTAGCAACAGCCATTGAAAAGATAGCATGGCAACTGCAGATGCAGGAGACCCATCGACAGAACGTAAACCCCTCCTCTTTCATTGAAGTCGCAGGTGTGGAAGTTTTTGGGTTTCCAGTGAGTTCTGTTGACAATGTTCGCGCTTCAAAAAAGCCACAGTTTGCAGACATCCCAAGTCTCGCGGAAGTGCCGGGAGTCTCCCGCATGTTGATATCGGCTTCCTGATGCACGCAAATTAGTTAAAATCTCCCGGAATATAGAGCGAGCAAGAGCGAGTGTGCATGCCGAGACAGAAAAAAACTCTGCTCCAAATATTGTGCGCATGAGAGCATCCTGATTGGCCGATTGATACAAATCGAGAATCGAATTGAACCGTGACCTAAGAATTGAAAATGTAATCAAATCGAAGATTTGGAGAATCGTGACACCCCTAGTATTCAATGATGTAAGTTTAGTCATGTGACACATATTGAACCCATACATTCATGTTTATACCGATATTGTGTGCCATTCACTTCACACAGTTGCTAAAATATGTACTTTGCACACTCTTTATATCAAGTCCTGCAAAGGGTTACAATTCCATCTGCATCATCTCAGTGAGGGTTTACGCATGTGCTCTAAGGTGAATTTAGCACTTTCCGACGTGTCAGTGTGGAGAAACATTTGGAAAATGCCTGAAAACACTTGTGTGGACAGACTGATCTCATGAAGTAGCATGTGTATGACACGCCAATTCGTATTTCCATTTTGGCGTGCTATCAGCACGCATAATCACTTTTCAGCGTGTTTATGAACGCTGTTGACTTAACGTCATATAAACGTATATAAATATATGACTTACCTCAACCCCATCCCTAAACCTACCCGTCACTGGGGTTAATGGCATTTATGACTGTTCCCTTACCATCCTAGGAAAGAAAAAGATTCGCTCCCCAGATGCAGATCTACATTTTGCTTCATCTTGCTCTGACATTTGACGGTGTGTACAGACACGCGGAATCACTAAACGTTAATGGCGTGACATACACGCATACATGTGGATACACGCGGATAGCTCAAAATGCGTAGAGATAACACGCCCCTTTCGAGTCAAGTCGAGTATGTTTACGCAAAAGTAATGATGTCATGTTTGGTGTGGACAGAAAACGCTTTCTGTCCACACAAAACATGACATCATTACTTTTAATATGAAAACATTGAAAAATTTTAATATGAAAACACCGTTTTTCAAATGTATCCATACTAATGTAGCCTTAGAGTTAGGTCATCGGTGCAAATGGCAAGTTGGATTGATGTTGTCAATGAGTTAATTGCACCTTTTAGAGGAAATCAAGAAATTATAATTTTTTATACTTTCTGAGTGGGTCCCTTTAGAGCAGTGGTGGAGCAAGTGGAGCTCCAGTGTTTTGTTTAATGTCCACACTGCATTATGTGACATGACTGTATATTTTACCCACTGGGGTTTAGCAGGGATAACTTTCAACAAGCCATTAGGACAAAGCTGCTTTATGTTATTCCACCAGCATAAAGCAGACAGAGCTAATAACATTTGCCAGCGGTGGCTGGTCTCTTTATCTCCTTACTAAAGAAGACCGTCATTCATCAATATCCTTTTAGTTTCTTTTGGAAGCAACCAATGTGTCCCTCAAAAGTCTGTTGTTGTTTCTGTTCCATGGCTTAATTCTTGTAATCTTTGTTATAACACAGATTTGGTGTACTGAGTTACCATATCTCCACGCTCCTCATATTAGGAGACTGTTCCCTGCTTTGCTGTTATGGGAATGGTCACACTATGCTGGCTAATTGGTTTTATGGTACCTTATCGTCAGTTGAATCATACACTCCCTGAGGCGAGCAAGATATTAATGATCTTTCCAAGGGTTTTACATCAAAGAACAAGCATAGAAGGAAGGCCAAATGACTTAGTTGCATGAATTGTTTTGTTGGAAGTCATTGAAGGGGATCCCCTCAAAACATGGTGGATATCTGAAAGAACAAACCAAGACTCAATTTGCCAAACATGTAAGGGTTTGTAGTAGACAGGATACAGACTGGATAGAGGTCACTGGTCAGGGAGCTGTTGACACAAGCGGAAGTAAGCTCAAAGAAACAACTTTTGGCACACTTAATGAAGGTGGAAGAGTAGGTAGAAACTATTGTTCATTAATATGATGGGCACATGCCACAGACTAAAATGCTCATGCTTCTGTTACTCCAGAGAGGACTTCCAGTTCTATCCAGTCAGGGCTTTTTTCTTTCGGTCTCTAATCTGATGTGAGGTCATTGTAAGTTAGCCGGCCATGGAGACGCTAACCTTGCTCCAGTGCTAACTGATGCACTTCAGCCGTTGTTCTTTTGAACCAACCCCCTTCAAAGCCCTATCCCATCAGGAGAATGCCATCATTATTTTCTTGGCTAGCTTTGAAACTCAAACCCCCTCATCTCTGACCTGCGCATCAGAGCCGGTGATGATGACTGTGAGAGATGGCGTCTGTTTGCTTTGCTTTAGCATGGTGGAGCTTCACTCTGGGCTCTTGAGCCAGACTGGGGGCTAGTTTCAGCCACTGGAGGCCAAAGTGTAAAGGAGGAGATGCTATCACACCAAGGAATGGAGCCGGAATGGTCATCAGGGACTTGATTCTTGGATGGGTACGAGGAGGCCGGGAGGACCATGTTTGTGCAGGCTTAAGTCCAAAGGGTAGAGAAAAGGGTCAGGCTTTGCACTGTGACTAGCGATAGCCTCTAAAGAAATACTATATCAGGAACTGAGCTTCTAATGCCTCTTGAAGGACAAAGGGTTTGACAGTGCTGAAATGTAGCCAAGGCCTTTCTGGATGATAAATGGTAATGCTCAGGAAGGTTCTGATTGAAATTAAAAATGGTTTTCAATTGTTGCCATTTTTGTATACAGTTAAAACAGTTAACACAGTCTCATCCCAAGACGTCATAAAACTGACGCTTTACCTTTAACGTCAGTTAGGTGACGGGGTAGGTTTAGGTCTGGGGTAGGGTTAGGATTAGATAACGTCATCTAACCGACGTTTAAGGGTACCCTAAAACGGCGGATGTTGACGTATGGTCAAAAGCGTCAATTGTATGATGTCTTGGGATGAGACTGTGCTGAAACAGTAGCTAGGAGTGAAACCGCTATGGGGAAAATGGAATGTAAATGAAACTTAGCCATGATGTAAAAAGCCTGAAAACTTTTCATCTCAAAAATTAGTAATAAATCAGCCTGTTCTCATCCTGAGACATCATCTAACTGACGCTTTTGACCATACGTCAACATCCGACGTTTTAGGGTACCCTTTAATGTCAGTTAGTTGACGCTATCTAACCCTAACCTTATCCCACCTACCCGCGTCATCTAACTGACGCTAAAGGTAAAGCGTCAGTTAGATGACACCCTAGGATCGTCATCTAACTGACGTTAAAGGGTACCCTAAAACGTTCGGATGTTGACGTATGGTCAAAAGCGTCAGTTAGATGAGGTCTTGGGATGAGAATGTGTTGAATAAATAGATGTCTGAGTGCACTTAACCATTTAGTGTCTATTTTGTGAAGGCATCTACAAAATAACTTTGATGTAGATGTCCTATAGAGTGTTGAAGGGTTTGGATTAGCTATGGTAGCCGTTAATATCTTGTCTGTTTCCTGATTGTACATATGTTGAATGACCTTGTTTCCACTTCATCACTGCAAATTGGAGCAGAGCTATATTTTACTCATAGGGGGACTTGACCTTTGATCTTACGGGTGAGGGAGGTCACAACCCAGGTGGGGCTTTGTCATCACTGCCGTGACGTGGCAACTTACCCTCCAATTGGATGGTTCGATTTCCAGGTGTGAACAGAGCTAATATATGAGTTTTCCATCATGCTGAATGAATTTTCTCTGAAATTAGCCCATGATGTTGGAGCTCAGAGGCTCCAGAAGATGATGAGTTTGACCTGAAAGCTCACAGAGTTCTGCTTCACTCACAGTATGACTATAGCTGTGTGTGTCATCAGTGATGCGGTGTGACCACATTCATGACTAATTATTACCCAAGGACAGCAAAGTCCAAATAATGAATCACATAGAATGAGAGACAAAAAATGAAAAGCGTTCATGTAGATGTAGATGTGAAAGTCCTAGTGTAGCAAAATGGGCTTTGGTTGGTAATCGACATGACTTTTTAAGCATTTTTGGAATAAGATAACCTTTGTTTTGATAAAATCTTGCAGTTTGATGGAAAGTATATATGTATAGTACTATTTCGGTAACACTTTACAATACGGGTGCACTAATATGCATTAATTCATGCTTAACTAATCCACAGATAATCATGAGTTAATGTATAACTAATGAAGAACTAAACCATTAATTAATGATCACTGCATCAGCAACTAATAAAAAGAGTCTATATGATTAATAGATTAAGTAATACATGAATTGCTATTAATTCAATGTGTCATTGTGTATTAATTCCTTAATAACATATTTTATTAACTAATAGTGTAAATCAATGTGTTAATTACCACAATTAGTCAAAGCTATGCACTTCAACTTTCAGTTGTCTGCTTTAATTAATCGTTAGCTAATGATTTGCAAAGGTATCATTATGTTATGACTTTACTTGTTGGGGCACATCATTATTAACTAGTCATTTAGTAATTTGTAGTAATTTGCACATGAATTTGCACTAACAATTAAGTAATTAATCATATTAATGCATATTAGTGTACCTGTCATATTATCTGGAAGTTGAAATACAAGGCTTTGGCTCATTCTGGTAATTAACATATTAACACTATTAGTTAAAAAAAATGAGTTATTATGGAATGAATCCACAATTACATATTGAATTAATAACAGTTAATATATGAACTAATACATTAACTTTACAGACTCTTAATTAGTTCCTCATGTGGTAATCATTAATGAATAGCTTAGATAATCATTAGTTACACATAAGTTCAGTATTATCTGTGCATTAGTTAAGCATGAATTAATGCTTATTAGTGCACACGTATTGTAAAGTGTTTTCTACTTTTCTCTAAATTCTAAAATCAGTCACTAGGTCATAAAAGTCCCCCTAGTTGAGACCCTTAAATTTGTGTATGACCTTCATTGGAGGTTTTGTCCTGTGTATTTATATCTCGACTGCAATGTAGAAAAGGACACTTGCCCTAAGCATATTATAAGTGTTACATAATGGAAAGTTGCCATAAAACACAATGGCGCCAGTACATATTGTAATGATGCTAATGCCAGATCTAACTCAAGTGGAGATTTATGGGATTATATAACTATGTTTTAAAAATATTACTAGTATAATAGTCTTCAAATTAACTTTTTGCTAGTTTGAGAGATCATACTTGTTTTTTGTTCTAATTACATACAGTACTAATTCTAAATCACTGTTTTCATAAATGTAGCATATGTTCATTATGTTGTGTGAACACAGAGCGTTTTAAAACATGAGATACCCTCAACC
Source organism: Hybognathus amarus (assembly GCA_030378365.1). NCBI lineage: Eukaryota > Metazoa > Chordata > Actinopteri > Cypriniformes > Leuciscidae > Hybognathus > Hybognathus amarus. The sequence goes on along the minus strand of JAQIUQ010006101.1, from coordinate 480,194 downwards.
TGGGATGCAGGTCAGATCGACTCTCATCTCCGCCACGAATGATGAGCTCTCTAACGACACGTCCCTAGAGCTTTATGCCCCTTGGCAGGATATCCCATGATTCTCTCTGACAGCTGAAGCACCAGCTCCTTGACACGTGGAGAGATTTATCAGCTGAGGCGTGATACTCTGGAGTCCTCTGGAGAGGCATACATGAGAAAGAAGAAACAAATTGCATTCTCAATTCACTGCTAATTAAACATAACCTTTAAGTCCATGCTAATCGCTTCTTTGAATGGATACACTTCCTGCTGCACAAAATTATCCCAGTGCTTGTTTGTGGGATTTTTTGTACAAATGTGCCCATTAACTGCAGCATTCATATTTATGAGATAAACGCACTTGAACACCACAAAGTCGGATTTCGTTTCTGGATTAAGTTTGAGCCCTAAATTTCTAAGTTGGGGACGTCCATTAAAAAGTAATTGTTCCAATTGGTAGAGCAGTCATTTTGTGCTTTGTGAAAGTACACATTAGCCTAATATTCATGATATTTGCATTACTTTTTTTAGTAAGTGGCAAGAAAGTACGCAGCTTTAGTATAGTTCAGCCAAAAATGGAAATTCTTTCATCATTTATTCTCCTTCATGTTGTTGAGTTCAACACTGAAATTGAAGAATCATTTGAGGAAAAGAAATGACGTTGGTTTCCCAGTTATGAGTAATGCAGTGTGTCCAAATAAAGAAACCAAAGCACTCTTCAAGGATCTTCAAGTGCTTCAGCCAATCTGGTCACGACAAGAAGAAAAAGACCATGGCTAAATCTGAAATCACCCCTAAACCCTCATTCACTATTCCCTACGTTAATGAAAATGAGTGAGCGAATTCGGACAGCTGTTGAGTGTACATCGGCTGTGCGCTTATTATTGCAGTGCAATGTGGAATTGAATAAGTGCACTCAATAACGTCCACTATGGTTTCCGACACCACTACAAATGGCTGTCCCTTCAAATAACGCCCTATTTTGAGGAGATTTCGGATTCAGCCCATGAGTCAGCATGATGACCTTCAGGAATCTGAGAAAGCAACCAAGAGATGCCATGAGAAAATGAATAAACAGATGACTCCATCACAGGCATCTTTGAGGACCTAAACTGCATTACTGGAAAGGCAGTTGAGAGTTTCTTTCATATATTTGAAGACTTCACATGCAAAAATGATATAACAATATTGAGCGAATGCTCTTGGCACATAGTATACCTTCATAAAATACTTTAGCCTCAAACCTGCTAAATTCCAGCCTCAGACTAATCAGAAATACTGGTTTATTGGTAGAAACCTCTGCCACAAAAGCCTCTAAGTTCACTTAACCAATCAGAAGAGACGAATTATTTGATTTCAATGTGATTTCAATTATCGACCTGTACGTTTTTATCCTGAGATATCTAAATTTACTAGATATTTAAAAAATATAAAATTAGAAATATAAAATTAGTAAATTAGAAAATTTGCTAGAAATAGGACAATGGATTGTTTAGATTTGATTAATATCTGTTTAATCTTTACTGACTCAATTCACTTCTTATAGCACAACTTAACAGTCCACTTTCAGACTGATCTCATGAAGTAGCATGTGTATGACACGCAATTAGTATTTCTATTTTTGGTGTGCTATCAACACGCATAATCGCTTTTCAGCGTGTTTATGAACGCCGTTGACTTAACGTTATTACTGTATATATAAATATATGACTTACCTCAACCCCGTCCCTAAACCCAACCGTCACTGGGGTTAATGGCATTTATGAGTCTTCCCCTACCATCCTAGGAAAGAAAAAGATAGCTCCCCAGATGTAGATTTTTTGCTTCGTTTCGCTCGGACATTTGACGGCGGGTACAGACACGCGCTGAATCTACTTTACGTCAACGACTTGGGATGACTTGGATCGACTACAAAACTACACTGGTGTTCAGGGACAGGCATTAAGCTGGTTTAGATCGTACTTATCGGACCGTTTTATTTTGTTTGTTTAAATGGGGAAAAATCAAAGATAACGCCAGTAGACTATGGAGTACCGCAAGGATCGGTTTTAGGCCCTCTGTGCACTCTCAATATATATGCTGCCACTTGGTAACATTATAAGAAACATGGAATTAATTTCCACTGTTATGCTGATGATACTCAATTATATATTTCATTACGACCAGACGAAAACACTAACTCATCTAAATTGACAGAGTGTCTCAAAGATATAAAATGCTGGATGAACGTGGAATTTCTGCTATTAAATTCAGATAAAACGGAGGTATTACTTATTGGTCCAAAAAACTACTCACAAAACCTCTTACAATACAACTTTAATATAGATGGATGTCCTGTTACTTTATCCACGATAGTAAAAGACCTGGGTGTTACACCAGACCGCAACTTGTCTTTTGAAAATCATATTTCATATGTTACAAGAACAGCCTTTTTCCACCTTAGAAACATTGCTAAGCTACGTAACATGCTATCTGTTTCTGATGCAGAAAAGTTAAGTTCATGCATTTATGACCTCTAGACTAGTTACTGTAATGCTCTTATTAGCCGGTTGTCCTGCATCCTCAATAAACAAGCTACAGTTAGTCCAAAATGCAGCCGCTAGAGTTCTTACTAGGTCAAGAAAATACGATCATATAACACCGATTTTATCATCTCTACACTGGTTACCTATTAAGTTCCGTATCAACTGACAAAAGTACTACTACTGACCTATAAAGCCCTAAAACGGTTTAGCTCCAATGTACTTAACTGGCGTAACATACACGTACACACGCGGATAGCTCAAAATGCGTAATGATAACATGTTAATGCAAAAGTCATGATGTAATGTTGCCACTTTTATAGTTATTTATTTATTATTTAATCTTTTATTTATTTTTGATAGATCTGTCACAACGCTGTGCTGTAAACACACACAACCACAAAAATGAAGGGAAACAGACAGTCTTTAATAAATCCACAGGTATATCCACAAACAGAAATCAGCAATCCAATACAAGTTAACCATAGATGAGACCCAACAGCAATGAACAGAAACAAAGTACCCTGCCAAACAAGGATACACACCAGAACTAAATGATTAATCAAATTAACAACCATGACAACAAACTCAACTCAAAAAAATGGTACAAACTGAAAGTCCAAATGGCGTGTGACTATGACAGTACAAAGTGTGCTGTCCTCACAGGTGTGCCACAAGGAACTGTGCTGGCTCCGTTCCTGTTTACCATCAACACAGCAGACTTTCAATATAACACTGACGTTTCTTACAGAAATTCTCAGATGACACCACAGTTGTTGGCCTTATAAGAGGAGGAGACGAGGAGGAGTACAGAGGAACACTCAACAAATTTGTGAAATGGAGTGTGGATAATCATCTCCATTTGAATACCACAAAAACCAAGGAGATGGTGGTGGTCTTGAGGAGGCGGGGGATCCAACCAACACCTATTACCATCGGTGGCACCCTGGGTTAGGTTTAGGGGGGGGTGGGGAGTTCGTGCATATTATACGGCAAAAAGTGCGTATCATATGTACGCGAAAGTCGCGTGCCATATACACGCAAAAACTGTTTTTCGCGTATAAATGCCACGAGAAATGACATTCGTGACATAGATACTAACTTTCATGAGATCGGGCTGGGATGCCAATGTGCAAAACGGAGCGGTATAGGAAGTCTTTACAACTTTACAACTTTAACGACTTTACAATGCACAAAAATGACTTTTTATATTTTCATTTTATTTTATATTTGAACTTAATGTATTGATATGTTCTAAGTGAATGTTTGATATGTTGGATATTTGGTCTGTCTTGAAGCTGCCGTAACATTGTAATTTCCTGAAAAGGATTAATAAAGGATCTAATCTAATCTGTCATTTTGTGTCATTATGGTTATACTGTGCAAATTATTTTTGACCTATATTTTATAGCCTTTTACCTTTATTCAGAAAGGAGAGTGAAGAGTGACCGGAGAGAGATCCAGTGGGGATCGGAAACGGCCGCGGGTCACATTCGCACTTGCGGTCCCCTGTGAGCACTTGGACGTGTCAGTAGTGATTTTGCAACTGTTTACTATGTCTTGTCTAAAGAGGTTTTTGCAACAACAACAAAAAGCACACAGGGACTTCAATCAAATTTGTTAAATATCAATGAAATAACTAAAGTGACATTTTTGAAATAGCTGAAAGTGACAGCATTTCAATAACTGACTTGTAACCTTTTCATTCCCATCATTCCCAAGTGAAATTACCGAACCTAAACTTAGGGACCTGATCAAAAAAATTAAAAGAAGAATTTTAGATGGGCTTAAAGGATCTTGCATCCGAAGTCTTCATTTGTTTTGTGGAGTTATACTCAAAATAGGAACGTTTCATGTTTAGCAGTTTTATCTATGTGGTTTTGTTTATTTATTCATGTTCAGATGTTTTAAGACGTATACAGTGTCTCAGACTATTTTAAACACGGAGGAAATGATTACACCACCTTTATATAGAAAACGTGTAATAACAAAATACATGCCTCAGAATAGGTAGTTCTAAGAAATGTGTGGAAATGATATGTTCCCATCCTGGAGTCGTGGCCATCCATGGGGAAGTTGTTGGCATTAATTTGAGTGCCCTTCATTTATGCTTTTGTTGTGAAGTGTGCATGCTGGCACAATGATTCACACAAAAATGAGAACTCACTCAGGGTTTTGAGATGTTTCTCCATCAGCACATCATTCTCCCAAAGGCCTGTTCAACCTCAAGGCAATTTTGTACCATATTACACCTATGGTAAACAAGGCCCTTGCATGGTAAATGCATTATATGAATTAAGCCAGAAGAGGTCTAAAACCAAGCACAGGTCTTAACTGGATCTATTCACAGGAAACTAATAAAGCCTGAATATATCCCTGCATCCTTACTGGCAATAAACAAAAGGAACCAGCCTGTATCACACTACATGGAGGAATTCTCAGAATGCAAGATATGTTTACTGCAACACAGCCTTTTACAACAGTGTGTGTGTATTTTTAAATAAAATATATTTATATAAAATTAACAATAGCTGGAACATTAGGTACTGACACTTTGCAGAGTAGAGAGACCAAGCCAGGGACTGAGGGACATGCCACCAAAAACGTCTGGTCATCCTAAATTAAACAAACCCTTTGCAACAGCTCAAAGAGCCTGTCACATTTCTAGCTTTCCTCAGAATCACTTTCTCATTGCACCTATTTGTTCAAGTAATACCTTTAAAAGTGGAAAAGCAATGAAACGCATTTATCACTCCTGGGCACATGGCTTCTACGGCTAATCCCTTGAGATCAAGTGAACATGCGTGGGCTGCTCTTCCTATGAAAAGCCTTGTAAAAGAAAACTATGTTCCTTCACTGAGTGGTGAATGACCAGCTGATGGACTTCTGGTCACTGGCAATGAAGCCATGCTGATTAGTTATGCCTGTAAAGCTTGATAGAAGACAGGAGTCGGGTTGTGAGAAATGGCACTATTATAATATCATTTTAATGGTGATTTGTTTGCACATAAATTTGGGAATAAAGTAATGCTGTTGCATTTAAGCAGCATTTGCATATCTTCATACACAGTAAAGAATGGACATCAGTGTCATTGCACAAGATCATCACCTCTGTCACAAACTGTATGATTTATGACACAGTATTTGAGCCTATGGGACATAACCTTTCACAACAAGGTAACAGGAGATGTGTCCACTACGTCAGACGGCAAATACTGAATGATTTAACCCTTTGCAATAATTTCAGCTCGCACTTCGTAAACAACATTTACGCATTAGACTATTTATCATGTTCCTTTGATGTGAATAAATTATGAATCATACTGAGGCATTATTTGAAATGGATAAATATCAAGTGGGGTGTTTCATTTTTGGCCTTTTTGCTCTGTTTGAACATTTAGGAACTGTATACACTTAAATGATCTGCCTGCAGCAATATGAGCTGTCAACAACTCGCAACCTTCAATAAAACATCACACACTGATCTTGTAGAAAAATCTCAGAGGACACGTAACACTTCGGAAAAGGCCTTTCATGTGTTTATGGATTTAAGATAAATGGTTCTTATAGCTATTTTTACTTCACAGGCGTGAGTTTTTCAAAAGCCATTTTGACTGCACACATTCCAGGCTATTTTTACGGGGCGTGAAAACAAGACTCTCTTTCCAGTGTCCGGCATTTCTATGTGCGTGTTTCAGAAATTAAGCTAATTTTCATGAAGGCAGCCCACAATGCAATACTGTAAAAATCAATGCCTGTGATTTATTTGTCTTGTTTGGTTACTTAGACCTATGAATCAAATTGAAACCTGTCAGGATAGTTTTATTTTCTCATATACTGTGCAAGGGTGTATATATACGACTATGTCATGCATTTCAAACCCATAAGCTTGGCTTTGTAAATATATGTATTCTTTATGCTTTTGAAAGAAGTATTTTATGCTCATCAAGCCTCAAAAATACAGAAAAAAACAGTAAAATATTGTTACAATAAAACAAAATAAATGATTTTCTATTTGAATATACTTTAAAATAGCCTATAGTTCATTTTTGTGATCAAAGCTGAATTTTCAGCATCATTACTCCAGCCTTCAGTGTCACATGATCCTTCAGAAATCAGTACAATATGCTGATTTGATACTCGGTTATTATCAAACATTTGTGCTGCATAATATTTTTGTTATAACCTGTGATACTTTTTTCAGGATTCTTGGATGAATAAAAAGTTAAAAAAAGAACAGCATTTATCTAAAATAGAAATCTTTTGTAACAATATACACTGCCATTTAAAAGTTTGGGGGCAGTATTATTATTTATTTATTTATTTATTTATTTATAATTTTTTTGAAAAAAATATATACTTTTATTCAGTAAGGATGTGTGAAATTGATAAAAAAGTGATAGTCAAGCTTTATATTGTTAAAAGAAAAATCTATTTGAATAAATGCTGTTCTTCTTTAACTTTTTATCCAATGAAATGAAAAAATAAATAAATAAAAAAAATTTAGCAGCACAACATTGATAATAACTGAGTATCAAATCAGAATATTATAATGATATATGAAGGAACACTGAAGACTGCAGATGCTGAAAATTCAGTTTATATTAAATTATATTTTGAAGTAGGCTATATTCAAATAGTATACCTATACTTTTAAATTGTAATAATATTTCACAATTAAAAATAATGTTTTTTTTTAAATAATAGAGTTTTTGATCAAATAAATGCAGGCTTACTGAGCAAAAGAACACTTCTTTCAAAAATATTAAAAAATTGTAGGGCCGGGAAAAGATTAATCGTGATTAATCGCATCCAAAATAAAAGTTTGTGTTTACATAATATATGTGTGTGTAGTGTGTATAATTATTTTATATATATAATACACACACATGCATGTAAACATTTAAGAAGTATTTGCATGTATATACTTTATATATATTTATACAAAATTAATATTATACATAAATATAAATATTTGATATATTAATAACACATTTTTCTTAAATATATAATGCATATATGTGTATTTATATATACAAAATAATTATACACACTACATACACATATATTATGTAAACACAAACTTTTATTTTGGATGCGATTAATCGCGATTAATCTTTTCCCAGCCCTAAAAAATAGTAATGTTTCCAAAATTTGACCGGTACTGCATATATATATATGTATATATGTGTGTGTATATGTGTGTGTGTGTGTGTGTGTGTAATGGTTGCTTCTGTCTCTGTGATCCTGGTTTTATTCCTTTTGTTCCTTGAATTCTGGTGTTATCTGTTTAATCTATCAAAAAACCCTACGTTTAGATCCTCACCTTCTCCAGTTTTCTTCAGCACATTACTATATATATGTATAATATATATATATATATATATATATATATATATATATATGATATATATATATATATATATATATATATATATATATATATATATGTATATATATATATATATATATATATTGCAGACTGTCCAATATAACAAAGTTAGTTTGGCTACATGTATATTGTGTATGGACAATGTAATGTAATGTCGCCTTTATTTCTCACTCGGACTCCTGTATTCCTGAAGGCCTATTGAAATGAGTCTGAAGCCCTGCAACAGCTAAGCACTGGATAGAATTTCACATTCTATATTTAAGTCCCCTGACTTGTGTCACAGGGCTATTTAAATGCCAACAGTCTTACTGTCAAAACAGCCTACAACAACATGATGGACCTGTTTGAGACCAACACTTATTTTTTTCAACGATTTACGTTATCTTGAGGGGGACCATGGGACGCTGGATATGCCAGGAGTGTCCCCACTCTATGAGGGTAATGACAGCCCTTTGTCCGCGGGACAGGATCCGGTCCCGTCCGAGACAGGGTGCGAGAGCAGCGGAGAGGAACACGTCCTCGCGCCGCCGGAGATCTCTCAGTCGCACTGCGATGGTCAGTGTCTCATGTGGGCTTGCAAGATCTGCCAAAAGAAAATCTGCCCCCACTGACCGGCGGAAGGCCGCGACTCTGAGAGAGAGAAGGCGGCTCAAAAAAGATCAACGAGGCGTTTGACGCGTTAAAGAAAAGACGGTGCCCGAATCCGAACCAGAGGCTGCCCAAAGTGGAGATTTTACGCAGCGCTATAAGCTACATCGAGAAAACTGCAGGACCTGTTGCATTCGCTGGATGAGCAAGAACAGAACTCTGACAATGACCCTTACACATACAACGTGAAAGAAAACCATGTGAAGAACATATCCAAGCCAATGCAACCGATCCATGTGCTCTGGCAGCAGCTGGAATCCAGCGTGGTGCCACATGTCTGCTTCCAACTAATGATTATTGATATGAATTTCTAAAATTAAATGAAGAGTAGGCTAATATTAATGTTTACCATCATGATTGCCTGTTCAGGTGGCTCCCAATGACTATCATTGGAAAAAGACCTGCCAGAGCTGGCAGGGGAATCCAGATCATTCCAACTCCCCGATGGCCGGTCACAGAGAAGGTTGGTACCGAGAAATAAAGCTTAAGGTTTTAATTTCGGTCTTAAATTGCTGGTTATTAATGTTCCATCCATGCGCTGGAGAATGGTCTGCCAGTAGAAGCTTATTTATTTGCGCATGATTGCATGATTAAATAATCTCAACCTCATGTTCTCTTAATTCAACATTGAATGAGAAACTATTAAGACATGTTTCTCATTTACAGTGTCGGTGTAACGTTAGTGCGTTTTGATTTTGTGCGTAATTGTGTTTGCATAGGCCTAATTTCGTTCTGCGCGTAATGTACGAAATGCTTCATTCATAAATCTCTGTGTGTGTGGGGGTTTTTTTGTTGTAATTGCTTGTAGCTAATAATAATGCATAATTTCGTGACATTTTTGTTTCTCGAAGCAAACATGATCCATGCCTGTATCGTGTGTTCCAGGAGCCGCAGTGGAGTCTTCAGCATCCAGCAGCCTTCGTCGCCTCTCCTCGATTGTTGACAGCATTTCCACTGAAGAGACGAGCGCTCGATGTCCCGACCAGACCTCAGAAAAGTGAACCTCAAGCATCCCACCTCACATTTCCGACTTTTATTTATTTCCATGAGCTAGTGTAAATCTTTTAAATGTATTAGGCGACACTTTCATAAATAAGTCATTAACTAACATCCTTATATAATGCGATCTAAAAAAGTATGTAAAAGATTCATATAATTTCCAGGCTCTCTAATTTAATGTAACCATGTGATCTGTTATGCATTGTATAATAATATCATGTTTTTATTACATTGCAAATATTAGTAATGAAAATGTCATTATGAAGTGTTCCATTTTATTTTTTATAATTGACCATTCAGTGTAGTTTCTGCAGGTAATTCCACGTTAAAAGGGATACTCCACTTTTTTTGGAAATAGGCTCATTTTACAACTCCCCCAGTGTTAAACGTGTGTTTTACCGATTTCAAATCCATTCAGCGGATTTTCTGATATTTAGAAAAATATATCAGTAACCAGACAGTTTCTGGTCTCATTGACTTCCATAGTAGGAAAAAAATATATTATGGAAGTCAATGAGACCAGAAACTGTCTGGATATATTCTTCTAAATATCAGAAAATCCGCTGAATGGATTTGAAAATGGTAAAACTCAAATGTTTAACTCTGGGAGTAGTAAAATGAGCCTATTTTCAAAAAAGTGGAGTATCCCTTTAAATTAAGGGTCATTAATATCAGCGAAATGATTCCTGTCAAGGTCTTCCTAAAATGTACATATTGTGTAATATATTCCTGTTTCTTAAATTATTTTATAAATGAACAAGAAAGAAAGAGCACTTGGTGACTACCGATATAATTCCAACATTAAAATAAATAAAAAAAAAATCAATGTTGTTCATTGTATTTTTATTTATTTAAAAAAAACATATTTATTTGATTTACAATTATTTTCTTTTTTTATATTTTTAATAATTTTTTCCTAGATGTTTTTGAGTAAATTTTCTCTTGTGATTTTAACATGTCTGCCTATTGTCTTCTAAATGTAAACTAGGCATTAAACAATGAAGACATTCAACCTTGTTAAGCTTTAAATTAATTTAGCACCGATGTAAAATCTTCATACTTGTTCAGTTGAATCTATTTCTGAGTCGTAACATTTACTTAAAGGTCCCAAGCTGAAGGTAACAGGCATGTATAGCTCGCAATGATGGCTGGTCACCAAATGTCCTCATTACAGCCATTGAATTAAAAGTCCCTCCGTATTCCAGCAGAAGCCTTGACCAGTCAAGCCAGCAGCTCTCCAGATTTACAAGCATTAACGGAGTGTTAGAAGTATGACTGGCCCTGAAATAGCCCTGGCCTTGCCTGTTAGTTCCAGCTGGACTCAGGATCGGCTGCAATGAAACCCACCGTCTACTCATGATCAGAAGTAGAAGGTTGGTCAGGGGAAAATATTTCAAAGCTGTAAGCAACATGACAGCTATCATAGTGTTACAGTCTGTGAGGGTTTTCCCCTTGGGTGAAGGATTGGGTTGCATTGCATTCATTGGTCAGGTTTAATTTGTAAGTGTGAATGTGTGTGTGTTTGGCAATTATCCATCGGTAGAGTTGATTTGCTGGTGTTCCCAAGATCCACTGCGGCATTTCCATCTTGCACAGCGTGCTGTGTGTCAGGACCGGCTCTCTGATCTTTCCATTTAACACACGACCACCTTTGACCTCATCACAAGACACGAGTTAGCTTACTGTACTCAAACTCTCAAATGACTCTGGAATGACCAGTGACCTGCACATCTGCAAACAAGACCGTAAAGAGTCCATTCAGTATATGCGATCATCCAGAAAATGATGCAAACTTATTACATCTGGATTTTTAATATTCACTTCAGAAATCAGATTAAAATGATTTAGAAAGTAACATGTGCATTAGCGTTTTGAAAAGAAGTCTCATATTCTCCCTCATATTTATTTGATCAAAAATACAGTAAAATATTACAATTTTAAATAAATTATTTGTATCGGCATTTATCGAAAAATGTAATTTATTTCTGTGATTCAAAGCTGAATTTTCATGAGTCACATGATTCTTCAGAAATCATTCTAATATACTGATTTCAATGTTATCCATGTTGTGCTACTTAATATTTTTGTGGAAACCATGATGCACTTTTTTAGGATAATTTGATGAAAAGTTATAATACAATGTGTTTTTGTTGAATATTAAGCAAAATGTATTAAAATATGAACATTTCACTATGTAATTTAACAGGCTTACTGCTAACATTAGTAATACCTCAGTATAAACAGATGCGTTGGCGAACTGCACACTTTGGCTGATTGTCTGATAAGTTATATGGCATTAAGATTGGGACAGTTCAAAGAGATTTATTGCTCTCCGCTTCATAGAGCCAGACTGTAACCAGATAGCTCTGTCTACTGTGTTGTTTTAATAGGATCTGGTGCGATTTCATATGGGTTCTTTCTTTATCATGATGCCTGACTCCTTCAGGAGAGAAACATCAAATTTGAAAGATCTTGAAAGATTCATGGCTTGACATAAGTTATCATCAAAGAGAGGAACAGTGACTGTGATTATAGCATCATGTCATCTGGGAATTATACCAGAGGAATATTTTATTGCACAGAGGGCTCGAGAGACTGTTTCAGCATCAGCTTTCTGTGGATGCTTCAAATAAAATTTGTAATCAGTAATAAAAATGGACACAAACTATATAATATAACTTATTTGAACATTTGAACATCTATCATCCATCCACCCATCTACCCACTCACCCACCCACCCACCCATCTATCTATCTATCTATCTATTTATTGTATCTATCATCTATCTATCTATCTATTTATCTATCTCATCTATCTGATCTATCTATCTATCTATCTATCTATCTGATCTATCTATCTATCTATCTATCTATCTATCTATCTATCTATCTATCTATCTATCTATCTATCTATTCTATCTATCTATCTATCTATCTATCTATTTATCTATCATCTATCTATCTATCTATCTATCTATCTATCTATCTATCTATCTATCTATCTATCTATCTATCTATCTATCTATTTATCTATCTATCTATCTATCTATCTATCTATCTATCTATCTATCTATCATCTATCTATCTATCTATCTATCTATCTATCTATCTATCTATCTATCTATCTATCTATCTATCTATCTATCTATCTATCTATCTATCTATCTATCTATCTATCTATCTATCTATCTATCTATCTATCTATCTATCTATCTATCTATTGATCTATCTATCTATCTATCTATCTATCTATCTATCTATCTATCTATCTATCTATCTATCTATTCATCTATCTATCTATCTATCTATCTATCTATCTATCTATTTATCTATCTATCTATCTATCATCTATCTATCTATCTATCTATCTATCTATCTATCTATCTATCTATCTATCTATCTATTGATCTATCTATCATCTATTGATTGATCTATCTATCTATCTATCTATCTATCTATCTGATCTATCTATCTGATTGATCTATCTATCTATCTATCTATCTATCTATCTATCTATCTATCTATCTATCTATCTATCTATCTATCTATCTATCTATCTATCTATCTATCTATCTATCTATCTATCTATCTATCTATCTATCCATCTATCTATCTATCTATCTATCTATCTATCTATCTATCTATCTATCTATCTATCTATCTATCTATCTATCTATCTATCTATCTATCTATCTATCTATCTATCTATCTATCTATCTATCTATCTATCTATCTATCTATCTATCTAAAGTTTATGTCTGTAAAGCAAAGTTGTCATGATTTTGTTGAGGTAGTGATGAAGTCTGGAGTAAAACAGAACTCGCATTCAACTAAAGCTAAACTATAGGACTGAAGACATGTTTTGGAAAAGATTTACTGACATTCCTTTGAATACCCAGTTATGGAGTCATTCTGATATCCCACATCACTGGGAGCCACATCGCTTATGCAGAACACTTCCTCTAGCTGCCAGACAAATGCTGTTGCCAATCACACCAACTGATCATGTGATCAAATATGATACTGTTATTGCTGACGGAAAAAGTGCAGCCAATGGTCGGTCTTGGCAGGCAAAAGGAGGCTGGAGAAAAATAACAAGAGGCAGGAGGAAACATCGGAATTTTCCTTCAGTGTATGCAACTATAAAATCACTAGATATGAGAAAAAAAGCGAAATGAAGTTCGAAATTAAGTGGGTTGTAAATAAATCAAATATATTATCATTTGAATTGCACGATTATTCTTAACACTTGTGTGAGAAATTAAAACTGAGAGCCCGCACAGGAAAGAAACATTAACCCTCACCCTCTGCCCTACACTTAACACAGTTCCTGACCCTTGACAACAACCCTCAGAAAAGCCCTGAAGTTCCCCAGAGACATCGCAACGTTCCCAAATCTCAGAGCAGGTTTGTGCGCTCACTCATCACAGCCGTCTCAGGGACCTCTGCGCGCTCGCCATATGCTTACGCAATCTGAGTTGGACTCAGTTATCGACTGCTGTCAGGTTTTCTCGTTGTCCATGTTGTTAACAGTCAATTGTCTTTGATCTGAACGACAGCTAAACAGGATTATCCCTTGCCAATGTCTTCTTCAGCTGTGCGCAATACAACCTACACCGGCTCTCCGTGTTTTCTTAGGTGCGCAGGGTTCCCAGACACTAGAGAGGCCAAACGTTTTAGCACGTTGTGAGAAATATCCGCATTGTATCTTTATTAGCTGTCAACACTGATGGCTCGAGTAATGACCTCTATTCAGCAATAGACGGGTTTTTTAAGACACTTGATCAGTGTAACGGTTATAAATGTGTTTTTGTTGCGCAACTGCCTTTACGCACCATTTGTAAGCGTATTATTGACGTCATTTGAAGTGGATTAAATAAAAAAATATATAATCCATAAAGCTGCTTTGCAAATAAATTTGAGATTTTTTTTCTCAAACATGGCCTACAGTATATACTCAGATGTTAAATACAGTCTGTACAGGCATTTGGTCATGGCCTTGTTCAGCATTTGAAAGGATTCTGGTATAGTACATTTTATTGATGGATTTCTGATTGTGTGTGATGGTAGTGACATTTTTCAGTTTTTGGATAGCTGGATAGTCAGCACAGCAGTCAATTATTTCAGGTCTTTGTGAAAAGCAAAAAAAAAGTGTTTAATCAATTTTAAAACTGAATCCTTTTGTTTGATTTTAAGGCTTTATAAAAATTCTTGTAATTTCTTTACAATTTGCAAAGAATTTTTTCAGTAATGATTTATTTTAGAGGTTGAAAAAAGTTTGGGCAGGGGACAGGGTACTAGTTAAGAAAAAATTTTTGATTTAATTTAAAAATTAAAACTAGAATGATTTTTTTTGATAGAATTTTTAAATATCATCCTTGCCTGAACCGAAGAATGACCCATATACATATAAATGTCACAAAATCATTTTTTTTACAGATGCACAATTGACAATTCATTCACTTCTTTCTTCAACATTTTGATTTTAGGTAAGAACGTTTTTTTTTTAATGGATAGTCTTCATTTATAGTCATGTGACAATAAAAAATGCAATTTAAAATACTTTTAGCACAATAGCAAATAGCAAAAAGAAGCAGAAATCTTGCCACACAGTCGCTAATGAGCTACTTAGAAATTTAATGAGCGTTAACTAACATGGACACGCTGGCTCTGACACCTTCATCCACTGTCCGGATCTTGAGTTGTTTATCTGTGTGAGTGTGTGCCTCTGAAACGCTACACCAGCCCTTACAGCTGGGCCGCATCTGCAACGCTGCTCATTCTCAAGCGTAACACTAGCTAGCAAACACTGGATTCATTCTTGACCATTTCGTTTTGAGGCAATAGTAATAAAATAAAAAAATGACATATATTGTTTTTGGTTTAATTTTTAATGCATCATTTCTTCAGGGGCCCCATGCATATGTGTATAAATACATATAAAAAGATAATACATAATAAAAGTCTTTAAGAGTATTGACAAATGTGCATATGCATATAAATGCACTCAATTGTCAACAAGTCTTGGACAAAATGTGAGTAGCTACAAATCTGCATGTTCCACAATTAAAGTGCAAAAAAACTTTCAAAGTAAATAAGATCTAATGTGGACGTCTAAAGCAAGAGTTTCTGCACATGAATGTTTATTGATGATAATTCCCTCTTGTAATGACCGTCACGCTGTTGAACTGAGTGAGAAACCACCCCTACAGATGTGGGAAACTCAGTAGGGGTGTTGGGTCTGGGTGGGGATCTGGGTGGTGAGGGAAGGGGGGTCGCTGAGCCCTGCCTTGGCCAATGGGGCACGGTCATTAGGGCTGACCAGTGTGGGCCCCGGTATATAAGAAGGGCCGTATGGCACCAGAGAAACCACATCCCTCAGAGGTCAGATCTCCCACACCACACCAATCATGGACGTATTCTCCACATCCCAGATCTTCTACGACAGCACCTGCGCCTCGTCCCCTGAAGATTTGGACTTCGGCCCCGGAGGGAACTGACCGGGTCTGAGGAGGACGAGCACATCCGGGCCCCGGGCTCCGCACCAGCCGGGTCACTGTCTGCAGTGGGCTTGCAAAGCTTGTAAGCGCGAGTCCAGTAGCGGTGGACCGCCGGAGAGCCGCCACGATGAGGGAACGCCGCAGGCTGAAGAAGGTGAACCACGCGTTTGAGGCACTACGACGATGCACCTCGGCAAACCCCAGCCAGCGTCTTCCCAAAGTGGAGATCCTGAGGAACGCCATCCAGTACATCGAGAGCCTTCAGGACCTGCTTAGGGAACAGGTGGAAAACTACTACAGCCTGCCTATGGAGAGCAGCTCTGAGCCCGCCAGCCCCTCCTCCAGCTGTTCTGAAAGCATGGTAAATATTACTCTCACGCTACTCGTGTCATACTTTGGGCTTCATCCTATTGAAAGGCTATTGGGAATTTTCCTAGGTCAGGGCCCAAAAACTCAGAAAAGGCCTTTTCATTGCAAATTTTTGAGGTTTATTGTCTGTATTCAGGTCATTGTATGCGTCTCTACATGTTTTCATCTACATATTTTATGTCAATAGCACACAGGGGATTTTATCCCTCAAATTGAGTCAGGGTTGCACGACAACCATAAATTGCTGCCAACATCTGGCTCTTCTTATATGCTGAGATATAAACTTACTACTGTTTGTCAGGGAACTTGTGGTATGTTGCAACATACCGGGTTGATATTTGGTAAAAAAGTTAAATAGCTAATCTTAGTTGTGTATGTTTTAATGCCCACTTGCTCAGCAATATGCAGGTTTTCTTTGCTAACGACGCCCAGATGAATTTTGCTAACGTTAGCTGGTAGGATTTATGTTTATGTCATGATTTTTATATAGGCTATACTTGGGCATATTCTTTGATTTGGTTCTCATAATGTAGAAAGTGCAATGTAGTTTTGCGAATTTAGCTTGATGCTAATATTTTCCCAGACAGCAAACTGACATTGAATCAACATGGAAACGACGTCTCTTATGACATCGAAACAACGTTGATCTGGCATTGTTTTGCTCATTGGATTAACGTTGAACCAACGTCGGACGCGGCATTCTTCAAAGCTAAATGAAAATCAAAAATTGGTTTGCTTTCATAACGTTGAAACAACGTTGATTTCAAGTTGATTTTCCGTTAGTTTTGAAAGAATACCGCGTCTGATGTTGGTTCAACGTTAATTCGAATGAGCAAAACAATGTCAGATCAACATTGTTTCGATGTCATGCTACCTGATTTACGACTCAATGCGTACGAGTGATTAAAAAGTGGCTAATTCGTACTAATTCGTACGACCTCACTCGTACAAATTCGTACTATTTGTCTAAACCCACGTGACGGTTAAGTTTAGGGGCGGGGTTAGGGGTAGGTCATTCGTACGAATTCATACGAATTGGCCAATTCGTAAAATATGTACGGTTTAGCAAAATCGTACTAATTTGTACGAGCTGAGGTCGTATAAATTGTTACGAATTAGCCACCTCGTAAAATTCGGACGAATTCCCGTGAGATCGGGTTGGTTTCCACACGTTGATTCAATGTCAGCTTGCTATCTGGGTTTGCTATATGTTGACAAAGACTACAGTAGAGCCTATATATAAAAAGTAATTTAGATGTTACCACATAAAACACATTTTTAGGTTACCAGACTACAATTTTTTACAGGGAATCTAGCGTTTGTTTATTCGAGTACATACTTTTGCAAGCGAGGCATGGCCGTTTAGAAAAGATTGCTAGTCATTGGTTGACAAGGCCAAGACTTCTAGACGTAAATTGTTCCGAGCAAGTTGATGAGTTAGTAAAACTTTAATAGAGTAGAACTGTCATTGAGATTTAGACGTGTTCTACACGAATGAAGACAAGAAGTCAATGGTACAAGCAATATGAGATGTTGATTCACAAAACATTCCAACACAGTCTCATGAAAATGCGTATCTATACCACGAATGTCATTTCTCGTGGCATTTATACACCTAAAATGTTTTTTTTTTCGTGTATATGCTACGCATTAAAAAACCCTGGAGTAGGTTTAGGGGGGAGGGGTGGGGAGTTCGTGCGTATTACACGCCAAAAAGTGCGTATCATATGCACGCGAAAAACGCGTACCATATACACGCAAAAACTGTTTTTGCCGTATAACTGGCACGAGAAATGACATTCGTGCTATAAATACGAACTTTCATGAGATCGGGCTCAACATTCATGACAACATAGGCCTATCTCAGTACAGGGTTTGGGATATTATATAGGTGGATATAGCAATGGCTTTCCCACTGGACTCTTTATAGCCTAATAAAGCCTCAGTAAATCCGGCCAACAGAGACTGGCAGGAAAGTGGCGGCCGTGCCGCATTCCTGACTGACTGCATGAGCTGCGCTGCTGCCAGGATTTTCTGGAGATTTACTTGCAGAAAGTGTCATCTTGCACAAACTGGTGTGGCTTCCACTGACTTAATCAATTGGCCACGCCTGAAGCCCAGCGTAGCGTGGGAGACCCTCGCATAGGAACCAGCCTGGTCTAGTGAAGCGCATTGAGCGTGCTCATTACTGCTCGTGGCTCCAGTGATGCACGAGTTGTTGTAGGGGAAAATAATCAACCCATGTCTCATGTGCACCATGATCACTGCTTTATATCTGTGAATGCTGATCTTTTTTGTGCTCTTCATTAAGGTTGACTGCAACAGTCCTGTATGGCCTCACATGAATCCAAACTGTGGGAATAACTACAACTTTAATGCACAGAATGGTAAGAAATAAACTCATTTTAATTTATTTATTTATATATATGTGGAGTTTGTGTCACTAATAATGCAATCTTTCTCGATCAATCCAGCTAGTGCGGTGGCCAGAACTCCAGGAGCGTCTAGTTTGCAGTGTCTTTCCAGCATCGTGGACCGGCTGTCCTCTGTGGACACGGGAATTGCAGTGGGAATGAAGAACATGGTTGCTCTTTCTCCGACTGGAAGTGATTCCCAGTGCAGTTCTCCAGACAGTCCCAGCAACAGACCAGTCTATCACGTCCTGTGAGAGGGAGCGAGACACATTGCATGTTCATTTTGGATCATTTGTTAATGCTTTCAGAAACCAGTAAGAAAGTAGTGATTTCAAACCTCCATTCAGCACAATGACAGGCCGTCAAATGTATGATTGACCTGAGCTTTCTGAACCTGGTTATAATTTGGTTTATGTCGTCAGGCTTTAACTTAACTGTCTTAAAAAACAACATCACATTAAAGTACAAACAATGGATATTAATGTGTTGGCTGACTAGCTTAACTATTGTCATTGGTTTTATTTATCAATAATAATCACTGTGGTGCTTTTTCATTTTTTTGTATAGGCCTACTTGATGTTGTCCACCATCTTGTAAATAAGATTGTACATAATTTTAAATGACTGTTATTGTATTCATGTAATGTCATATTTAATGAACATTGTCACATAAAATGACTTTTTCTCCAATAATAAATCTCAAAAAGTTGTATTTAATAATACCATTTGTCAGTATTTGATTTAAAATGAGGAATATAATTCTCGGGTGCTTTTTGCTTCTCTCGGTAAATATTGACATTTGTCAGCTGCTAGAAAATCATGGCTGTCGGAGGAGGACAGTTGGTAATATGATGAGTTGGATGTTGAAGAAAGAGAGAAAGAAAGGAAATAAGCTCTGTGTGCCTGTTTTTTTAAGTAACAAATGTTACACATCATTCACACCCTCTTAATACCATTGTCATGAACAAATGGCCACATGCTGACACTTCAAGGTGCTGCTTGTGTGTGTGTGTGTGTGTGTGAGAGAGAGAGAGGGATGGAGAGAGAGGGAGAAAGAGAGAGAAGAGAGTCTTTGCACAAAAGAAAGAATTTGTTTAATTGAATTATTGTTCACAATATTGGTTAGATGTATTAGTGGGTCAAGTTGTTTTGCCTGATTAATCTACTCAAGTATTATTTTGTAACCATATATTAAGGTGCCCATCATATACAGTATTATCAAGTAACAGTGATAACTCAAATTTGATGCAATTAAACAAAAACCACTCAGAGAGTGAAATTATAACTAACAGTATAATAAAGTATTTTATGTGTACTATTACTATTACTATTATTTCTTTACATCCTTAGACTTCAGTGGCAAAAGACTTTATGCACTGTAAACAATTTTCATGATTTGTAATCACAACTTTTTTATCTTTTGTCAAATCAACTTAGATGATTAATGTGGTTAAGATAACTTAATAATTTGAGTTTCTAATTAATGTGGTTAAGATAACATAATATTTTGAGTTTCTATTTATTGAACCAATCTCCCTCATTGCAACTATTTTTTATTATTTCAATTAACTAGGTAAGTTTTTTAAGTTAAACCAACAATATTTTTTTACAGTGTGTAAATGACCAGTAAAATATGAAATACATCTTGTACACTTTGGGTGTAAAAATAAATGGATAAAACATACAGTAAATTCAATTCTACCCCTCATCCACATTTTTTTAGGAAGAGTTATGGCATATATGACTGTAATGTGCATTAATATTCGCAATGTTTTTTGAGCATATCTGCTCACTCCTAGTGTTCTTGTTAGTGAATCAAATTAGGAAACAACCTTCAAGTAAAACAATGACAACAACTTGCAACCCCCATTAAAGTAGCTGCTTTCACATTTTAATAGGTGCCGTCTTATTTATTCTTATTAATAGGTGCCGTCTTATTCCGTCTCTTGAGCCAATTTTGCTCTCGTAAAGAGTTTCAATAATGCATTAGAGGATCTTTCGCTGAGAATCTTTCAAAGCACCTTAAGTACAGTAGATTCAATTTCAGTAAGCAATCCTGTCGCCCACCTGGCTAACTCCAAATGCAATGCAGGAAATATCCATGGCTAAAGCTCTACTATAATCCGTTAAATGACTCATATATTGGATTTATTATTAACCCTTTAAAGGATTTGAACTTTCAATAGATTGAATAGCGTCTGCTCTGACTGCACATGTTAAAAGCTTTTCATTATAGGCCATTCACTTAAAAAAACTTTTTTATTATTGTGTGTGTGTGTGTGTGTGTGTGTGTGTGTGTGTGTGTGTGTGTGTGTGTGTGTGTGTGTGTGTGTGTGTGTGTGTGTGTGTGTGTGTGTGTGTGTGTGTGTGTGTGTGTGTGTGTGTGTGTGTGTGTGTGTAAGAGAAAGAGAAAGAGAGTGAGAGAGTAATTTTCTGTAATGGTGTATATCTTAATGTCTTGACAAAAAAGAGAAGGAAATTACACTTATTCTCTAGGAAAAAGATACAGTAGAATTGACAATCTGTCTATTGACAATGCACTTAAGAGATTTGGCCACTAGAGTGCAGTATTTTCTCAAGTGCATACACAATGCTGTATGATGTGACTCCTGGTCACCAAAGGCCTTCTACACTGTAAAAAGAGTTAAGTACAACCAACTTGGATGTTTAAGATTTTTATGTTTATGTTTAAGTCTACTTAAATTATATTAAACTAACTTAAAGGACAACTTCGGTGCAAAAAGAACCTTAGGTCTAATTACACATTGTTGCCTAGTCAACCGTTATCTGAGATTTGTTTTCATGATTGCCGAATGTAAATAGTTTTATCTCTAAAAACAGTTTAGCTTATAATGCTAGTATAACGCTAGTATATTGGGCATAGAGTAATGACAAATAAAAATCGCTTGTTATTACCACTAACAAGGCTCAAAATAGCCCCACAGTAACACGGTAGCATAATAAGGGTCCCTACATTCAAACCGAAGCATTGAGAACTTTGTCAGTGTCCATACAGTTTAATAAAAAGATATTTTATACAGTAGTCACTTTGCGAATACAGGAAGAAGCCATCTTTGAAATATAGTCTTGACCAGTCGATCTACGAACGCTGATCCAAGTGCGCTGAACTGTGCAGAATCTCATATAGTCCGTTGTTTTTGGAAGAAACACAAACACGAACCATTTTCTTGTCTTCAATATGTACATGTTGCCTACTGGTCGCGCTCACCTTATCACCTTATTCACATCTCACGAGCGCACTTGGATTGGCGATCGTAGATCGGCTGGTAGAGACTATATTTCAAAGATGGCTTCTTCCTGTATTCGTGAAGTTGACAGTGTGGATAAAATATCTTCTTATTAAACTGTATGGACACTGACAAAGTTCTCAATGCTTCGGTTTGAATGTAGGGACCCTTATTATGCTATCGTGTTACTGTGGGGCTATTTTGAGCCTTGTTAGTGGTAATAACAAGCGATTTTTATTTGTCATTTCTCTATGCCCTATATACTAGCGTTATACTAGCATTATAAGCTAAACTGTTTTTAGAGATAAAACTATTTAGATTCGGCAATCATGAAAACAAATCTCAGATAACGGTTGACTTGGTAACAATGTGTAATTAGACCAAATGTTCATTTTGCGTCAGAGTTGTCCTTTAAAAAATGAGTTGAATTTTGTATAACATAAAAAAGTTGAAAAAAAAATTCAACCTCTTCACACAGGCAATAAAAAAGGATTCATTTTAGAAGAAAGGTTACATTTAGCACCTTTAAAGCAATGTAAAAACAATGCTGTCATAACGTATTTGCTTACGTTAAATTGTTGTAATTATATCAAACAAAGTGGCCAAAATTCTTGTGATTATATCAAACAAAGTGGCCAAAACAACATTTCTCCAACCCGGTATTTAAAATGCAAAAAACATTTATTGTTTTCAAGGTGAAAAGGATTCATTTGACTTGATCCACGCCGAAGAAAACGTCTAAATGTCACGTTTTTAATGAAGCAGCCTAATGAGTAAAATGTCTATTTATCCAGTGTCCCCCAGCTCCTCATTTAAGCAAAAGGTACGCTGAAACGACGTATTACATCGACGTTAAACCACGTTAACCGTGTTAACCATAACCTTTTAAATACTCGACCTAGTTCCGTTGCTTAGCAATGGGAAGAAACTCCTGTAACTTCAGTGCCCAACCCGGTATCACGACAAGACGTAAAATAATCACGTGGGTCCACTCTGGAAAACGTGTAGATGTCACGGTTTAACTCAAACCATAAATAGGGCTATACTGCCCTCTTGTGTCAAATTATATTTCTATATTTATTTTTCCAACAAATAAAACCAAACCCGCAATAAAAGCCATCCAATACACATTTGAACACAACAGTCTCAGTGGCTCAGTTGATAAAGTGTTGTGCTTTAATCAAGAAGACCTGAGTTCAAATCCCATTCTTGCTTACGTTAAATTGTTGTGATTATATCAAACAAAGTGGCCAAAATTATTCTGATTATATCAAACAAAGTGGCCAAAACAACATTTCTCCAGCCCGGTATTTAAGATGCAAAAAATATTTATTGTTTTCAATTTGAAAGGGATTCACTTGACTTGATCCACGCCGAAGAAAACGTCTAAATGTCACGTTTGTAATGAAGCAGCCTAATGAGTAAAATGTCTATTTTCCAGTGTCCCCCAGCTCCTCATTTAAGCAAAAGGTACGCTAAAACGACGTATTACATCGACGTGTTAACAATAACCTTTTAAATACTCGACCTAGTTCCGTTGCTTAGCAACGGGAAGAAACTCCTGTAACTTCAGTGCCCAACCCGGTATCACGACAAGACGTGAAATAATCACGTGGGTCCACTCTGGAAAACGTGTAGATGTCACGGTTTAACTCAAAACCATAAATAGGGCTATACTGCCCTCTTGTGTCAAATTATATTTCTATATTTATTTTTCCAACAAATAAAACCAAACCCGCAATAAAAGCCATCCAATACACATTTGAACTCAACAGTCTCAGTGGCTCAGTTGATAAAGCGTTGTGCTTTAATCAAAAAGACCTGAGTTCAAATCCCATTCTTGCTTACGTTAAATTGTTGTAATTATATCAAACAAAGTGGCCAAAATTATTCTGATTATATCAAACAAAGTGGCCAAAACAACATTTCTCCAACCCGGTATTTAAAATGCAAAAAAACATTTATTGTTTTCAATTTGAAAGGGATTCACTTGACTTGATCGACGCTGAAGAAAACGTCTAAATGTCACGTTTGTAATGAAGCAGCCTAATGAGTAAAATGTCTATTTTCCAGTGTCCCCAGCTCCTCATTTAAGCAAAAGGTACGCTAAAACGACGTATTACATCGACGTGTTAACAATAACCTTTTAAATACTCGACCTAGTTCCGTTGCTTAGCAATGGGAAGAAACTCCTGTAACTTCAGTGCCCAACCCGGTATCACGACAAGACGTGAAATAATCACGTGGGTCCACTCTGGAAAACGTGTAGATGTCACGGTTTAACTCAAAACCATAAATAGGGCTATACTGCCCTCTTGTGTCAAATTATATTTCTATATTTATTTTTCCAACAAATAAAACCAAACCCGCAATAAAAGCCATCCAATACACATTTGAACTCAAACAGTCTCAGTGGCTCAGTTGATAAAGCGTTGTGCTTTAATCAAGAAGACCTGAGTTCAAATCCCATTCTTGCTTACGTTAAATTGTTGTGATTATATCAAACAAAGTGGCCAAAACAACATTTCTCCAACCCGGTATTTAAAATGCAAAAAACATTTATTGTTTTCAAGGTGAAAGGATTCATTTGACTTGATCCACGCCGAAGAAAACGTCTATAAATGTCACGTTTTTAATGAAGCAGCCTAATGAGTAAAATGTCTATTTTTCCAGTGTCCCCCAGCTCCTCATTTAAGCAAACGGTACGCTAAAACGACGTATTACATCGACGTTAAACCACGTTAACCGTGTTAACCATAACCTTTTAAATACTCGACCTAGTTCCATTGCTTAGCAACGGGAAGAAACTCCTGTAACTTCAGTGCCCAACCCGGTATCACGACAAGACGTGAAATAATCACGTGGGTCCACTCTGGAAAACGTGTAGATGTCACGGTTTAACTCAAAACCATAAATAGGGCTATACTGCCCTCTTGTGTCAAATTATATTTCTATATTTATTTTTCCAACAAATAAAACCAAACCCGCAATAAAAGCCATCCAATAGCCTACACATTTGAACTCAACAGTCTCAGTGGCTCAGTTGATAAAGCGTTGTGCTTTAATCAAGATGACCTGAGTTCAAATCCCATTCTTGCTTACGTTAAATTGTTTTGATTATATCAAACAAAGTGGCCAAAACAACATTTCTCCAACCCGGTATTTGAAATGCAAAAAACATTTATTGTTTTCAATTTGAAAGGGACTTCAAACTTCAGCCAGCTCCTTGTTTCCTGTCTGCCATTATTGGACAATGTGATGAATTCAGGTGTGCTTGACCTCAGTAGTCACGGCAACAATAATCAGACACACCTGAATGAATCAATGTGTCCAATAATGGCAGACAGGAAACAAGAAGCTGGCTGAAGTTCAGGAAATAGTGGAGCTGTGCATAAAGGCCATTCCTCTCCCCCGTCCAAACTTTTAGTATACCGGCATCAGATTTGCACAATCCATACGCACAATGCTTCAGCATGTTTCCCTCGTTCGAAAGCTTGCCAGACCTCCGCGCATAGTTACGGTTGCTAGGACAGGATTGGGCAGTGCCGGTTTTGGGGTGTGGCTTCAGCGAAGGGTCAATTGCGTAAACACTGTCATGGAGATGGTGGTGCAATGGATTGGTGATGTGAGTGCAAACCATGAAGTGATAGTCATTGGGTGTATTGTTGTAATGAGTGATTTATTGAGCAGATGGCACAGGAGACAAGTTGGTTTTGAGTACATGGGATGAATTCACTCACAGCTTGAAGTTGTCATGTTTTCTCAGCAGGAGTAGGTCCTCACAGTGGAGCTGTCCAGACGCTGTAGTGCGGATGGTCCGAACTGCACAGAAAGAAAGATACTGAGTGAGTGAGTGAGTGAGTGAGAGAGAGATTGTATTGTAAAAAGTGTGTTTGTGATTGTTTTCATTCATAATGTGTGTTTTTCAGGTGTGCAAGTCAGACTTTGAAAATGAGAGTACCTCAATTGTCTTGAGGGCCCTTGGAAAGTTTTCCAAGGGGCCTCAAGACAATTGAGGTACTCTCAAAAAACACACACATTATGAATGAAAACAATCACAAACACATTGTTGTTTGATCTGCTTTAGCTTTGGAAGCACTGTTGTATGAGTAGTTGTTTATTGAACAGGTTGATGTGGTGTCATCATCAGAGTGTGTTGTTTTAGCCCCTCCCCCCATATGAATAAAAGTAGTAATCCCCCATGTTTTTGATGGTCCATTGGCCAAAGGGAGTGAAGTGTCTTGATTGTAATAAAGAGATGTTTATTGTGATTTGAGCTGCTGTGACAGAAATGTAGCACAATGACATAGTTAGTATGAGCACAGAGGTGTGATCAAAGCAAGTTGTTTGGAGTAAACCCACTAAGACGAGTGTTGTCATTGGCCAGACAGGGAGCTGTCGCGATTGGTGGTTGTTAACGAGGAGGCGTGTGTTGTTGCCACGGTTACTAACGCGTAACGAGTATCAGGTGTGTGTGGAGTCAGGTGACTGCGAAGCCGGCGTGCGATTGGTTGAGGAGCTGTGTGTTTGGTGTGGGACCCAGGATCCAAGCAGTGTAAAATCAGTGTTGTGGCTGAAGCGGCAAAGAAAGGTTACATTTAGCACCTTTAAAGAAATGTAAAAACAATGCTGTCATAACGTATTTGCTTACATTAAATTGTTGTGATTATATCAAACAAAGTGGCCAAAATTCTTGTGATTATATCAAACAAAGTGGCCAAAACAACATTTCTCCAACCCGGTATTTAAAATGCAAAAAACATTTATTGTTTTCAAGGTGAAAAGGATTCATTTGACTTGATCCACGCCGAAGAAAACGTCTAAATGTCACGTTTTTAATGAAGCAGCCTAATGAGTAAAATGTCTATTTTTCCAGTGTCCCCCAGCTTCACGTTTAAGCAAAAGGTACGCTAAAACGACGTATTACATCGACGTTAAACCACGTTAACCGTGTTAACCATAACCTTTTAAATACTCGACCTAGTTCCATTGCTTAGCAATGGGAAGAAAGTCCTGTAACTTCAGTGCCCAACCCGGTATCACGACAAGACGTGAAATAATCACGTGGGTCCACTCTGGAAAACGTGTAGATGTCACGGTTTAACTCAAAACCATAAATAGGGCTATCCTGCCCTCTTGTGTCAAATTATATTTCTATATTTATTTTTCCAACAAATAAAACCAAACCCGCAATAAAAGCCATCTAATACACCTTTGAGCTCAACAGTCTCAGTGGCTCAGTTGATAAAGCGTTGGGCTTTAATCAAGAAGACCTGAGTTCAAATCCCATTCTTGCTTATGTTAAATTGTTGTGATTATATCAAACAAAGTGGCCAAAACAACATTTCTCCATACCCAATATTAAAATGCAAAAAACATTTATTGTTTTCAATTTGAAAGGGATTCACTTGACTTGATCGACGCTGAAGAAAACGTCTAAATGTCACGTTTGTAATGAAGCAGCCTAATGAGTAAAATGTCTATTTTTCCAGTGTTCCCCAGCTCCTCATTTAAGCAAAAGGTACGCTAAAACGACGTATTACATCGACGTGTTAACAATAACCTTTTAAATACTCGACCTAGTTCCGTTGCTTAGCAACGGGAAGAAACTCCTGTAACTTCAGTGCCCAACCCGGTATCACGACAAGACGTGAAATAATCACGTGGGTCCACTCTGGAAAACGTGTAGATGTCATGGTTTAACTCAAAACCATAAATAGGGCTATACTGCCCTCTTGTGTCAAATTATATTTCTATATTTATTTTCCCAACAAATAAAACCAAACCCGCAATAAAAGCCATCCAATACACATTTGAACTCAACAGTGTCAGTGGCTCAGTTGGTAAAGCTTGCGCTTAAATCAGAGTAGACCTGAGTTCAAATCCCATTCTGATCATGTGATTTTTTAGTCTGTCAGGTTTCAAAATGTCATAGGTTTTAGCCTACATAAACAAAACGCTGAATTAAATGTACAGAAGAAGCGTTTTTTAATTAAGATTTCAGTTGAGCAATAAATTCGTGACTTAACAGATGTGAAGAGGTTATCTGACTAAATTGTATTAGTATTACTTATTTAGCATACCATGCTAACAATCTAATCTTCTAGAAGAGAAAATAAATTGGATGGTGGACAATTTAAGTAACACTTTCTGAAGGTTATACAAAGTTATCGAGGATTGGCTTGTGTATTGAGCGAGTCATTGAATCACTCAAACAGACGATTCCTTAAAAAATGACTCAAATGATGAGTGAATTGGCTTGTGTATTAAGCGAGTCATTGAATCACTCAAACAGACGATTCCTTAAAAAAATGACTCATATGATGAGTGAATTACTTCAACAAAACGCGATCGGTTTCTCGGGGACTGGACGGTTGATTTATCTTCGCTCGGAAGTTTGGGACGTTGGCGCAGCAAAAATAGAGAAAAAAACGGACAACATTGTATCTAAACTGTAAGTTGCTCTATATTTACTTTTTATTTATTGAACAGTTGTTGAAACATGATATGTTGAACTTGGAATAGCCTTTTTGCTTCTTCAATACACATTTATTTCATCTGTCTCTCTTGGGATTTGGTAAATAAACTACAAATTAATCATTTTTTATGGGTTAACTGGTTAATTTTCCTGATAGTTTGTAAAATTAAGCGGCTGGCGGCCGTGCCCTTCCTGAAGGACTCTTTAAAAGGCCCTTCTTGAAAAGATTCAACGTTAGTCCTCTGAATAAAACATTTCTCGGAGCTTAATTTTCTTTTTCATGATTCATTTTGTTTATTGTTTTCAAAAAGGGATTTTTATTCATTTCCTTGACTTATAGGCCTGTAAGTCTATTTTTTAAACTGTCCAAGTGACTGAGGCAGTATCGACATACGACATGAAGTAACGTTAGGCTTATTCATGTTTTACCTAGTTTAACACAGATATGAAACACAAAATGTCCTGATGTCCCACAGGTTTAGATATAAAGCTCTGATTTAAAATTCACCAGAGCTACAATTCCAAGTGCAAATCCACTTTGATCCAAGTAAATCTTTGTGCTGCCTTTGGTGTAGGCTACCTTTGTTAGTGATAAATAAAATATTTTAGAAAAGTTTCAGGGTTTTCCAATGGATATACTCTGTTGTTGTCAGGATTTTGCTCAGATTTTCTGCCAGAGAATATTACATTTATAAGTCCATTGGATGCCTGATGAGTGTAAACGAATTTCACTGCAGCTTTGAGTTCAACCTCTGTTAAACATAACATCTGGTTATGTCTTTGGATAGAAGAAGACTTGAAGAAGACTTGACTCAAAAGATTCATTTAAATGCACAGACACACCACTAATACCACACAACAAATTCTGCTGTGGTTTGCAGCTGTTTTCGATGGCAGACTAAAAGAGACTGACAGTTTGTGTCTAAAATGTAATTACACGATATTAGCTTCTTGTTGATTGAACTGTGTTGTCTGGTCACCTGGGCCCAGTTTTTCAAAAGTAATCCACAAGGATTTTGGATAACGGATTCAGATCAAATCTTGAAAATGGGTTTTTCAAAAGAAAAATGGATTACATGATCGGATTAGATCACTGTAATCCAATCTTGGTTTTGATCCGGATCAAACCTTTAGTTTGGGTTTTTCAGAACTTTTTTGTAGGATTTGGATCACTTTGATCCAAAAAATCTAGATTAAACTGATCCTATCAGAAGGGTGGATTCAACGTGGATTTCATGCCCAAAATGTAATGAAAACTTAAAAAATTGATCAAATAATCCTATATTTGGATCATGCAGTATCTTACAAGATATCCTTTTTATTCATAAGTTTTTATTTTATTTGTTCATCCATCAGGCTACAGTGATTAGGTAGGCTTTAAGCGTATTCAGCCTTTCAGTATAGGCCTACAGCAAAGTAGAAAGAGTTTGGCCTCATAAAATAATCTCCCAAACAGCTGTCAAAATTGACCAAAAACAATACATTTTATTCTGTCACTATTGATATATTTATATATTCATCACAATTGAAGATATTTTTGTTTTTAGAATATTTATTAGTGATGCATGCAATGATTACAGAATAACCAAAAAAATGCAAAGAATGGCAATCACTGATTTTTGAAATCCAAAACAAATCCAAATCAGAAATAATGTCTAGCTATTGCGTCCCTTGTTGCACATCCTTTTTGCTCGTTCTGGTAGAGGAACAACCGACTCTGACCAAATTGCAGCAAACCAAGGCCAGACTTGATATCCGCCTCCTAAAGGCTACGCTCAGACAAGCTGGTCTCTCCACATCAGATGAGGAAGTCTGAAATTATTGTGGAGTATTTGACATTAAGTCTTTTTTTGTAAATTCAATACATCTTGTTATAAATATCTTCAATCTACAGTGTTTGTTACTTGTTTTGTCTACCTGTTGCTCTTTACTTAGTTCTACATTGTGATTTCCTATCCTGTTTGAGCACTGGTTATCCAGATTTGGTGATCCTGAAAAGTTCCTATCCAGATCAGATTGATCCAATCCGATGTTGCTTTGAAAAACTGGCTCAAAAGTAAGATGGATTACGTGATCACGGATCGCAAAAAAAGGATTACTAGAATCTGGATCAATTTTATCCAGGTTTAACCGGTTTTGCAAAAGTAATCCACTAGGATTTTGGATAACGGATTGGATCAAATGTTGAAAATGGGTTTTTCAAAAGAAAAAAACGGATTACATAATCGGATTAGATCATGTAATCCAATCTTGGTTCCTGATCCGGATCAAACCTTTAGTTTGGGTTTTTCAGAACTGTTTTGTAGGATTTGGATCACTTTGATCCAAAAAATCTGGATAAAAACTTTAAAAATGTATCAAATAATTCTATATTTGGATCATGCAGTATCTTACAAGATATCCTATTTATTCATAAGGTTTGAATTGTGTTTGTTCATCCGTCAGGCTACAGTGATTAGGTAGGCTTTAACGTATTCAGCCTTTCAGTATAGGCCTACAGCAAAGTAGAAAGAGTTTGGCCTCATAAAATTATCCCCACAAACAGCTGTCAAAATGACATTACGTCTTTTTTTTATATTCAACACATCTATATTTGAAACTTGTTATAAATATCTTCAATGTACAGTGTTTGTTACTTGTTTTGTCTACTTGTTGCTCTTTATATATCTATAGTTCTACATTGTAATTTCCTATCCTGTTTGAGCACTTGTTATCCAGATTTGGTGATCCTGAAAAGTTCCTATCCTGATCAGATTGATCCAATCCTATGTTGCTTTGAAAAACTGGCTCAAAAGTAAACTGGATTACGTGATTACGGATCGCAAAAAAAGGATTACTGAAATCCGGATCAATTCTTATTCGGATTAAACCTTTTGAAAAACCGGGCCCTGGATGTTGCAATATACAATATAAGGTAAAGTGTTTCAAGTGGTTTTAAGCAAGTTTCTATACGTTCGGGTGTTCTGGATGGTTTCTGTGTAGTTAAGAAACAAAGATTTGAAGCTTTGAACACACGCACATATATTTATTTATACAAATATAATATGTATAACAATTGCATATCACTTGGTATTTTTTTCACTGTATAATAAGATCAGCTTGTCTAGCCTCAAAAATGCAAGTCATTAATAAGAAAGTCTGTAAGTAAACATATAAAAGGGAAGAGAATACATTAAAAATGAAGTGATTGACAATCAAGGAACAAATCAACTTGGCTTGATTTTGTCTATTAGGATGAGCACGTTTACATGTGACCCACAGTCTGAGATTACTCAAAAACCAACCAACAAAGGAACTAATTTAAGTATCTACCAAAGTCTTACGTCAGGAAAACCATCAAACCAAATTACAATAACACAGATACAATTTTACCTTTGATTACTGGTGGTCATCAACTACTTGCTGATTTACAGTTTTGCTTCTATATGACTTAAACTAACAGTACAACTACAGCGCTGCAATGGATAGACATTTTACCATCTTTTGACGGCTTGAGTTATGGGAAAGAAGTTCGTGAAAATAAAAATGCAATAACATTTTTAGAAAATAAAACCAAATGTAGTAGATTAACTCTTGCTTTTTGAATTGATTGTCAAAACAGGACAACGTTAAAATGTTTCTAGTGAATGAGGTGGTCAGTTATGTGAAATTATTGAACACCACAAAACAATCTTTCAAATCTTTTAAAACAATCTTTATATAAGATAATAAACTTGAAAATAGAACTTTAACATAACAAAATACTGTTATAATTTACCTTTGTAGATATCTGTGTTTGACATTCTGTTTGTCTTCAAAGTAAATATTTTCATAATATGAACTATGTCTGAACTTAAATAGAATATTTCTGAATTCGATTTTAATTTCAGGACTAGTAACATCACAACCATAAAACCGCATCAAAACTGTACAACTGTTATCATGCAGGCCCTGTAAAGGTTAAGTGTGTAATTTTTGCAAAATTGCGAAAATAAGGACTACTTTCAAATTGGTTTCCATAACACTCCCTTTATGCCATTGATTTCCAAACATGAAGTCCAGTGCTAAAATCATGCTATTGGTTGGATGCGCAAACAAATAGTGTAGTGTTCTAATATACCAATGTAGTGTTTATACTTTTTACTTATGATTAAATTTGTATATTAATGTGGGATCAGAGAGAGTTTTGCAAAAATTACACACTTTTCCTTTAAATATGCCCACCATACAGTATGCCAAATTTCTGTAATAATCTCTGTCAATGGCACTGTGATACAGTGATATCATACGAAAATTCTGTGCAAATGGTGTTTATGGTTTAGTCTGACTTATGTCACATGGTGCATAAGATACAGTTTTATATTAACTTTACCCTTGTAAGATGAATCTTCTACGCTTAAAGTTCACTTTTTACCCATACTTTGACAGTAGAAATACGACAAAACATGTGTTATTGCTAAATCTACTTTCTTTACAAAATATTCCTTGCTACAATATGGTATAAAATACCTCAGTGTTATCCAATTATGGACTACTGACATAAAAACTGCTTTCTTTTCACAGAGACACCAGCACCCTTCGTTACTGTACAACGCTGTGGCAACAAAAACATAATGAAAAAAATAAATAGAATTGATGAACGCTTTATCACATTGTCACTAAACTACAATAGGGTCACAACTTGCGATTGGTTCCAGACAACTGAAATATGAACAAGTAGGAGTAAAACAATGTACTCAGTTCTAGCCTTTCTCTATGACATCATGCCACATTTTTCCAAGCACCAATTTGGAACACAGATCATGGAGTTTTCAACCTTTTTGAGTTGTAGGTAGTTGACTGAAAGAGGATAGTCTTCACTGGAGAACAGTAAGGCTCCTCTTCCGAGATCTCTCGGACCTCCTTACATCACGTCAGTGAGATTGAGTCTCACCCAGTGTCCTCTACTCTTTCTTCTTTTGGAACAGCCTGTGAAAAACCAAAAGGACAAAAGCTGAGAGACGATTATGTTAATAGCTGAACATAAGTGCTTTTCCAATTCTTTAGCTTTATAACAAAATCTAGACAGTGTGCTTCTAACCTTGTTTTGGGGGAAGGGGCATCGCATACTTCCTTTGCAGACAAGTCATTTCCAGAATACATTATGAAAAGCCTTGAAAAGTTTAGCATTTTCTGATAAATTTCGATATTTATTTATTGGCCGGTTACATACAGTTCACATACTGTTTGGCATGTCTCATATTAATTTTCCCATATGCTTTGTAGCTGTTTTTCAAAAATCTTTTCCAATATTAGCCTTCTTTTTAAGCTAGGAAACCGTTTGGACGGTTTCTATTGGATAAGAGCTTATTTTAGACTAGGTTCTCAACCCATGTAACTCCACGGTTCCCCATTGTTAAGTTTATTGTTATTGTCATCCAGAACAGCAACGAAATTGTGTTCGGAGCATTCAACAACCATACATGGTGTATTAAAGCTACACTGTGTAACTCTTTTAGTTTATTCTTAGCTAAAAACACTTAGTTTTTTCAAAAATATATGTGCTCATTAATGTATATTTACTTCGTTCAAGTAATAAAGTATTCTCGTGAGTGTATAATATGCCATTGAAAATACATACGGGTAAGGGGCTCTAATGTTCGGTCGCCATGTTGCCCCTCCATCTTGAAAGTACATTAGCCAAAGAGGGACATACCCGTTAATTCAAGCTTCGCCTTTTGCGTTTACATTTGGGTTAACACTCATGGACGAGGTCGAACTGGAAGCCATGTTAATCTTGGACTACATTGGCCACCGTAGGAGTTAAAACGAAATTGGAATTGAGAGGAACAGAAACTGATATTCACTGGATGATCATATACCTTTTCACTGCTAGATGGGGGTAAAAATCACATAGTGTAGCTTTAAAGTGCACTAACAAATAAAAAATAAATACCCCCTGTGTAAACATGACACATCAAAAGTATATGGTAAAAGTCAAAACATGCAGACCCCTGCAACCCCCGATAAGCTAAGATAAACACAAGTTTCTTTTAGACATTAGACTTAAATGTCATTAACAGAAACTAAAGCCAAACGTGTACTTCAGTTGTCTGCAATTCGCTGTCCTAAGAGTAATAAACTGAATTTGCCAATAAGAGTCTTTTAGTAAATGTAAAATTTATATATATATATATATATATATATATATATATATATATATATATATATATATATATATATATATATGAAGAGTTCAGATGCAAAAGCCTCTAAGTGCCATTTTCATGAAATTTTCTTCTAAAATGATAATTTTTATCAAGCTTGTATATTTAAGTTCAGTAATTTCACTTAAATGGCAATGAAGATTACCTATTAATTGTCATTTAAGTGAAATTACTGAACTTAAATATACAAGCTTGATAAAAATGGTCATTTTAGAAGAAAATTTCAAATGGCATTTAGAGGCTTTTGCATCTGAACTCTTTATATATATATATATATATATATATATATATATATATATATATATATATATATATATATATATATATATATATATTTCTGATGATTTAGTATTTAATAGTTAAATGATTTATAACTGATAAATTCAAAATATTTTGTTCCTCCCCCCTTCCCCCAAACTACAATAGATCTTGAACTAATCTCATTTGTTTTTCAGATATGTATGTGTATGTGTGTGTGTGTGTGTGTGTGTGTGTGTGGTGGTGGTTTAGTGTTGGCAGAGTGCTCTCTAGTGACTGTGGCTTTTCTGTTCGGTCCAAATGCCAGTCTTGATAGGGGATGATCTGGGGCTCAGCTCTCTCACCATGATCCTCTGGCCCAGACATAATGTCCCAAAAAAACTCAGCAGCTCACAAGCACATATGATTTTATAGCCAAGGATTTTTTAGCCAAAGGCTAGAGATGCACAAGGAATTCCATTAGGCCTCTGGTTATAAGGAGAAGAGGCCAGTGCCTCTGTGAGAAGTGTATCCACACGGACATGCTTTTGAGTCGGCACTGCTCATAGCTTCATTTTAGGCTTGGATGGTTTCTAAGGCGAGGTTACAATGCTGCCAACTATACTGCTGCTTAGAGCTAACTATGGTGTGAGGAAGCAATGAGGCGAGAGATGGGCCTCGTATCATTAATACAATGAGATGTGCTTTGGTTCTTCTGGAAAAGACTGACTAATAGAATTCGCTCCTATTGTATTGCATTTGCAAAGATGAAAGATGTCTCGAGATAATAAGTGCTGTTATTTCAGAACAGTGATATTGGAAGTGATAAAGGATGACATACTTTGTCTTTTTAATATATGAGCCTCAGAAGTTTCAGAAGTTAATACGTGATTTTAAGTTACTTGAAAATTATTCCCACAATGTCAAATATTTTGTAAGCCTGTATGTGTATATAATTGAAATTATTCAACCCCCATTGAAAAACTAGGTTTATTGCAATGAACAAATCAAACAAATGTAATTTAAATAGCTCAGTTTCCCAAAATTTAAGTGAAAATGCAACTTTTAATCACTTCTACAGTTTAAAAATGATTCAACCCCCTGAATAGAATCCCTCACAACAGCACAAATCTGCAAAACAGGTGTTGTCTCACTAATCAAGGGCTTCATTAGTTGCACCAAATGTGCTTCAGTAAGAACTCATGAAATATCTGAACTGGCAGACTGATCTCATGAAATTGTCTATGAATGACACGCCAATTCGTATTTCCATTTTTGGCGTGTTATCAACTTGCATAATCGCTTTTTAGCGTGTTTATGAACGGCGTTGACTTAATGTTACATTACTGTATATATAAATATATGGCCTACCCCAACCCCATCCCTAAACCTACCCGTCACTGGGGTTAATAACATTTATGAGTCTTCCCCTTCCATCCTAGGAAAAAATATCATTTCCCAGATGTAGATCTACATTTTGCTTCGATTCACTCGGACATTTATGGCGTAGAAATACACGTGGATAGCTCAAAATGCATATAGATAACACGTCACTTGACTTGAAAGTGGCGTGTATGTTTACGCAAATGTCATGATTTCATGTTGGAACTGGTGTCACGTAAGTTATAAAAGAATGGTCCAAAAATTTAACCCTCTGGGGTCGGCTATCAGGCTCCCTTTTTTTCTTATCAGTGCAAAAGAGACTCAAAATACATAATAATGATTTTGATCTTACATAAAAGATTTGTACATCATTAGATCATGTTAAATGTCTATTTTTTGTGGATACTCACAATAAAATCAAAGTGCTTTGTGCTTTGAGTAGTCTAAATGTCAACATTTTCATTTTTGTGAGAACCAGCCCTTTAACTTAAAGTATTACTAACACAAATGTTCCATCAGCGAGAATTACAGACTTAAAAGGCCCCTAGGTGCAGTAATAAAAAACGATTGATTTCTCATCAAAATAGTTCTTAATTTTCCCTTGAAAGTCCCTTAAGTGTGATCCTTCAATGTCTGGACAACTGCCTGATAAGCGAATCCCTTTTATTGAGCTCAATCTGTGATGTCATCAGCACTCCTCGCCAACTTCTTCAATTGATTCATTATCTCACATCATGACATAACAGCTGAGTTTCAGACATAATAGCTGTCTGTTTTCAGAACAACGTTCCACTGGTGACAGGCAGCATGTAGTACCAGATCTCCCACAGGCCTCAAGGGTTGGTGGGGCAGCTACCTCTCTGTGTGCCATCCTGTTGAGGTCCTGTTACCCTTAAAGCAATGAAAAGCCTCACCTACGACATGTGGTTCTGCTGGGCGGCCAGGTTTTGCTGCTGCTGTTGCTGCATGAGCAGCTGCTGCTGCTGGCGTCTACGGGCAGTACGAAGCTTCTCGAACCTCGCCTCCATCTCCTCCAGGACTTTAGGGGTGTAACGCACCACCAGTTTGACACTGTCCTTGGCTGCTTTCAGTAACTCCACAGCCTTCTCGTGGTGTTCACCCTCGACGCTCTGAGGAAAATAATTCAGTAGTCAGAACACTTTGTCTCTCTTTGCGCGTCCAATGGCTTGTTTATGGCTCCTGGACCTTTATTATATCCAAACTCATAGTTTTTTGTCAGCTCAAAACTGCACTAGAAAATACTCCACGGTGATGAACATTCAATTACATTTTGGCACAAAAGAGCAATTAATTTCCTATTAGCTCACGAACCGTAACATGTTTGGTTTAATGAGAAATTGTCTCTAAAATTCTGTCCCAAAATGCCTTCCTTTACAGTCTTTGACACAAATGAAATCAAATGGATCCTCTGTCATCTTCGAGCGAGTAAGCACAAGCAGTGGACATTAGTTTCTATAAATTCAAATTTAATCAAATTGAAACAATGTGGAATGTCGCAGAGAAGAGCAAAGAAACTAGCTTCAAAAGGCTTCCCTACAGCAGACAGCTTTTTTACTGAAAGACTTGGATATTCAGATTTATTCAAAGATTCATTCTCTTCTGGCATTAGTGACAGTCTGACACATTTTAAAGTTTACAGCGATTTATGAAAAGATCAAGTCTTTTGAAATCTGTCCTTTTCAGTTTTACAGACAGTCCTGCTGTAAGCTTTTTGTCTTATTTGTCCACATTTAGCATTTTTAAAATGTCAAGCTTAGCCTTAGTAGAATGATGGGTCTCTTAGTCTCTAATGGGTCTGAGATAATAACAGCTGCAAAAAATCAGCCTTTTAGACAGTTGGAAATTCACTGAGATCAATGTAAAAAATGTTTCTGCTGTAATAATCTCCCTATAGCCCAAACTGATCTGTATAAATTAAAAAGCCAGTGGGCCCTCCAGCATGATGGCATCTTATTTTTTTTTTTATTTTTTTAATTTTTTTTTTTTTTTTTTTGCACAAACAGTTAAGCAAATGTTTGGAAATGTTTTTTTTCCCACTTTACTTGTAAAACAAAAAACCCTCCTACATTTTGTGCAATGCTTCCTTTGTGCATTTAAGGATAATTGATCTAAACGCTGACAGGTCATTAACGTTTCATCTCCCCATCATTAATGTCTAAATACATTGGATAAAATATATAAAACTCAGTCCCCAAGTAAATAGAGAAGTGAATTTTAAATAGTTTTACTACTTAAAGCTGCAGTCTGTAGCTTTTGGGGGTTAAAAGTGATCCAAAATACATTTTTGAGAAAATACACAAGCCAGTGTTCAAAACTATCTGTTTGCCTTAGATCGATTCAAAGCGGTGAGCTTGCTATAATGTTTTTAATTCCAGTGGTACTGGTGGATTGCCGCTGGAGATTCAAGCATGTCATTGCGTCATTACAGCACATCTGTACACATAAAGAAGGAGTCTTGGCTCCAGACTTGTTCTGAATGCCAGTATCGACACCGGCGTGATGACTGGCAGCCACACAGTGTCCTCAAATATTGTGTTCATCCACGCTGTGCAGTGTCGAGGGTGTTGAAGTACAACTCACGTAAAGTTGATTATTACGAGAATGACTGCAATTGCAGATTTTGAACAGAGATGGCAACAAAGAGGAAAACGCCGGACTGCAGTTTTGTTATGTGGTATTAGCTGATTTGTCTTAAACTTTCCATCGTGTTTTATACAAAAATAGAAATTATGATTTAGTGATATAGATGTATTAATAAAAAACTGGTTAAAATATATACCTTTAATGTATTTTGAGTTAACACCCTCATGTCTCTTTATTTCCATTTTGTTTGGTTCCATCCAATTATGCATACTGATAATTTTCTTGCCATTGTGTGAATAACCAAAACATAATTAGTAAAGTGCCTCGGCTTTTAAAGTCTTGTATAGCTTTTTAAAAAAAAAAAAATTGAAATAGGTATGTCCTGAAATTAAACACATGCATTTTAATTTTATAGAGTTCCAGAGTACAAAAGGATGAACATCACCGGCAACTCACCACTCCATTGACGGACAAGAGTTGGTCTCCTCTCTTAAGACCACCATGCCGCTCAGCCACGCCCCCAGGGATAATGCGTGAGATGTAGATCGGTGAGTTCTGCTCTTTTCCACCCATCACATTGAAGCCAAGCCCTCATCCGTCTTGGGCAGCTCCACCACCCTCGGGTGGGAATGACCCTCACTGGCTGCAAATGCCGCCACAGTTGCCTGGTAGGAACCAAAGAGTTCAAAGTGTCAGTGAATGTGAAATGTGACTGAGAAATATAGATAGACCATTATATTACCATTACAAGAGGCAAGAACTCCAATGCAATTACTTTTACTTACAAAGAAACTTCAGGCAGGTACAGACAGGCAGGATAACACACTAAACACTAAAAATACGACTAACTACTGACAAAGAACTGACTGAACTGAAGGAACTAAATACAAACACTGACTACGTTTACATGCAGCCAATTTTCGGGTTTTGGTCGGGTTATGGTCACTATTCGGGTTTCTGAAACATTAGGAATAACTCGTTTACATGCGTGAGCAAAGAGGGTTTCTCCTGTATACAAGGAATTGCAATATTCCAATGTAAACGGCGACTCGCGGTTAGCGTCTAGACGTATGGACAACCTTAAGACGCAATATGTGTCATTTCTGATTCATCTTCCTGTATCCAAAGACAACAACAACAGCAGCATGCGGATAATGAATAGTTCGGGGGCAGATAGCGATCGCCTTTGTTTGCGCTTTGATGCTGGTAACGTTACTGACCTCGCTCCAAAAGTATGCTGTGCTGCATCCAGGCTGTGTCTCGCCATGTTTACTTCCGGTATACTGCACGCAGATTTTTGTATGCACCGAGAAGTGTCTATGGAAGTTTCTTTACTCAAAAGACCAAGATTCCTTGCGAATAGAACATGCGCAGAACACAAATCACTATGGGGATATGCCAATACGCGTTTACATGACCAAAAATTCGGGTTAGAAAAGGGGTCCCCAGGTATAATATCCCGGTTTTTAAAATCCGGGATATGAGCATATTCAGGTTTTTGCCGGTGTTTACATGGCCAATCGCGACCAGGTTATTGCTAATATCCCAGTTTTGAACGGATTATTGGCTGCATGTAAACCTAGTCACTGATGTACTGAAACAGGTGACACAGATGATGATCTTTAACAAGACACAGGTGACAACGATGATGAGCAGGCAGGTGCCGAAAACATGAGGGATGCAGTGTAGTATAGTGAAGAGGCGGAGACAAGACAGACTGTGACAATAATATGGCCATTTTGAGATTGTCAGATTCGTCAAGATATTTATTAGATATTTAAAACTTAACAGTGGCTATGTTTCCATCAACCTATGTGCATTTTGGTTTATCGCATAAAAAAATTATGTAAATGCTGTCATGCACATAAATTCTAAAAATACACATAAAACATTTCTCAGATAAATTCCGCGCATAAACTACGCTCGAAACACATTTACCGAATAAATTCAAAAAAGTCATGAGACTTTGCATGATGAGATGGCATAACTTGACTAATTAGAAGACCAATCTCATTGCACAGCTTCTGAAAATCTGTTTTGGTCATTCTGAAATGCCTGAGTGAAGTCTGTTGTCAAAGTGGTTTAGTATAATTCCCTCCCAGAACTGTTTTACAAGACTGCATTCCCAAACAACAGGTATCCGCCTCAAAAAGCAAGATAACATGACTGTTTATTGCGTTTCATCTGCATGCTGCTTAGGCCCAAGTAATTGATTATATACTAAAATTATACATGTGGCTTCTACTTTTCTTAGTGATATTTAGTGCTAGTTTATCAGGAAGCTACATTTTGTTCTCTTCCACACATTGGATGGAAAGGGTGCTTCATTCACAAATGTTTTATACGATATTACAAATGGATGGGAACATAACTATTGATGCACATTTCATCTCATTATATGGATTTTTGTTATCAGTTGTACATTACACTGTATCTTATGTAGTCTAAACATTATCTTGCCTCCATTGTCTTCAGAAATTAGCATCAGTATCATTCCTTAAAAAAATAATTATAAGTTGATGTTGCTAAGAATAAGGAAATCTCCTTGCTTTCAAGACAGCAATTCTAGTGTGTTCTTATACAAGACCTGTATAGCTGAATAGCATGAGACCACTTTTAAAACACTTTAAGGTGAGATTGATATTCAAGGACCAGTAACCTCTAAACCCAATATTCTCACCAAGCTTCCGATACCTCATTCTTAAAAGCCAAATTAAACATCTCCACACTGGCTTTACAAAGACCTTTAGATTGACTCTCTTAGACTGGTCAAGTCGAAGTCTAGTCTTTGTGGAAGCTGATATATCAAAAGGGAAAGTGTCCAGATGTTTACACATGTCTGGTCATGTAGTGCATCTCTGAAACTTTTTTTCACAGTTTGTAAGAATTTCTCAACATGTTCTTTAGTGCTGTGAATCCAGCAGTACGATAAACCTGCACAGCTGCCTGCATTGTCATCTGAATTCCTGAGAATTCAGAGCTTGTAGCCAGGCGCAACCACCAGGAGACTGAGAATGTGAAGGAAGACAAAAGTACTTCCTGCTGAGCCACACTGTAGCTAAAGGTGCAGCACTGTGGGGCCTTGCTCATTATTAAGGCATCCATACACAGGGAACAGTGAGAAAAAATACCAAGGATTTTCAGAGACTTTTCAAGGCGCCAAATTCCCAAATGGCAAACCAAGTCGTTTTCTGATCTCTGAAACTGAAAGAACAGCACCTTCCCTGTCTCGTGTGTTTCGTGTCAGGCCAAAAAAAGAATAATAATGCGGTTTCAAAGTGCTCTGCATGCAAGACACCCTTTTCCCAGTTCCTCGACCTTCACAGCTTCATCCTCTCCTGAGGGAAAAAGACTCAAGTCGATATATAACAAACATCTTTAAGCCTAGACTCTTTCATTTGCTTTTTCGAAATGTAAATCATTAGGATGCTGCTTAAAAGATAATTATTACACACTCAAATTAGCCTGGTTTTATATATTTATTTTAAGTTTTAAAGAATCTTCATGCAACTCTATCAGTAGTTCAAAGTTACAATAGCCATGTGACATATTTACAAATATTCTGAGCAATGGCCCACTCAAGCCC
This sequence comes from Hybognathus amarus, assembly GCA_030378365.1. Taxonomy (NCBI): domain Eukaryota; kingdom Metazoa; phylum Chordata; class Actinopteri; order Cypriniformes; family Leuciscidae; genus Hybognathus; species Hybognathus amarus. Next base: position 437,611 of record JAQIUQ010006101.1, on the reverse strand, counting down.
ATTTTAAGCCTATATGTCATCTTAAGTAATTACACACTTGACAAATAATCTTCATTGGTAATGAATATTGACTTTTTATTTAACATTTACATCAGCAATGCACTTGGAATGCACTTGGCGTATGGAGAAAAATGCATCTCGGAGAAGCCCACTGGAGCTCATTGACAATTGCTGTAGGGGGTCCCAAAGGATAACTGGAGCTTTTAGAGCTGTTCTTCATCCTATTTATGTGCCATCGATTGAAATCTGCCCCAACCGCATGCAGACGCAAGCTGTTCAGACATGCTAATTGCCCTTTCGCTAGTGATTCGAGTCCAATATGCTTTTTGAAACCTGTAGTAACTTTTCAAAGTGACCAAGTGAGGTGCTTTGAGGCACTCTTAAGACTTTTGTAATTTACATCCTGCACTAGAACTTTAATTGATATGCTAATTCTGCTCATCTGGCGAGACCTGCTCGCTGAGCATACTAATTACAGTATGTGTTGCTGTTTTCTGTATAAGTGCCATTGCTATAGTATAGATCCATATTATTACAACACCATTCAAATGAGTCACGTTATCGGTTAAAGGGGCCATTTAATGCAATTTTCATACTATTTGATTTCTTAGGTTCTAAATGAAAAGTTTGTAATATACTTTAATTAAAAATTTTCATTAGTATTGCAAGAAAACACTCATTTGACCTGGTCAAAAACAGCTCTGTTTTCAGCACGACGTTTCAGTGCATATGCCTTTAAATGATAATGAGCTTTGCTCACTCAGCCTCTCTGTTCTGCGGGCGTTTTGACAACGCACATGGAAGTGTTGCCTTGACAACAGTAGAGGGTATATTTTGGAGTAAGAATGGCAGCGCGGGTCTCCGAGGACACATCTGTGCAACCGTATCAGTTTGAACCAGAGTTCGGACCCGGAACAAGATGAGGGCCGCAAAGAAGTTCGACTATTAAGGCTCAAACAGGACATTTCTGATTGGTTGGTCAACATAATGTCACTTTGATCTATCTTTGTGTACTGGCAGGGTAGATTAACTTGAGTGAGATATACAAACGCAATGTGTTTACTGATGTATACGTACTCAGTTTTTTGTAATTACACAATAACCATAACGCGTTGTTCATTATAAAGTGGGATTATGAATTGTATTGAGAACGTTGTACATATAGAAAACATGCTGTAATGTACTCTGCAGTTGCAAGCAATTCGCAAAGATTAATATATAGGTTAATACAATTTTACACTCACTTCTACAGGTGCAACAGGGACATGAATAGAGTTTTTTTGCCCTCGATTTTGAGTATCTACCGATACAGAGTCCCAATCCGATACTTTTATAATACATTAAAAAAGATCAAAGAAGAGCGAAAAAACAGATCCACAATGTTCCTTATTTTTTATTTAATTCACCTTATTTTAACATTCAACAACTCTGTTAACAAACAGAGCCCTTCTGTGAGGTAGCTTGAACAATCAAGTAATAAATAACATAAATTTGTCACTTTTGGACTTTAGTGCAACAGTAAATATATATAAAAAAGGTTACACTTTACAATAAAGTTCATTAGTTAACTACATTAGTTAACATTAACTAAGAATGAACAATACTACTTCAGCATTAGTTAATCTTTGTTAATGTTAATTTCAACATTTACTAATGTTGTTAAAATCTTGTTAACATTAGTTAATGCACTGTGAACTAACATGAACAAACAATGAACAGCTGGATTTGTATTAACTAACGTTGACAAAGATTAACAAAAACAGTAACAAATATATTGCTCATGGTTAGTTCATGTTAGTTAATACATTAACTAATGTTTAATAAAAGAACCTTATTGTAAAGTGTTACCAAAAAGTCTAATATAAAAACAAATAGCACCTAAATTTTAAATACCCAGCAGGCATGTAAACACATAAAAAATAAAAGTGCCACAGTGTTTGCAAAGCCAGTAATGTGCTTTTAGGCACTGCAACTCTTGTGCTATCATGGCTGTGATACCCCCTGATGGGGAGGCAATGTCCGATCACGTGGTTCGGATCTGGACATCCCTATTTACAACCCCACTTGAAGGGTACATTACTCTTAGTTATATACCTGGAATTGAAGCATCTTCTCCTGGCATTATGAATAGTATTTATCCTACTTCCTCCTTATTAATAAACCCTGACTTGGTGGCATTCTTAATGAGTAAATATAGGCGGCCATGTTCTACAATGGTCTTTTTGAACAAGGGAGGAAGTTTTCATTTCTTCACCTGTCAGTTTTATAGTAAATCAAAGTCTTTCATTTGAATCATGTAAAAGTAAAGTAAAATGTGATTTATCATAATATGACCCCTTTAAAATTCATTAATTAGTGTGTCTCTGCAGACATTTTAAAATGTCAGATATTGAAATGCAAAGAACACCCTCAATAACCAAGTCTTCTGTTTTTACTCAGATTTGCATAATTAATCGACTATTACTCTGAACGCAAGCCTAATTGGGATCAAAAAACAATTGCAACAATACCCACAAGGGCAGCCTATTGAGCTATTCAAAATAGGTATCTGCTTAGCATCCTTTGTAGAATTCAAACGTGCTTTGTGTTTTCTGTCTCACTTGCCATTCATGGCTTGGCTCTTTGTGTAGTGTAACTGTGCACAAGTCTGCTGGTCTGTGTATCCATGCAGAGAGAGAGATGGTGGGCTGAACTCTCTGGACGGCAGCGTGGCCTTTAACTGGCAGGGCTCTAGTATTTGGCCGATTGGTGTATATCCCTGTATGCGAAGCAGGGATGTGCTTAAAGAGATACTTCACCTCTGGGAAGATGAGTGTATTTAATATTGATCATTTACATAGTAGAAATGTGAAATTATTTTTTAAATTGAAGCATCGTAGACTGAGAAAAGGCAGAAATGTATTTTTTACTCATGTGGCTGAAAGACAACAACTCCCAGAATGCACTTGCTTTGCTGCCCTTACGAGGCCACTCCCAAACCACGCCTACCGGTTACAGATCGGCAGAATCCAAAAATGGATACAATTAGGCTTGCTTTGATACATAGTGAGTTATTTGATAAATTTCTATCGAAATGGTGCTAAATTGCATTGTACCGGGATGTACTAGCCTAATGTATATACACAACTTAGACTTTCACATTAAGAAATATGATGCAAGGCAGGACCATGTCAACAGAGTAGCTTAGTAGCTCTGCTTATGAACTGTTTTCCTCCAATTGAAATCACTATTTCTCTAAGCTAATACATTATCTAGGCTAATCCATACTCTACAAATCTCTCACAACTGTTTATCACTGTTTATCGCTGTATTGCGGCTCGTACAGATAGCTGCGAGCATCAGATTCTCGCCCATCCCAGCGCGAGTCTGTCTCGCTCCGGCCGGCTGTTGTTCCTCCATCTCCCGCAACTGTTTATCATTGTTTATCGCTGTATTGTGGCTCGTACAGGTAGCCACGGGCATCAGATTCTCGCCCGTCCCAGCTCGAGTATGTCTCGCTCCGGCCGCCTCTTGTTCCTCCATCTCCCGCAACTGTTTATCGCTGTAATGCGGCTCGTACAGATAGCCACAAGCATCAGATTCTCGCCCGTCCCAGCTCGGAGTCTGTCTTAGCTCCGGCCGCCTCTTGTTCCTCTATCTCCCGCAAGTGTTTATCACTGTATTGCGGCTCGTACAGGTAGCCACGAGCATCAGATTCTCGCCCGCCCCAGCTCGAGTCTGTCTCGCTCCGGCCGCCTCTTGTTCCTCTATCTCCCGCAACTGTTTTTCGCTGTATTGCGGCTCGTACAGGTAGCCACGGGCATCAGATTCTCGCCCGCCCCAGCTCGAGTCTGTCTCGCTCCGGCCGCCTCTTGTTCCTCCATCTCCTGCAACCGTTTATCGCTGTATCGTGGCTCGTACAGGTACCCACGAGCATCAGATTCTCGCCCGCCCCAGCTCGAGTCTGTCTCGCTCCGGCCCCCTCTTGTTCCTCTATCTCCCGCAACTGTTTATCGCTGTATTGTGGCTCGTACAGGTAGCCACGAGCATCAGATTCTCGCCCGCCCCAGCTTCGAGTCTGTCTCGCTCTGGCCGCCTTTTGTTCCTCTATCTCCAGCAACTGTTTATCGCTGTATTGCGGCTCGTACAGGTAGCCACGAGCATCAGATTCTCAGCCCGCCCCAGCTCGAGTCTGTCTCGCTCTTGCCGCCTCTTGTTCCTCCATCTCCCGCAACCGTTTATCGCTGTACTGTGGCTCGTACAGGTAGCCACGAGCATCAGATTCTCGCCGCCCCAGCTCGAGTCTGTCTCGCTCCGGCCGCCTCTTGTTCCTCTATCTCCCGCAACTGTTTATCGCTGTATTGTGGCTCGTACAGGTAGCCACGAGCATCAGATTCTCGCCCGTCCCAGCTCGAGTCTGTCTTGCTCCGGCCGCCTCTTGTTCCTCTATCTCCCGCAACTGTTTATCGCTGTATCGCGGCTCGCACAGGTAGCCATGAGCATCAGACTCCGCCTGTCCCAGCTCGAGTCTGTCTCGCTCCGGCCGCCTCTTGTTCCTCTATCTCCCGCAACTGTTTATCGCTGTATTGCGGCTCGTACAGGTAGCCACGAGCATCAGATTCTCAGCCCGCCCCAGCTCGAGTCTGTCTCGCTCCGGCCGCCTCTTGTTCCTTCATCTCCCGCAACTGTTTATCGCTGTATTGCAGCTCGTACAGGTAGCCACGAGCATCAGATTCTCACCCGCCCCAGCTTCGAGTCTGTCTCGCTCCGGCCGCCTCTTGTTCCTCTATCTCCCGCAACTGTTTATCGCTGTATCAGATTCCTGCCTGTCCCAGCTCGAGTCTGTCTCGCTCCGGCCGCCTCTTGTTCCTCTATCTCCCGCAACTGTTTATCGCTGTATTGTGGCTCGTACAGATAGCCGCGAGCATCAGATTCTTGCCCGTCCCAGCTCGAGTCTCCGCTCCGGCCGGCTGTTGTTCCTTCATCTCCCGCAACTGTTTACGAGTGTTTATCGCTGTATTGCAGTTCGTACAGGTACCCACGAGCATCAGATTCTCGCCCACCCCAGCTCGAGTCTGTCTCGCTCCGGCCGCCTCTTGTTCCTCAATCTCTCGCAACTGTTTATCGCTGTATTGCGGCTCGTACAGGTCAGCCACGAGCATCAGATTCTCGTCCACCCCAGCTCGAGTCTGTCTCGCTCCGGCCGCCTCTTGTTCCTCAATCTCTCGCAACTGTTTATCGCTGTATTGCGGCTCGTACAGGTAGCCACGAGCATCAGATTCTCGTCCGCACCAGCTTCGAGTCTGTCTCGCTTCGGCCGCCTGTTGTTCCTCTACCGCTGTAGTGCGGCTCGTCACAGGTAGCCGCGAGCATCCGATTCTCCGCCCGTCACAGCTCAAGTCTGTCTCACGCCTCTGGCCCAAAAATCCTCCAATGACACAAAATGACGATTTTGGCGTCATTGGAGGGTTTTTTCCATACTTAAAATTCATTTTCTCTCATATCAGGGGGATATGAGGGGGAAGCACTATAATTCGAAAATACTACTGGTTTTCTACTGATACAAAGCTTCATGCTAAATCCTGAAGTATCCCTTTAAGTATATATTTTCATAATCATCCAGTTGGTGAGTTGCCTGAATTACTAGTTGACTATTCAGTTTTAAGTCGACTATTCAGTGACTGAAAGATAGGGAAAAATTCAACACTGCTTAAACTGGGATTGTGACCCATCCCTAAAGAAACCCAGTATTGTGATGTGGCTGAAATTCTCCCACTAAAGATTCAGCAAGGCACTTCTGATCAACCAGTACGCAGCAAATTCAGCAAATCTACACCCTCCCACCCCCTCTTTTTTATGTTTCCTCTCTTTTCACAAGATAGCACTCTTTACGCAGTATGAATTTGAATGAATGCTATTTCAGTGACAGTGTCAGAAGAGCAACTAGCAAGTGTTTGCATGCAGTTCTGGATAATTGTCTGGCTGATTGTTTATCAAATCAAGATTTGAAAATATTCTTAGTTAATGGATTTCTTCTGGATGTCAGAAAAGGAATGTTTTGCAAATGTAATTATGCTGTATGCATAATACAGAAACTCAGGGTGATGTGCAAATAAATAAACTCAGACGTACCTTAGCTGTTGCACGTGCTTGATACTCTGGACATCCGTTCACTGTTATCGTTTCATGCATATATTGATAGACCTATTAGAATAGACAGAGACAAAGAGACTGTTTAGTTTCAGTTCCTCTACAGTTATCAAAATTACATAAAATATAGTTAAATAGCAATAAGCCATTCTACAACGATGCTTCTTATCATATTAATTCTTTGGGTGCACCCTATTCTGTCATGGCAAAGAAAAGTTTGAAAAAGAATCTTGCTTAGCAAGTTAAAGTTAGTTAAACTGTTGATATGTTTATAGATATCTACCTGAATGATAACATCTAGTTTGTGGTCACATTAGCAATCTTTTGTGAAATTCTGTGGGCGAAGTAGGTCCAATGTCAATAGTATAGTGTTGCATGAAGCACCCCTATTTTAGAGGTAACTTTCAAACCAAGCAGCTTTAATTGGAAAATTTGCATGTTAACAAACTTGAATCCAATGTGAAATTAGCATGGGTAAATTCTTCAGTGTCCTTAAAGCAAAATTCCCAATCATATGGATTCCTATTGAGATGACTGCATTTCGCTGTATAAAGGTAAACGTGACCACACCGCAAGAGTATATACAAGCAGGGCCGGATTATCCATAGGTGACACTGGGCGAGTGCCCAGGGGCACCAGCCAATGGGGGGCACCAAATCATTAAAACAATGACTAGACCTTTAAAATATTTGTCATATTTTATAAACGTATTAACTATATAGTTAATAGATATATATGTATTATATAATACATATTTATTTATGCATTTAAAAAATAAAGAAATGTAATTGCATTTTGGTAAGTGCCCCCTACCCCTCCCCCGATCTTGGTCCATTCCACAGTGACACACTGCCGCCCATTGCGTTTCATTCTACTTTCATTTTGTTTGCATTCGCTGCTAGGTAACGACTAACGAGTGATATTCGTTTCCGTCTCCATCCCACAGACGTCTACGCACGCTATTCTTGTCACGGATTCATTGACACTCCTTCCACGCTTTACCATGCATTTAACGTGTGGCAAATTTACTGGTCGCACACTGTTTACAGTCTATGGTCGCACATGTGCGGCTGGATATAAAATTCAGTCGATTTTGGTCGCACTTAAACTGTGGTCACCCTAGGGCACAAAACTATGTTAATCCGGGCATGTATACAAGTATGTTTGAAAGGACTGCCTTCTTGCGAATGCGATGCACTGGCTAAGCATTTTCTCGTGTTTATGTACTTGCGCTAATTTGTTCCTGAAATGTGAATAAGAAATTCAAGAAGGAGCACCTGTGGTTGCACTGTGGTGTTCAAATTCTATGGCAGCAAAGAGAACTCAGTCTACATGAACAAAATAGTTACTTTGACATTTTGTCATGAATAATTTATGGTTCTTTCAGTTTCTGCAAACCTTTATCATGTTTTTTATGCTTAATACAGTTCCATAGACTCTAATGTCTCATTTCCAAAGTGCACATTTGCCCAGATGCAACGGCTTCCATCACCTATTCTATATTTTCACAAACAGGTGCATGTACAGAGCCCTTATCTGCTTTCACACCACTCAGGGATGAGACTATTAGCTTGAGGTCCTTTGAGGATTTGAAGAACCTATGTTTATCTCATTAACCAGTGCTTCTGAAAACGCAGCTGGTGCTACAGGAAGCTCTGTCTCCCTCTCTCCGTCTCTCCTAAATAACAAGTTTCTCTTTAATCTGTCCTCCAGCACACTGGGCTGACTCTTTAGCTGTTTTACTAACCTCCTACTGAGAGATTAGTCTGATAAAATACATTTACAGGAAAACGTCTCTTTCTATGCCTGTTGCTCTGTGACTTTAAAACACTCAATCTAAACCTTCTCAACAGGCAGGAACTATTGGATGGCCTTTAGAAACGGCTTGAGAATAAATGAAAGAGGTTGCTAAGTCTCTACAAGTACAAACTAGAGTATGTTACTATGGAGAGGTGACATCCTACATGTGAAAGATGCTCAACTTGAAAGCTGCGCTGTTATATATTTCAGCACAGCATACAGCATATTGCACACCTTATATATCGTCTTTTCAAAATACAGCATGTTTGGGAAGCCTCTTGAGGTTTTGCTCCAAGTGCAATAAAGTCTTGCCCTGTTTAAGTAATAGTCCCCCCAAAAAATTCAGACAACATTGATTAACCCTCATGTCATTCTGAACCAAGTGACTTTCTTCATCATGGAACAACAAACTGTTGCATATTATATGATAATCTAATAACATTTTTATCTTAATCATCTATAGTTACTTAATACTTAATTTTTGGCTGCTTATGTTTAGTTCAATGACAATTTAGTGAAACTTCAATCAATTTACCTTTATTGACTGAACCTTCAATAGATCTGTGAGGGATAAATTCAACCAAATGGAACAAATCAATAGATTAAAGACCTAAGTAAATCTTTCAGGGGCTATACGTGCGTGCACGTTTCTTCCCATGGGTGGAGGGTTGTGTGTTTTTAATTGCATCTTGAAAATGCATGAATATATTTAAACGTCTAAACTATTTCAGTGTGCAATTCATATGCTGTATTGGGAACCTTTTTTATCATATTTTATTGGAAGACGATTCATTTGTGTTTGGTAATATGATAAAGCAGTCTGCAAGGGTAATAGGGCTCTATTTAACCACTGTTCTCAAATTCCCTTTTGGTGATAATTCCCTGTTTTCAGTAATATCAGTAAAATAATAGAAAAAAATGTTGATGATTTTCATTACCACATTATGGTAATGAGGATTTGTCAGAAAATGTACTTAATTGTCAATAGAATTATGTTACAATGGAAAAAAACACAGGTGTACATTTCTTTACACAAAATAGAATTTCCAAATTTATTTTGAAATGTGAGCTGCACATTCTTGTAAGATTTTGTGACATTCCTCCAGTTTTCCGATACAATCATGTCCTTGCTTCTCTGTCTTCCTATCTCTCATGTCTCGAGGGATCACTCTCAGCTCACCATGTTCGGTTTGCTTTTATCTGTTTTACCTCCAGTGAGATTGACACACACAGATGTGCATCACTATGCTTTTTCACTGCTCTGCCCATTGAAAAACCCACCCACAGCCCGCAGTGGAGTACTTTGTGTAACCATGGTGCTCTGTCTATAAAGAGAAATATGATTTCAGTAGTTGTTCTCCCTCCTCTTTCTTAAATCTGCTCACACGGCTCAGAGTCAGTCAGGCAATTCAGTGAAGCCCGATTCAAAGCAATGCTTCTCATTTGCAAACCATTCCACCAAGCACATAAAGGATATTCCACATAAACACACACAATTAATAAAGAGAGAGACTGACATCTCTGACCCTGTAGCAGCAGTGCGTAGGCATTGATGGACTAAGCTCTCAGTTGATAATGGCCCTGTTGTCATATTCGTCTGAGAGTTGTATTTGAAATCATACACGTTGTTGTGGTGATGCTCTGACAGACTGGACTGTGGGAAATGATATTCACAACATAAAAGCGTTCCCTGATTTTTGAAAGAGATCATTGTAGGCCAGTCCATTTGTTTTTCTGACATTAAAAAAGTATGCACAAGACTTGTGCATCTACATTTACTGTAAACAACATTTTTGAGTGTAAAATATTTTACTGACCGAATCAGCAGCATACTGTAGATCCTGTCTGTGTAAAGCTATATATATATATATATATATATATTTTATATATATATGATTTTGAGTGTGTATGTTCTGGCCACCGTTGTCCTCGTTTTGGCAATCATTTCACATGGCTAAGTGAGGTTGATGACTCATCTGAATAGGCCAGAGGTAGACATCCTGATAGTCTTGATCTTGGAGTTTGTGGCATTTTTTCCTTCTATACATGTTATTAGTTGAGGCATTTTCACGGCACATTTTGTCATATTGACATTGTCCCTGCAATGCAGAGCTTTGCTGTCGGCACTGTAAATTAAGTCAACACCGTGTCCTTTCACACCCTCATTATGGGAATGTAAGAGACAGATTGCACCATATGATACCTTGCACAATTGCCAGGCCATGAAATGAGCTCATAGGGCATCCATGCACAGCTCAGTGAAACTTGGCCTGATGGATCCTGGGAGTGTGAATTGATGTCCTACCAAAAGTATAATTACATTAATGGACCAATCTTTTTGATTGATGAGAAACTTTGTTGTAAAATTATACTGTACTTAACGATTCATCTGTTGTGTCATCTGATGTGTAGCAACCTATAAACTGAATCTCATAACCAATCTGAAGCATGTCACTACAGATGTTCCAAGGTTTTGGCACATTTCCTCATGCATAGTTATAGTCACATTAATCTCAGCCACAGACTGTATACCAGAAAACTGTTTATGGACCATCTGATCCATTTTACCCACAAAAATGGCAAGAGCTTTCTCATAATCACAAGCTCCAATCTGGTTTCACACAGTTTTTTCTTCTTCACAGTCCAGTGTTTTTCACAAAGTATCAGACTTCGCACTTCTGAGGCAGAAAAGGGAACACTAACATTGAGACAGTAGTGGGTAGAGCCAGAACGGAGACAGGAATAGCCAGATGATGACCCAGAGTCAAGCAAGGATGAAGGCCCACAGTGGAACCGACGAAGGAGCCAAGATGAAACCAGGAGCCCAACTGAGTGAGGTGGAGATGTGCAAAGTGGAGACCCAGGAGGAGCCGAGGAGACAGAGACCCAGGGTGACTGTGAAGACCTGGAGGACCAAGGTGGAGACATGGGCTTGGCAGACCGGGGCGGGGTCAGTCGAAGCACAGCTAGAGACTCTGAAGTCAGAGGCACAGTCAGAGCGATGATTGACCAAGGTGGAGCCAGAGGGATGAGAGAGCCCGAGAGGTGGTGCCTGAGGGATGGCAGTCCAAGATGAAGTCCGGAGTTTGGAGGCTTGAGGAGGAGCTGAGGGATCCACAGACAGAGCTGACGACTGGGAAGCCTAATGTGGATCCGAAGAGCAGGGCGAATTACCGGAAGAGCCAAGGGGGTAAATGAAGACAGTAGAGGCAAGGCTGAGGAAATAAAAGTTTTATGCAGAGGAGGAGGGAGAGAGAGACTGGGACCATCTTTGACTAAGGAGACTTGAAGCTGAGCAGAGTCAATGGCAACGAAGAAGACTTGGAGCTGGGCAGAGCCAATGATGATGAAAGCAACTTGGAGCTGTTATGTTTCAAAAGCAACAAAGATGACTTTAGACTGGGCAGATCCAGCAGAGATGAAGACAGCTTGGGCCTGGATAAAACATCAGAGACGAAGATGACTTGGGACTAGACAGGACCAGCGAAGACTGTAGAAGTTGAAACATTATATCATCCAGCTCATCCAACGTTAATTCAGTGGGAATTTATGCCGACGAACTCCACTAATATGGCCTCTATGGTGGACGCTCACACACCTGTTCAAACTTCTTAACTGGCTCTGGTTCTAGGACAAACATCATTCGGGCTGGATCTTTGTGGTGGGCCTCTAAGTCTACGGTGGCCTCTGGCTTAAAGTCTGTGTGTGTGGCTGGGTTCTGGGTCGAGATCTGGCGATGTGGGGCTGGCATAAGGCACACAATGAAGGGGAACTTACATCTAACCAGTACCCACTCCATATATTCTCACTGAGATTGTGAGTAACCTCACTGGGACCACAGGTAAATTCACAATTTATCTTTTTTTTCTGGGGTCTAAATTCTTTTTGGGTTCAGTGTTCTGTCAAGGGGCAGTGTAGTTTATAATCCAAAACAGAGATGCGTGACAAGTATTGACTTATTTTCTCAATTCACTTGACATTGACATTAATGGTAAAAAGTTAATAATTGATGTCTAAATATTTGTTTTGTGAGTATTTTCCCCCACTGTTTTTCCATATAGCTAGTCATGATCCTCCCATACTGTTTCAAAATATACAAGCACAAGATTATACATACTACATGACAGAAAGCGCAGCTGTGGTGTCGTACTAAAAGGCAGCATATAATCATCCTTGTAAAAATTAATTAAAATAAAGAACCGAATTAGCATAATAGGCTTTTTTTCTCGCTCATGTGTTGTGCAGCACACAAACACACCCCTAAATGGGAAAAGGCAATTCCATCGGAGTAACACTGTTCATATGCTCAGGCAAAAGTACAAAAATGTGTCTGTCTGTGAAATTGGTTTTTAGTTGTTTGCTAGTGTGGTTCCGGTGTTTGAGCATAAATGTTCAACAGAGATCTTAAAGTGGTTTGGATGTTGCCCTGGTGTTGCACTTAAAACTGCAGTGGCCCAGGTCAACCTCATTCTCTGAATAATTGCATTTCTGCAAGTTCACGGGAGAAGCAAAGTAAAACAGGCTCCAGCTGCCACTATCTCTGCCTGACAGACACACTCCTGTCATTGCACCCTCAACGCACATCTGTCACAACCTTGGATGATGCTGAGATTCCATCCCATAATTGATGATCCTCTGTGTCATTTCATCCATCTACCACAGCCTCTATCCATTTTCAATTAATATTAGTTTATTAGTTTTAAATACTATTTTTCAGTTTTTCTTTGAATTCAGCTTTATTTTAATTAGTAAAATACATTTGTAATAGTTTTAATGGAAATATTTTAGGATAAGTTCTCTTTTGTTAACATTATATATATATATATATATATATATATATATATATATATATATACATAATCTATGAGCAATATATTTGTTACAGTGTTTATTAATCTTTCTTAATGTTAGCCTGTTATCCTCAAATTCACCAAAACATGTATCCAATTTAAACCCCCAGAATATGATTTTTTTCTCAAAGGTTTGAGTTGGGAACTTTATGTTTCGTTGTTGACTACTTAAATAGCCCTTTAAATAAAACACCACCAACCCCCAACCCATATACTGTACATCTAGAATACCAATTGCATGACTATGGACAAATTAGCAAATCCATAAAATCTTACTGATTGACATACAATTGAAATATTCAGTATTTATGGTAGCGTTCAACTTCTCGGTACCTTCTCAATTCGATTTTCCAGATGTCCCAAACAGTCAGAAGGGTGCTTCATTAGAAATAACTTTGCACCTGTCTTCTAGTGTCTAATTCTTGTACAGTTCTTCCTGTAGAGTTTCAGTCCATCTTTGAGGTTTTTCTTGGAGAGAAGTGGCTTCTTTGCTGCCCTTCTTGATACTAGGTTGTTTTACAAAAGTCTTGCAAAATTTCTCTTACAAATTTCCTTAAATATGAGGCCATTTGGATGCAAAGATGGTGGCTACATATCTTTCTTTGGAGGCAACTATTGCTAACATAAGAATACAATGATTGGAAGCACTTCTTCCCTGATTTGATTAGTAAAAGGGCCAAAACAGTAAATTTTGGGGCTTTGTGATAAAGTTTATTGGACAGTAAAGCTTTTTGCAAATATGTAAATTGCATCTGATCCCTTTGCACAGTAATCTAGAAAAATGTGGATGAACATAATAACAACTGAAGCAGCAAATTTAGCAAAACACAACATTGTCACTGCCAAAAACTTTTGGCCACAGCTGTACTCTGTTGTTCAAGTGGGAAGCAGGACCATAAAAATGGTAATGTAAGGTAATGTGTCTGCTTGTGGTTGAGAGACGACAGAAGGGTCAACACTAGGAGTCTGAGGAGGATGCCTAATAATCAGGGTTCTCCTCAACTTAACTGTCTCAGACACATTCTCCTCTATCACTGTCAAAGAACTGTGAAATATACACTGGAATAGATAATTTTCATTTTTGGATGAACTGCCACTGGAATATAATTTAGAAAATATCTTAACTGTGTCACCCATAGAATATGGTGCTAAACTGGTGATGGCAGCAATGCTTAATAGGACTCACCTCTCTAATGGCCGTGCAGAACTCACTCTGTAGAACCTTCTTCAGGGACTGCAGCTTGTGACCTGGGACGTCACCTGACTCCTGTAATTTTTCCAGCAGCTCAATTGCCCTGGTGACATCTGAGATGAAAAGAGAGAAAGAAAACACAGATGTGTTTGAGTAACAGAGGGTCTTTGATTCCGAGAGAGAGAGCGGGTAAAGTTTGCAGTAAAGGGCAGAGAGATGGTGGAGCTGCAGCGAATCGATTGTAGGGATAATGGAAATAGACTCGCTGATGGCCAGAGGGGCCACAGAAAGCAATCAGTGCTCTCTTTACATGAAGCAAAAGACGCATCACTCTGCTGTTCCCCTGCTATTTTAGCAGACCTACAGGGGACACATTCGCTGTGGTCAGTCATGGCTTGTTTCAACAAATACTTATGGGTCTTTGGGACAGCTTTCACTGTCTGGGTAATCAAGCTACATCAATACATCATCCTCAACTCTTCTCAATCATCTCAATGGCAGCTGCTCGATTGGCTAACCCGATCTCAACACATAAACGTAATTATTTTACGAATCTCCCTAACCCCACCCCTAATCCTACCCATCTCCACCCCCTGATCCCTAACCCCACCCCTAATCCTACCCATCTCCACCCTGACCCCTAACCCACCCTAATCCTACATCTCCGCCCTAATCCTACCCATATCCGCCCCTTGATCCCTAATCCCACCCCTAATCCTACCCATCTCCGCCCCTCGATCCCTAAGGCTATGTGTCCACCAAAGCGCTTTCCACGCGCCTGCCGTATGTTTTCAATTGTTTTAATGAGGGCGTCGCGTTTTGAAACGCCTTGAGCGTAATGAGGCGCTGAGCATTTTTTTTCACGCTGACGCGCCGAACGCTCATCACTGTCACTTTTTATCCAGCCGTCCAATCACAGTGGAGGAGGGGCGGGACTAATACAACACCGACCAACATTCTTTCTGTACAACGACATCAACCATCAGAGCTAACCGAACAAAATGGATGAAAAATACATTTTAGTATGAAACAAATTATCTGCGTTATCAGTTTCAAGTAAACTGTGCTGCAGACATTCTGTATCATAGCAACAAAAAGTCTCAATCGGAAAAAACGCTGCGCTGACAAAACGCACTCAAGTGCCCAAAGCACGGCGTCTTCAGCAGAGCGTCTGGCGTTTTCAACTGGCTGAAAATGCTTTGGTGGACACACGGCCTAACCCTACCCGTAATACTACCCATCTCCGCCCCTTGATCCCTAACCCCACCCATAATCTTACCCATCTCCGCCCCTTGATCCCTAACCCCACCCCTAATCCTACCTATCTCTTCCCTTAGATCTGTATCCAACTCCACCCCTGGATCTGGTGTACTGCAATGAGGTGCTATTGGAAGGGTTGGATTGCTTTACATCACACAATACGTCACACCAACATAGCTTTAGTGAAGGAGTACTATACTAGAAGAAAGGACATCATGGAAGAATCTAAGAGAACAAAGAGTATGTTGACATAATTATATTTTGCAATTGAACAAACTCTCAAAGTCTTAAAGTTTTTTAAAGTTTCTGTCAATCCTGTGATGATTTTTGTTATGGTTGGAACATTGCTCAACGGATTGACATGGTTCTTCTTGGCTTTTACAATCATTTAGCTTTCGAACAACAAATGTTCCAGCTATCTACTAATTACTTCAGCGGTTTATTTATGATAGTGAATTCCACTCACTTAACTCCAAAGTGACAAAAAAGTTGCTTTAAAGCTACACTGTGATTTTTAACCACATCTTGTGGTGAAAAGGTATATGATCATCCAGTGAATATTAGTTTCTGTTCCTCTCAATTCCGATTTCGTTTTAACTCCTACGGTGGCCAATGTAGTCCAAGATTAACATGGCTTCCAGTTCGACCTCGTCCATGAGCGTTAACTCAAACGTAAACGCGAAAGGCGAAGCTTGAATTAACGGGTATGTCCCTCTTTGGCTAATGTACTTTCAAGATGGAGGGGCAACATGGCGACCGACATTAGAACCCCTTACCCGTATGTATTTTCAATGGCATATTATACACTTACGAGAATACTTTATTACTTGAACGAAGTAAATGTACATTAATGAGCACATATATTTTTGAAAGAACTAAGTGTTTTTAGCTAAGAATAAACTAAAAGAGTTACATAGTGTAGCTTTAAGCCAAGCTAACCCTCTTTTAATAGGCTTGCATAGAACAGTGGCAACAGCAATATTTTAAGACATTCAGTATACTATTTAACTATTTACTTAGAGGCAAGCTACATTTATTAGCAATTAGTTAAGGAACTTGAGTCAGTGGAGTAAGACGCTGTTTTATAAAACTTGCCTCTGTATTTCAAACAACGCAGGGCAGTGAAAAAAAAGGTCATGAGACACGATTTTTAAAAGTTGAACTTATCTTACGTCGAGCGGCAAATTTTTAGAAATTTGCCGCTCAATTTGGTCATTATGACTTCACCCCCTAGTGGCAGTCATAATGAACGTATTATATTGCACGCCAACATGAGGAGGCATAAACTGTCTCATTTGTCGGAAATCTTCCCCGTTAGGGTGCATCTCTTGCACTAAACGGTAATACTCCAGCTAGGTAGTGTTTTTCCCACACTGACTAGCAATATTTCTTTTTGGGTCTCCAGTAAAGGAATGTAAAAGCATGAGCCTTTATCCTCCGAACTTTTACCCCGGTGGAACGAATAAATGAATGCAAACAAATAGCTTTGCATAAAGGACAAATAACCGCCAATAATTTGACTGAAAATACGGTGCCAGACAACACTGACTTGCTGGTCTGACAGTAGCTTTTAGACTACCGTACCTAGAAAAGCCTTCTTTTTGAATCTCTAAACTCATCCCCCTTTAAAACATCATTACTACAGGCATCAAAGCATCACCGTAGTAAAAAATCTACAGCCTTTGACAATAAATTAGATATAATTACTGGTAAATCAATTATAGATTGACTTTGAATGCTCCTGCTATTAAGTTTAATCCGTTTTTAGTAGGACTATGATAAAATCGTATTTATGTGATGAATATCTGTCACTTACCCTGAAGGTGAAGTCATTTTACAAATTGCTGAAGATCACGTTATGGGTGGTTGAGCCTCTGGTCACACACACAGTACGACTCGAAGGTGATTTGTTTTTGTGTCAGAGGTAAGCATGTGGCTAATTGGGCTCGTTCATCTTTGGACCGTAAGAAATTCCAACCTTTTTATGTAATGTGCAACTGTTTGGGGTAAAAACTGAGAAATAACCTCCAAAACTTTGTGTCATAAAATCATAAAAACAAGGGTCTTTCTGTCTCATATTAGCCTACATTAGATAACAACTTTGTCGCGACACAGACAGCAAAGCAAAGTAGGCCAAACCCCGACAGGAACTAATAAAACTGAACCCAGTGAGACTAGTAGAGCAGACACAAAAGCTATAATGGCCTGTGGGCTCATGGGACCAAAACAGATGCAACAATCTGGGCAAAATCTCTTGCTGTCTGTTCTGTCAGTCACATTGAGAGGAGACTTATGACCTTTTGCTCTAATCTTCAAACCCCAAATGGGCGGTACATTTTTCATGAATATGTCACATTGTACTGAATATGAAAGCTTTTTTGATTAAATGATAGATTCAAATTAAAGCTCTTCTGTTATTAAAGCAGCCTATTCAATCAAAAACTGACAGCTCCATAACTGAGTAGTGCCCTGGCATGTCCCACTTGGCTCTGCCTCTGAAGAATGTCAGCATGACATTAATCTCTCTGTTGCTACAACACGTCAGTAAAAATTGATGACTGATGTGTTTTGGTGTAAAATTGACATGGGGGCATAAACTGTGGTAGAGTGTCATTATTGTTAACTAAAACCAAAATGATTAAAATTGTTTTTGTTTTTGAAATTAATCTGAAATAAAATGAAATATTAAAATATGAAAACTTAAGCTTAAAAAAATTAAATACAGATTAGAAATGTTGTCATGGCAACTAAATTAAATTAAGTAAGTTTAAAAGGATTAGTACACTTAAAAAAAAAAAAGCTGATAATTTACTCACCCCCATGTCATCCAAGATGTCCATGTCTTTCTTTCTTCAGTCGAAAAGAAATTAAGGTTTTTGATGAAAACATTCCAGAATTTTTCTCCATATAATAGACTAATGGGCTTTAAACGATTTCTTTAAACAAGCTTAAATGGTCGCGTGTTCTGTTAGGGTTAGGGTGTGATGCGCGTTCGTGACTCTCCTATTTGAACTCGAATGAACAAATCTTTTCTGGAGTCAACTTGAATGAACCAAATGACACAAAAAAAGATTCGTTCATTTTGATAAACGAGTTTGAAAAGGAGAGTCACGAACACGCATCACAGAACATAGCAAGGCAACCATTTCAACTCATAAAACTTAAACTGTGATACTTAACTACTTTTTTTTAAATGAGTGATTGTTTCGCTTGATAATATCCTTATTCATTGTCTGAAATCATGTTATGCCTTTTGAACAGTTTGCACTGAAACTTTCTTTTGGACCTTGAACCGTTTGGTTCCCATTGAAGTCCATATGGAGAAAAATCCATGTTTTTATCAAAAACCGTAATTTCTTTTCGACTGAAGAAAGAATGACATGGATAACTTGGATGACATGGGTGTGAGTAAATTATCAGCAAAAGTGAACTTTTTTTTAAAAAACTGAACTACTTCTTTAAGTTGACATACTAAAATAGGTAACACTTAAGACTAATGTTCCATCATTATTGAATAACTACACACGAGCAAATCATTAATGCAAGATTAACATTCTAGTAACTACTATTAACTAACAGAAAATACATAATGAATGTATTGTATGAAAAATACAGAATGAATAATTCATAATGTATAATTAATTATAAAGTGAAGTTCATGGTAATCCACATAAAAACTATTTAAAACAACAATAAAACTAGTATATAATTAATATGTAAATAACATTATATTAATAACTATACAAGGTAGTTACCTAATTTTTTAGACTAATTTCTAATATCTTTTTTTAATTTCTTTAATTTTATTTTATTTTTTTACATAAAAGCAGCAAAGCGTACGAAAATGAAATGCTCGAAAAATCTTCAAAAATGGACAAAATAAGGACATAATGAGTAAATATGATTAATTTAATTAGCCACTCAAGCAGTTGTGTGTGGGAATTTTATGATTCGGAAATAATGAGGGAAAAAGAACAGCCAGTGAATATTTTGAAGGACAGTGGTGATGTAGTCACGAGAGCGGGAGTGAATCAGTTCTGGAGGTTATTTGGACTTTGAATGATGTTCCATAAAAAATGCTGTTGCAAAGTCAATTCTGGATGTAGTGAAGGCATGAATCAAAGTTTCAGTAGCAGAGAGTGATAGACAAAGACTTTAATTTTGTGAAAACAAAAATATTCATAGCTCGGTCAAAAAAAAAATGTAGGCCTTTCCTACATTCCTAATAGAGATTTGGGGTGAGAAGATTTTTCCTATAAAAACAATTATACTTTAATTGATCAGAATGAAAGAATTAAACTGCTCTTTTGAAATTTTTATTAATCAAAGAATACTGAAAAAAATGCATCGTTTTCACTAAAACATATTAAGCATCTCAACTGTTTTCAACATTTGATAACAGTAAGAAACCCTAGTTTTTATTATTACAATGATTTGCCTATGTGACACTGAAGAGTACGAGAGTAATAGCTACTGAAATTTCAAAATATGACTGTTTTTTTGTATCTTCAAAGCCCAAACTTTTGAATGGAGGCATTTCATAGAGTATAAGAGACAGGAAAGGACAAAGAAGATAGGATTGTTAAAAGACCTGGAGTTGGGAATCAACACAGATCAACCGTAACACTACCGTTCTATATTCAGAGTGTTGCCTATTACCACTTTAAAATGGTCACAGACTTGGAGCACATTTCCCACTGGGTGCAGGTTTCAATCACCATGGATCAATTCTGTGTGATTCAGTGGCTAGCACTGAATACTTTGTATAGTTAGTAATGCTTATTCGTCACAATTTTGAAGTCTTCATTTCCTTCCTTTCACTCTCCCTCACCGTGCTCGTCCTTAAGTCCATGCACGTTTGCATTATCGATATCTTGGAAAGCTCTTAAATAACGCATGACTTTGAAGCAGACTCCCTGTTGGAATCTGTCTATGATTCTTTAAGGGGCCGTTCTATAGGTTTTGGGACAGAGCCATAGGCTCAATGGTACACTTCATAATATTGACAATGTAATAGCAGCATATGCTCAGAATAAAGGTCTATGTTATTATAATTGACCAACTTTGAGATCTCTGTCTTTGCCTCAGATCTGATGCTCAAAATACCTGCAGGAGCTCATTGGGAGTTTTCAGTTTAAAACTATGCCAACAACTGTTATTAGGGCCCAAGCCCTGAAGGACGCAGAGCCCTATTCTCACTAGTCACATTTTTTCCATTGACTTCTATGGTGATCTGTCATTCAGATATCAACTATTCAGTTCTGACTAGTATGTTAGTATGTATTCCAATTGTGGAATACATACTAGTATGTATTCCAAAGCAGGGGTTACGCTTTTTGCACGTCGTGCAGAATAACCCAAAAGGCACCAAGGTGGCGGTGCCACCGGCTTTATATATATATATATATATATATATATATATATATATAGAATATAGCTGCCGAGCAGTCGATGAGAGGCCAGAGCCGAGCGGTACCGCCATCCCGGTGCCTTTAGGCACCGGGGTTGCGGTGCCACCGGCTTGGGCCCGCAATCGCTGCTCGCAGCTATATTTATATATATATTACTTTTTATGATTTCAGGGGCAGATTATAGATTAATAAATATTTATTTATTGCACAATACTAAAAAAAGTAGCCTACATGATTTGTAAACTATTATAAATGTTTACATTTTCATCCTATACATAGTTGTGTATGGCTTTTCTGATGTAGTAAACTTGCTCGGTCACTAACCTGGTACAACACTATTTTTGTGGAGCGTGTGGTTATGTGAGTCACGATTAAAGAGTTCAGAGACTTGTAGATGCAAGCCAACTGGGTATGGTTGCTGCAGCAAATGCGTTTTTACCTCACGTTTTCTTTTGGTTAGGTTACAGATAGGGTTGGGTATCGAGAATCGAGTATCGATTGGAACCGAGACTGAACTTTTCGTTTTTCACGGAATCGTCAAAAGTTAAAATTTCGATTCCTAGTTTCAATATTCACAGTGCGCCGAACCGGAAGAAGAAACCGCTGAACAACACCAACGAAGAAGCGTCTACCGGAAGTGTTGGCGTAACCGCGCCAAGTCGAACATGAGTAGTTCACGTCGACGGTCCAAAGTGTGGCTTCACTTTTCTAAAAATAACGAAATCTCTGCAAAATGCAAAATTTGTGACAAAAGGAGAATTTGTGACATAAGGAGTATTTTCTTCAGAAAGACCGTTGGTTAGCAAGGTTAGCTAAACTTTTTGACCCTGCCTCTTAGAATCGGAATCGAGAATTGTTAGGAACCGGAATCGAAACAAGGAATTGAAATCGGAATCAGAATCGTTCGAATTCAAACGTTACCCAACCCTAGTTACAGAAGGGTTTAGTGTAGGTGCTATGCTATTTGTTATATAACACGTTGACCTTCTAGCGCCACTTAACAGACACTTAATTTCCAAACACGTAAGAACAAGCGTAATAAAATGTTGCCAGATTAACGTTCATCTGGAGAAAACGGAATGAGCTTTTAACACCACTCACTGGACATTTTGTTTTCCCAACAACAGAGTTCATGACATTAGATTAGTGAAGGTGACCTTTGCAGTCATGTCCTGTGGCAGCTTTCACAGATCCACATATGTACAGCAGCTCCACAGCGTGTGACAGCCTTTTCTTCATTAATCCTGAGCTGACAGCTCCATCATTACCGCGGATTTCTGCCGAGAGGACGGTCTGGAGTCGTGCATGGGGTAATGAGCCATCTTGAACATACTGGTGTCCTTTCAGCCAGCACAGGAAACTGTGTAAACACTCCTTTTCACATTTCTGTCTCATTACCGGGAGGTCAGAGGATGACCATGAATGATATTCTCTTTGTGACTCATACCTCTCTTGTGTGTCTTGATTCAGATGTTTCTGTCTCTGTTCGTGGTCTCTCTCGTCATTAACAGTTTTTTTTTAGAAAGTTAATGAATTTAGGCAGTTTTTAAGCTGCTTTAAAGATCAACTTTTAGATGACACAAATTTGTTTTGCTGTACACATTGCCTAAGACCTTCCTTCCTGTTTATAATGAGCAGAGCACATCTTACCATGATGTGTTTGGTAGGGATAGGTTGTGTACAGATGGGCCGGTTATGTCATGAATATTAATTCGGTTATGCACAAACAATTTGAAGTTTCGATAAATACATGCTTTTCATAACCAGGTAGTTTCTGGATATAATTTAGCTGAATTGCATTTGTACCTTTTATTTCAATAAGAGCCATCCATGCTGACCAATTAAAATCCAGAATCAAATTCAGTCCTGGGAATTTATAGGTTAGATGATAAATGTGTGGATCTGTCAAGAATAGCACTTTGGTCTGGCAGTAATGTTTGAATTAGGGGGTTTGGGGTTCTAGATTGCAGATGTATGTCAGTGAAGCATGCCTAAGAACTGTATGTGGGAGAAAATTTGTCACTGTCGCTTTGTGCTGCTGATAACAATTACTCAATATAACACAGCAACTAAATGAATCATGCTCAACAGTTGGTGATGCTTTTTCTGTAAGATGTATTGGATACGTCCCTGCCATTAGTAGGGATTAAGAAAGTGGTGGGGATACAATTAGCTTTGGCCGAAAGTAATAGGAACACCTAGTGCTGGGCGGATCCTAGCCCTCTGATGGTCTTCAGGGTCTGCTGGACCCCAAATGACTTTTGCTTGAATTAAAAAAAAGTTCTCTTTTTCCAAATGGTATGAAACTTCCTACGGCTCTCAACACTGTCTAGATCTACAAAAAAATTAAAATTAAAATGGAATTCTATCTGTTTTTATGTAGGCGTGACAAAAATAGTCACACTCGTGGTATTAAAGACAATAACATTTAATTTTGTAACAGCACAATAGATTTTTTTTTACAAATATTAATTTACTGTTTATTAATGTTTTTACTCAACATTTGTGCAGTTTTTGGAGGATTTATGATATTATTTAAATATCTATAAATTAATAAATAAATATTTATTTATAATTGGACTCAAAATAGACAAAATTCATCATCAAAATCAGAAATAATGCAAAACACAGACAGAAATGACAAAAATTAAGTGGCACACTTCCAACAATGCAAAAAAATTCACAATCCAAAATGATCATGCTCACACACATGCACACACACACAAACACACACATATAGAGGAATACAATATGCAGGAATACATACAGACTATAAAAACTGTTCTCTTATCATTTGTAAAATAAAATACTCTAAAATGCAGAACCACCGCAAAAATAAATTGGTAACACTAAGACACATTGAAAATGTTCACACACACACACACACACACACACACAGGAATACATTTGTAAGGCTATAAAAAAGATTAAAGAGATGAGACCAGCTGTTCTATTGTTCCAAACTATTGTTCCTAGTTGTTCGATTTTCTTCCCAATTTACTTTTTTTTACAAATATTTTATTTTTACTGCTTTATTTGCTAATTTGTTATTGCTGTTCAGTTGAAATAAATGATCAAATCTTAAGACTCCAACATTTCTCTTTGTAACATGTTCAGGTTTGATTCTAATCATAATGTAACATTATTGAAAAACTGTTGTTTTTTCAGTACAAAAACAAATGCTAAACTTTGACAAAAAGTATTTTATTTTTGTTATAATTGTGATTTTATAATATTTAGATATGAATCCAACTGAATCCAACTTTAGAAACTATATCTTTCAGTAATTCAAATAGTTTATAGGCCTAGTGAAGCTCTATAGCTATCTAGTGAATAAAGTGACTTCTTACAAATTTTAACCTGTATTTTCCAAAAATTAGGCAAAAATCTTACATTCAACCTTGTAAAATTATCCATGGTATCCCCAGGAATGAAAGTTAGAAATCTTTTATAAAGTTTATTTAACATTGTTAATTTCCTATTTAAATATTTATTTATTTATTTATTTATTTATAGAAATAAAAAATCCTCCAAAAACTACAGAAATGTTGAGTAAAAACATTAATAAACAGAGTAAAATTATATTTGTTAAAAAAGTATACTATTCTGTTACAAAATTAAATGTTATTGTTAAATGTTACTTTTTTGAAGACCATCAGGGGGCTAGAACATTCAGAAATAACGTTTTTTATAACTTAATGGGAATGTTATGAAAATGTTCTTTTAACCTAAAATCTGGGAAGCGGAGAGATTCCCGATTGCACTGAACACGTTTTATGTGCAGGATTCATGAGAGAGATTCGCGCTCGCGCATTAAATGAATGTACTTTTGCACTACAATAGTGCGCTCTCAACATTTGACAGTAAAATAACGCCATAGTTCTGCAGCATCCATCTTCCCTGTAACGCAACACCAGAGCAATACTGTGTACCTTCGGCCTTGCCTCACAGTCACTGTTTAGAAGTGCAACATTGTAAAGGGTCCGTCTGAAACAGTGTCACGCGCAGTGAATGAAATACATCGGTATGGTGGTTTATTAAAAATGTATATCATGACAAAAATATACACCGTTTTCGGTATGAATTGGTATACCGCCCATCATATATCTGATGCCAATGTATCTTGCAATTGCGTATTTGAGACTTTCTTTATGTTATCATTAGCTCTGTAAATCGTAAAAAGGGTATTGGCCATTTTTTTTTAGCCAATCACAAACAACCTTTTACAGGTATTGGTTTGATGGAACGATGGGGTGCGTGGTTAGCAGTTAGCAAAATGTCTGCAATCACTTACAGCACCTTTAACTATATTGAGCTGAAACTCTATACCCTCATGGAAGGATATGATGTCTAATGCCTTAATATTAACTGTCGAAAGATCAATCACCATAACGTCATTTAATGGGCAAACTTATTTATAAAAAATAAATGAACTGATTAATGCATTTGTGGAGATTGGTAATGACCATATCTTCAGGGAACACGAAACAGCATTTCAAAGATAAATTCATCCATTAAGAAAGATGAAAAAAAGCCTCTAAAAGCATTTCAAGCTCCTGCATCATGCACAGCTATTACAGATAGGATTAATTCTCTGTGGCGCCTCAGGTTTTCTTCCAGCTTTCAGTGAACAGCCATCCTGGGCTTGTTTTATTAGTAAAAGTCTCATCTCGGTAAAGTCTTTTCACACACATCTGAGTGACACATATCATCATTTAGCAGGAAAAGGGAAACATCGTAGCACACATTGTCATTCCAAGGGCTAAATCCGTCGGATTCAGATTTGCATGGAGGCAGCTCAAGGCCCTGTGTGGATCTAGCCTGGGATTTACGTCACATCTATTAGCGCAGGCTCACAAACAGGCGATTTAAAGGGCTTGGTGATGTAAAGTACATACTCCAGGTTTTTGATTGGTATTAAACTATATTACTATGGAGACCGGTAGGGGGCTGCAAATGCGTTGGCAATGGAATGGAAGAGTACACTATTGTTTATCTGTTCTCATAATGTGTGGTCTTCCAACAAGAAATAAGTTAGAGAGACTGTGTAACTTTCGCACCTTTAAATGTAAAATCCACATGGGGTTGCCTGCCCACACGGATCTGTGAGTAAGCATTGGGAGCAAAGATAGCACAGAGATAGAGAGTATTCAGCCTTCCAGTATACCAAACTACACTACGTTTGTGACCCGACTCTCCATTCAAACCACTGTAGCCTTCAGCATTGCTGCTAATGGCCACCATGATCCTATTTCTTTCCACAAACACACTGTGGATTAAGACCGCATAGTGAAAATACAGCTTAGACCAATAGATAATTCACCAAAGACTTCTCTATTGTCTATAGGCTTTAGCTTGACTATTTTCATATTTATACAGTTTTGACAGCAATCATGCTCTGTACCAATTAACTATGGTATCATGTACGAGTTTGAGCTTTGAAGAATATAATTTTACATTTTGTTTTATTTATCTGACAAATCTCAGCAACAGTGTCAACAAAGTATTAAATAATTTGTGAGATACTGAAGCTTCTCAAAAAGATGTTGCTTGTTATGAACTAGAGCCCAAAAGGCCAATACGATACAAATATTTTGGGGTTTAAAATCCGATATGCCGATATATTGGCCGATATTTTTATTTTTATCGAAACGCACAACAAAACAGTAACAGATTTACCTAACACTAGTTATTTGTAGTTATTTGTAAGTTTTAAATAAAATAATATGATCATGCATTTTAAAACGAAACTTTTCTTTTATTGTCACAACAGAACAGACTGATGATAGTGGCGTTAGCTAGCTATGTGGTTAGCTTGTGTATGATGAGCCATAATTTAGCAATGGATGTCATACTGCAAAGTGTAAAACATACATTTTCAATGTAACAGGCCAAGGAGAGATATGTGTCATTGCTATAACTTTCGCGCTATTACGGAAATACTTCAGTCAAAAGTTAAAAGGACAGTCAGTCAACTACACTGAAACAACGTAACGTAATTATTACTAATTCCGCTTGACTCTCGGCTTATTTAACAGCAGCAAAACTGGACATAAGTGTCACAAATTGTGTCATGCTTATTTGATTTAAGAGAACTGATACGGATGTTCTTTTAATTGTTATTCGAACAATGTATGTCTCGTGATCAACTCAACGAGTGTTGCCAACAGGGACGGTGTAGAGTGCCATCTGGTGGACAAACTATACAACTTCAACACTCATGGTATGGTTTCAAGCGTGTTTCGTCTGTTTTTATTTTTTTATTTTTTAAATATTCATTTATCGGCCATTATAACTGCCAGATACCGATAGTTTGGAAAATGCCTAATAATAATATCGGCCGATAATATCGGCCTGCCAAAATATCGGTCTGGCTTTACTATGAACAGAGTGTTTATATCTGTTTTAAGGTTTCTACTAATTTATGTTCAGTTTGTTGAGTCACAATCTTTCCTCTTAGAACGCTATGAGATTGACAACAAATGGATACTTTTTCAGATTATTTTCCAGAGAAAATACCCCCATATTTTGCACAGAGTCTGCAAAGTTAGATACCAAAGTCTGTAATTAAGCTGGGTTTTTTTTCAGTGGGGCTGTATGCCAACAATAATTTGTTTATTGTTTAAATTCTTCTTAGGAATTTTAGAAGAAACGTTTCAGACAAAGCCGATGCTTAAATTAAATTCAACTGAGAACTCAAAAAGGCTCATAAGGTTTAAAAGAGCAATACAATTTTCCTCTGGGTTACACATTCATTATGAGGATGTGAATTTAAATGATGCTGACAGTAGACCAGATATAGCCTTTGAAATTATATTAAATATTCGCAGTGCAGTCTTCTAGAATTCATTTGCATGATTAATAATAAATTTATAGCTAGATGAACCTATTAACTTAAGAGGAACAAGTGAATATAAATTGATCTTGGTATATGTAAAAATCAGACAAAAACATCTATAGTAAAAGACAGAGCGGTGGTTTTTAACCAAATATCAACCTTTTTAACTGAAACGGATGTTATAGTAATTCAAAGGTAAAAATAACTTTTTGTACAAGTAAAAATGTACCGTAAAACAAAATAAAATATATAAA
The DNA here is from genome assembly GCA_030378365.1 of Hybognathus amarus. Lineage (NCBI taxonomy): Eukaryota > Metazoa > Chordata > Actinopteri > Cypriniformes > Leuciscidae > Hybognathus > Hybognathus amarus. Next base: position 409,877 of record JAQIUQ010006101.1, on the reverse strand, counting down.
AAAAAGAAACATCAAAGACCCTGTTTGTCTAACTTTAAAGGACAGACCAAATCTATTCATAGACTCAGTGTTGTCTTTCAAGTGAGACTAAAACTCATCTCTCATCACTGTGGAGGTTTCCTCTTGTAGGCAGGATTTAATATCAAATGCATCAATCTTTGTGGCAAGATTGTGGTGAGCGTACACACTGCAAGCCCGCAATTCAATTGAGGCCTGAGTCCATAGCAAATGATTTTTTCTGTTGAAGACACTGTTGAAGGTCTGTTTGATGGCTTTCTGTGTACAATGTGTATGACATTTTCCTTACTGACATATAATCTGCTCTGTCTATAGTGCAGTGTATAGTAAGTTTGCATATATAACCTAACTGCAAAGAGTTGCGGGTCTGTTGTTCCATTCACCTTGAAGAGTTGGAAATTCTAACGTCTAATTGTGCGGTCCATTTTTCCTCGGAAGCGGGAAAGTCCTAGTCTCCACTTTCCAGTAGGATCTTTTCAATTCAAATTCATTTGTAGTGTTTTCCACAATACATACATATTGTTTCAAAGCCGCTTTACAGAAAGTGCATTTTAGAAATGTACAGGGAAAAATACATTTAGTTAATCATGTACAATAATAATAATGTAGGGCTTAACTGACGTTATTCTTTTGCGCCAGCTTTTAACTGGAATGCCCTCTTAAATCGGAGTTGTAATGGGGAAGCCTTCAGAATTCAGACTTCAGAATTCAATATGTCTACTCAGCACATCAACCTTAGTGCAACAGTAGTAATATATTGTTCATTAGCACTTCTGTTTGTCTGCATCTAAAACTCAGGGATTGATAAGGTTTATTTAGACTAATGCAAAATGCAGCTGTGAACAAGGGCTATGTCATGGTTATGGTGTAGATAAAGACTGATGCAAAAAAGGCTCCATTTCAAAGAAACAGGTTCAGGCAGGCAATGGGTACACACACAAAAACATGGTAACATTAACAAGAACCGACCAGGACTGACTGAACTGAGCAAACTAAATGCATACACAAATGAACACTAACAAGGTGACGACAGGTGATAAAGATGATCAGCAGGTGGATGATTGAGGGAGTGAGTTCAGGTGTGAAGACGAGGACGCTGGGAAGTGTAATGAAGATGATGAAGACAGAATAGTGCAGACGAAGACTGACAGAACGCCCCCCCAATACAAAGGCGTGACCTTGTGCCGTAGAACATCAATGGGGTGGGCGCCCTTGAGGCTGACGAGGGCATGGCTGAAGCGTAGCCTCCAGGGCGGAGCAGGACGTGGACGTAACCAGGGCGGAGCAGGACGTGGACGTAACCAGGGTGAAGTAGGACGTGGACGTGAAACAGGGCGGAGCAGGACATGGACGTAACCAGGGCGGAGCAGGACGTGGACGGAACCAGGGCGGAGCAGGACGTGGACGGAACCAGGGCAGAGCAGGACGTGGACGGAACCAGGGCGGAGCAGGCTGAGGGCGTGAAAGGGCGGAGCAGGACGTGGACGTGACCAGGGCGGAGCAGGCTGAGGGTGTGAACAGGGCAGAGCAGGACGTGGATGGGACCAGAGCGGAGCAGGCTGAGGGCGTGAAGAGGGCTTGAACAGGGCGGAGCAGGACGTGGACGTGACCAGAGTGGAGCAGGCTGAGTGCGTGAACAGGGCGGAGCAGGACGTGGACGGGACCAGAGCGGAGCAGGCTGATGGTGTGAAGAGGGCGGAGCAGGCTGAGGGCGTGAACAGGGCGGAGCAGGACGTGGACATTACCAGGGCGGAGCAGGCTGAGGGCGTGAACAGGGCGGAGCAGGACGTGGACGTGGCGGAGCAGGCTGAGGCTGTGGCCAGGGCGGAGCAGGCTGAGGGCGTGAACAGGGCGCAGCAGGACGTGGACGTGACCAGGGCGGAGCAGGACGTGGACATGACCAGGGCGGAGCAGAACGTGGACGTGAACAGGGCGGAGCAGGCTGAGGGCGTGAACAGGGCAGAGCAGGACGTGGACGTGACCAGAGCGGAGCAGGCTGAGGGCATGAACAGGGGGAGCAGGACGTGGACATTACCAGGGTGGAGCAGGCTGAGGGCTTGAACAGGGCGGAGCAGGACGTGGATGTTACCAGGGCGGAGCAGGCTGAGGGCGTGAACAGGGCGGAGCAGGCTGAGGGCGTGAACAGGGCGGAGCAGGACGTGGATGGGACCAGAGCGGAGCAGGCTGATGGCGTGAAGAGGGCGGAGCAGGCTGAGGGCGTGAACAGGGCGGAGCAGGACGTGGACATTACCAGGGCGGAGCAGGCTGAGGGCGTGAACAGGGCGGAGCAGGACGTGGACGTGGCGGAGCAGGCTGAGGCTGTGGCCAGGGCGGAGCAGGCTGAGGGCGTGAACAGGGCGGAGCAGGACGTGGACATGACCAGGGTGGAGCAGGCTGAGGGCGTGAACAGGGCGGAGCAGGATGTGGACGTGAACAGGGCGGAGCAGGCTGAGGGCGTGAACAGGGCGGAGCAGGCTGAGGGCGTGAACAGGGCAGAGCAGGACGTGGACGTGACCAGAGCGGAGCAGGCTGAGGGCGTGAACAGGGGGAGCAGGACGTGGACATTACCAGGGCGGAGCAGGCTGAGGGCGTGAACAGGGCGGAGGACGTGGCAGAGCAGGCTGAGGCTATGGCCAGGGCGGAGCAGGGTATTATGCACCAGCACCCACTCGACAAAGTCCTCGAAGTTCCCTCAAGGCCCATCTCCGGGCAGGTCTCAATGATGAGACCAGAGCACACCTGCCCGGAGATGGGCCTCGAGGGAACTTCGAGGCACTTCGGAAAAACATACAGAGGCTGGTGTCATTGTAATGAACATGGGGTACCAAGTCCAAATATCTCATGTGTATGGGCCTCGAAGGACTGATCCTCCTGAGCCAGAAGAATAAGATGCATGGCCACCCACTCCATTCTTCTTTTGAGTTGGTTCTTTTGTCACGGTTGGTGTAGATAAAGAAAGACTGATGCAAAAAGGCTCCACATCAAAGAGTTACTCAAAAATAAACCAACAAACAGGTTCAGGCAGGCAACGGTTACACACACAAAAACATGGTAACATTAACAAGAACCAACCAGGACTGACTGAACTGAGCAAACTAAATACAAACACAAATGAACAACACTAACAAGGTGACGACAGGTGACACAGATGATCAGGATGAGCAGGTGGATGATTGAGGGAGTGAGTTCAGGTGTGGAGACAAGAGGATGCTGGGAAGTGTAGTGAAGATGACGAAGACAGAATGGTGCAGACGAAGACTGTGACAGGCTGCAGTGCTTTCAGTTTTTGAAACCCGCTTGTTACAGAAAAGAAAGTCAAGTCAAATGGTATTTAATTTTTTTCAAAGAGTGATTCAGATTTTTGTATTCTTTACAAAAAAAAATCTTTATCAAACAACACTAAATAAAGAATACAGAGACGAGATGGCCAATTCTTCGCTACCAAGTCGTAGTCCTATAATAGCTGCAGCTTGGGGCATGAGACCAAAAGTGTGAATCTTACTTGATTCAATATATATATATATTTTTTTTTTTGCTGTCTGATGGAAAAGAGAATAGCACCTCTCAAAATATGTGAATGTTTGTGTCAGTCTAGCTTCATTAACAGGCGTTCATTCAAATTATGTTCATCATCGTATCGGTTTTCCACACCAAACGTTCATCTTTTTGTGAACAGATTCAGTCAAAAGGAATCTTGCTTCACAGGTGGTTCAAGTTATTACTTTTTGATGGTAGTAAGACCATAAAACATCTATTCAGTAGGATTTTTTTTTCATGTTGAAAGGCATTTTGGTTTCATGTTGAGCTATTTTTCTAATATTCCCTCTGCCATTTATTACATAACACTTTTTGTTTGTCTCTTATAATATACATTAAATTATAGCTAGAGTGGATAAAAAAATTGACATGCTTCAAGACTAACATGGCCAGCCAAGACACTTTAAATGACTTTCAATCATTTCTAACAAATATTTTCCTGAGGAGCGCATTGTCTTCCTCATATTATAAAGCAGAATTAATATCCTGAGAGAGTGCTAGCCATCTGCTGCTTTCCAGATTCAGACGGCCATCCTTTACGGGTCAGGCAAGCCTGAAGAAAACACTGCCTTCCGGCACAGCAGGCCTGCCAAAACAGCAGGAGTTAGTGCAGGCACAAAGCAGTAGCCACGTCTGGTGTCCGACTCATATCCCAGGACCTCACTTTATCAAACCCGGTGAATTATCAGTAATTGGCCCAACTGTGACATTCCTGACTGCAAAGGGCACATAAATCACCCAGCAGTATAATAGCTGAGACAGAGTCCTGCACAAATGACCTCACAGAGCGGTTATCCACTGATGTCGGACTGATACCACTGTCTGTCTTTCTACACCCTTTCTTTTTCATGCACACAATTACTGGTGACACAGACGGTTCTGTTCGGATAAAAATAGTCTTAGATATAATCCCTTGATCTTGAGCTCAGTCTGGTCTGGGCTTTTATTTTCGAATGGATGGACTGAAAGTGGACAGAAAATGTTCAGAATCAATTTTGCCGAAAGGAAAGATTATATTACTGCTGTTTCATCCCATATTTTGTATAGCAATACTATGGTTGGAAATTGGTAGCCATATTGAGCCAGAACACACCAGCTTACTGATGGAGAGGAGACAGTGATGAAGCTAATCAGTATATGGGGATGATTAGGAGGTCATGATGGATAGAGGCCAAGGGGCAAATTTGGCCAGGATGCCGGGGTGGTTACAGACCACAGGGTGAGCGCCCCCTGCTGGCCTCACTAACACCTCTTCCAGCAGCAGTAACCTGGTTTTCTCAGGAGGTCTCCCATCCAGGTACTGACCAGGCTCAGCCCTGCTTAGCCTCAGTCTTGGCTACAGGGTGATATGGCTGCTGGCTATCGTCAATATTCACTGAAATACTTCCAAAATAAATTTGATCCAATTCTAGTGTGTCAAAGAGGAACACTTCATGTTTAATTTAAAGGAGAACTCCGGCGAACAATGAACCTTTGGTCTAATAAAACATCGATACCTAGTCAATCGTTCTCTGAGATTTGTTTTCATGATAATCGAATGTAAAGAGTTTTATCTCTAAAAACTGTTTAGCGTATAATGCTATCACTGGGGGCATTGACTAAGTAAAAGAGAATCGCTAGTTTATACCACTAACAAAGCTCAAAATAGCCCCACACTAACACAGTAACATAATGAGTGTCTATACATGCAAAACGAAGCATTGAGAACTTTGTAAGTGTACAGACCGTTTAATAAAAAGATGCGTTATTAAAGACAGTTTACTTCATGTATACAGACAGGAGCCATCTTAGAATATAGTCTCAATAAGTCAAACCACGAACGTCGTGCTGAGTGATCTGAACTGTATGAAGTTCAGCGAACTTCTGAACTGTATGAACGGCGTTCGGGTATCCACTATCGAACAGAGACTTTACACCAAAATCAATATGACATAAGTATTTCAAGATCTTGAAAATAAGCAAAATACATTTTATGCAAGTATGAAGCATTAGTAGAATGAAGCAGGGATGGATAGTGACCTGAAGACAGCCCAGAACTTCTGTTAGCGCTGATACAAATTATCATCTCCTGTACCGTGTAGTTCAGAAATACTGCTTTTACATTGCAGAGGAAAAGCAATTAGTTTGAGACGAATATGTCATGCAATGCTAATAATAGAGAACCATGTTTGAATCCCATATAATTACACTGACATTTTCAATAAACTAGGATACGGAGGCATATTTAATTGCATTTATGTTTGTGATTTTACTGATTTGATTAACTTGGCTTGTACACCAATAGTAGCATATTTAGGGATTTGTGCCGAAAGTCTCCCTGTGCCCCATAGAGAAGGCAACGTTTTGGAAGTGACACCTGTATTTAAATGCAGGAGTGAATTCCTAAATTTTCTGGTGTCAGCAACACCAAGGTCATGGGTTCGACTGATATGCAATGTTTTGGATAAACAAATGCATAAACAACAAAATTGTCAATTTTTATTCTGCGTTTAGACAAGCGTTTTGGGTGGGAAATCTGCGTGCATTTGGTGTGTGAAATTCAATGTAGTATGCACTCCAGGCGGCTAGGTGGCAATGTGGAGCACTGCCACACAACAACAACAAGTCCGCGCGCTTGCGTACAACCTTGACTGACAAGCAGACTTTTGCATTTCTATCGTTTACACAGGAACGCGACAGTGGAGCATTTTTAAGATTTCCACTCTGGAGGGTGGTTTCACTATTTTCTGTTTTTTAGCCCCAAAACCGTCGTGTAAACGAAAGGCACATCCGAATAAAATATTTTTACGCTTTCACCCGCGAGCGTTCTCGTGTAAACAGGGGCCCCGTCCACACTACTGTTTTCCTTTAAAAATGGAGACATTTTGCTACGTCTGCACCTTCCCGTCCAGACTAAAACAGAAAAAACGAAGAACTAAAACGGAGAAGTTTAGAAACGCTGCAGCTCCGTTTTGTGTTTTGAATCTCCGGAGGGTGTTTTAGTGTAGACGGGACAAAACGGAGGAGTTTAGAAACGATGACGCAGAGGCTCGGCTCTATGATTGGGTGTCATCAGTCATGACGTATCCTTCCTGATTTGTCAGCCACTGTTTACACCAGCACGCACATGCCCAGTGTTGGTGAATGGTCACTTGATCCACGCTTTCAGTCATTTTAATGTGGACGGAGATCAATTCTAATACACAGATAAAACGCTGGTGTGGACGGAGATCGTATTTGTTTTAATTCTCCGTTTTTAAACGAAAAAGCATTAGTATGGACGGGGCCTGAGTAGGCACTACATTTGACGAAATGTAGTTACTTATACTATGAATATGTTGGCCTTGTCATGTGACCTACAGCATCAATTGCATTGCTTCACTGCCATTCTCCTCTCCACTGGCTTCATGAGATTGGTAAAGTGTTCATCGATTGCACGCTCCAGAATCCCAGCGGAAATAGTAGTTCATCCGCATACTTTCGCCTACTGTCTTCCACATTCTGATAGACTACTCTTTTGGAGTACTGTTTTTCCCATACTATATGAAAGTCAGATGCAGCAGTAGTACTGTGCCAATACTTTAGTCAAAACATCTCTCTCTTCTAATCTTTTATACATCTTTCTTGTATCTAAATTTGATTTCGACTGCTGGCCCACTGACCCACTAGCAAAAGTTGCAGAGCTCCTTATGGTCCATCCATCCCTGAAATGAAGTAAGCCAGAGAGCAGCACTGCGGTCAGTAGTCATTCTCAGGTTTCACTACTCCGAAATCCTAATATTCCCTGATTTAAATCTCTTCTTCTGAATAACAAATCTGATCTAAGTAGAGGTCTGTTTTCAAAACACAAGCATTCCATCCTTATCTAAGATCTTGGTTGGAGTTACTAATTGACTATGAGTCTGTACTGTACAAATGTCCATTAAATATTGATTTTTTTTTTTTAGTTTACTAGATTAGTAGTTCCATACTGTACATTAGTGACACCTTCATATGTCTTGGATTACATAAACACTCACACAGAGAGCTGTTCTTATCTTTGAACTTCTCGTATTTAAATACAATAGAAGGAAAGTACTGTATCTTCAGTTAACCGTCCACACCCAAAACAAAGCACACACAAGGTTATTTTCTCATTCATCAAATTATAGCTACAATTTACTATCCCTGCTCTACACTTCCCCTGTATAACCTCAAGCATACCAGTCTTATTGGTTGAGATGTTGAATAATACGAGGCCGGTGGTGTTTGGATCTTTGCTGTTTAAATGTGCCATCATTAAGCATAACAACTACCCTGGGTTTCTGGCAATGCTCAAAATATGTCACCAAAATAAATCTGTTTCCACTTAAATGTAATTATTTCTGGAGGTTCTTTTTAAAAATGAGGATGAATAAGAACTACTGGGCCCCCATTTTCAGTTTCTCTTGTACTTTTTAGAAGCCTAATAAAGGTGGTCATTTTTGACACCTGCTCCCTGGGCTTTCTGCCACAATCCCCACCCTTAGGTGTCACCACCCTAGGTATCACCATAGATTTCATCTACAAAAACACTATTTTAATCCTATATATGATTCTTGACAACCAAGAACATATTTTAATGCAAAACAACAATGCAATCCAATGGATTCCTATTATTTCTACAAGTATATGATCTATTGGACAACATACAGAGCAAACAAATCAAACCATATTGAATAACGTGATAAACCTAGAGTGTTCTTGATTGGTTGAATGGATTGTGATGTCATGATGGAATTGCTTGTATTAATTAAGTCTATTTTTGTTAAGTCATGGGAAGACAGACTAATTAACTGGTTCTTTGAAACAATTCATTTAGAAGAAACAGTTTTAGCAAAAAAAACATGATCCAGCAATTATTTTATGCCCTTGACACCTTGACATGAAAATGCTCAAATAAAGAGACTTCATTATAAAGGCAGCTGATTCAGCTCATAATAAATTATTATTTAGAATCTAAATTTGATCAACATTAAACAAATTCACACGTTCCTGGATTAAAAAGCCCATGCACATTTCAGCAACACGTTCTGTACAACTTGTTAATGAAACTGTCATATCAATTTATAATCAGTGGTCCACGTTTTATTTGTTACATTTTTGGCTACAAATGTCTTCTGTATTAAACATTTTATCTTTTCACCCCGTCTGTGAGTCCATTTAACTGATTCGTTTTAAAGACCCGACTCAACGCAACAATACGTTCACCAATCGGTCATCGCTACTAGTTGCAATGTACAGTTTCCACACATCCACAGCGCGTCGCGCGCACATGCCAGAGGGATCTCGTTTCTCTATAAATATCTCCATTGCTTTGCTTGAGTAGCGATTGCAATGGTTTGAGTGCCATAGGCTACTGTTTGACCTGCTGTGTAATCGTATAAAGCCAAGTAAATGAAACGCAATTCATTTGTTGGCGATTTAAGCGCACAACGGCCCGTATTGTTGCACTCACTGCCTCTTCAGGCTGCTCTGACAGTTCAGATCGTGGACACTGACCGCTGATAATAAATTAAGCTAACTGCCTTGATAATGTCAAAAAGGCAAGCTTCTGTTCACATGACTTGAGTCACGTTGAGACATTCTATTTTTTCCCGATGTAATGTAAGACGGAAGCAACGCGCGTACAGTAGCCTATATTATTCGCTTTTTTGTTGTAATCTAATCTGGGTTTATTATATTGAAGTAGGTTATATAGCCTACATAACAGCTCCGCTTCAAATTCAGTTTTGCACACGGAGAAGTTCTGTAAAGTGAATTAAGGACGAAATAAAGAAAATACGGAGCGTTGCTTTGAGCATGTATTTAATTACCATATATCTAATTAATTTATATTAGTAGCCTACAACGCACACTGATGGACCCTGAAGCACAGAGCAAAGGCTGTTCATCATAATCATCATCATACTTGACGGAAACCGAACCGAGATGGCAACATCACCAAAACATCAAAAGCCCATGAGCCAAGTCCAACAACGCAAAAATCCGAGAAACCAATAGCGCCAAAGCTTAAAGTTCCCTCCAGCACTGAGGACTGAATGGACGTGGTTTGTCAGTACTCACCTCGCTCCAGGGTGAGCGGTTGGACTGTCACTGTCGCCATGACTGTGCTGTGTTATTATCGCTCAGAGAGAGAGGGGAGAGAGAGAGATGGAGCTGCGGCATCAGCGCACGCACTGTAGCGGCGCAGAGAGCGAGTGAGCGCGGATTGGAGCCCGTGCGGATGATGGGAGTGGTTGGGAGGGAAATGGGATTATTTACCACTCGCTTGTGTAGCGGACGATTTTGAATGGGATATATAGGATGGAGCTGGTGTGAAGTACTAGTAATTCGGATGTGTAATTAAACGTAGTAGGCTACATTACTAACTTTCATCGATCATGGAATTAACGTTTACATTTCAAATTCGAATTTAGAATACATTGGGTGGTTCAAATTTAGGTTTAAACTTTGAATGTGGAATAAGAAAGGTTATTTCAAGTTTGTGGAAAAAATTGTGTTTAAAAAACAAGTTTAAATGTAAAATTTTGGTCCCACTTTATATTAAGTGGCTTTAAGTGCTATGTACTTAATAATTTGATACAATTGACTTATTGTCTACATAGGCTACATGTTTTTACATTGTACTTATATTTTACAAAAAACAGCATGTAATTACAGTAGGGCTGTCAAAAGATTAATCGTGATTAATCGCATCCAAAATAAAAGTTTGTGTTTACATAATATATGTGGGTGCACTGTGTATAATTATTTTGTATATATATAAATACACACACATGCATGTATATTTAAGAAAAAAATACTATTTATATATAAAATATATATATTTATATATAATATAAATTACATATAAATCTATAAACAGTATATAAATGAAAATATGTCTTAAATATATACAAGCATGTGTGTGTATTTATATATATAAAATAATTATACACAATGCACCCACATATATTATGAAAACAAAAACTTTTATTTTGGATGCGATTAATCGCGATTAATCTTTTGACAGCTCTAAATTACAGCCATAATTAATTTATGTAATTACATTTGTAATTACACAGTTGACCCTTTCCTCACACATTAACCTACCCTTAAACCAACCCATACCACCACACCTGTCCCTAACCTTACCCGTATCATACCTCAATAGCAGCAAAAGTGTTTTACAATACAACAGGACCACAATAATATGTTGTACTTATTTTTGATGTAAGTACGTACTTAAAGCCACTTAATATAAAGTGGGACCAAAATTTTGAATGACATCAGATGGTTCAGACATTAGTTTGTAACTCCTTAACATTAAATAAATGCATGTTTAACATTTCTAATGCTTGTTAAACATAGATAAATAAGACATTTAAGTTGTGATGCGTTTCAATCGGTTAAATTGGGGTGCTGAATTTGCAGTATTATAATTTCATATTCGTTAGTTTTACCAAATTTCAAACATTGCAGCTCACATAGCAGGAGTGTTCTGAATCTTACTTATGATGGTTTACAATTACATTAATCATGAACATATGCAATAGAGCATCACAGTCCTGCCCACAGCCCGAGAGAGCGTTGGTGCCGGAAGCAAATTTCCCATTTATTTCTGAATTTTATTTAGTGAATGTGCAGGGAAACTCCTTTTCCTCAATTTACTGTAAAACACATTTGCAGTTGCACATACTAAAACATTGAGCATCTGGCTCGCTCATAGGCTGTGCTGCAGCAACTGCACATCCAATGGCGCGGGCGTCTCAGTGGTGCGACCAATGAACTTAGCCCTACGTCATTACACGATCTTCACTCTATCATGTACCTTCGCGGGGTTTCAGACACGTTACATGACTTCCACCAATCAGATGTATCACTGTGGGATTGCTCAGGATTGTGGGTAATGAAGTACTTATCCAATACATTGCGAATAAAAGGCATTTATCTTAAAACAAGGTTAGTGCCCCATGAACTTTTGGCGTTTATATGAGCATACACAATCACTTAGTACAGCCGTATAGCTGGTTTTAAGTCTACCATGTATGGTTACGTTTTAATGGCTAATATTCCAACTGTCAATGGAGAAATTGTATAGAATTTTTACTTCTGGCACCGGCTGTGGGCGGGACTGTGATGCTCTATAGAGTGCCGAAGTGATGACGTCACTTTGTAGGACAACTCGGAAGCTAGCGGCACATGGGTTTCCCTTAATTCGAAAAGCTATGCTTTTTCCATAGACTTTTAAAAAATCCCCAAAAATAAGATCTGTGTTTAACAAAGAGTTGTGACCCTTACACTGTTTTGTCTATCAAGACAATATTTACAAAGTTAATCCAAAATGTATACATTTTGAAGCCTATATAAAGTTTTTTAAAAACACAAGCAGACACAATAAAGTTTAAAAAACACAAGCAGGTTATAACTGTGTTCTATGTCAAAATGTGAAAAACGTGTTTCTGGCAATTTAGCAAAAACCCATTCAAAAATCCCATAGACTTTAGAGCTGAGGGAACCGGGAGTGCTAAAATGCGAACTCACTTTCGTGTTTTGGCCTACAGAGTGACGTCGTAACTTATTATTATTATCACTTCACTTTGTAGGCCAAAACGCGAAAGTGAGCTCCGGTTCCCTCGCTCTAAAGTCTATGGAATTATTAAATAAATAAATGTTTAACATTTCTAATGCTTGTTAAACATGGATAAATACTGTAAGACATTAAAGTTGTGATGCGTGTCAATTGGTTAAATTGGGGTGCTGAATTTGCAGTATTATAATTTCATATTTGTTAGTTTTACCAAATTTCAATATTATTGCAGCTCACATAGCAGGAGTGTTCCGATGATGGTTTACAATTACATTAATCATGAACATACGCAATGCCTGCATCTCAGTGTACATGCATGGTTTAACGGAAGACTCCAGTTAAGCAGAGGCAAGTCCCGTGCACAACCTTTGACCTTCGCAGTGAACTGACAGCAGCAGAGAGCGCAAGACAGTGTGGCAGCTCCAGTGTGAATGCATTCCTGTATTTCACATCCAGTTGTTTAGTGTCTGTGAAACACACAGTGAAAGTATTTATGAACACTACAAGTCTTCTGAAAGATTCTCTTCAGTTTGTACATGTGTTCATAATTGTATTGTTAGAATTAACTGCTCATTTTTTAAGCCTTGCCGTTTATAGCTATCTGGAGATGTGTGCTATATTTTTAGACAATTCATCATGCATGATTAGATAACATACTTCTCTCATGTGTAAACTTAAGAAAGATTAAAAAAATGTTTTTTTTTAGGTGACCTATTCCTTTAAGAGCATTTTTCATATGCTTCAAACTTGCAGTTTGCTGCCTGGCTTCAGAAATAACAACACTGATGTATTGCTCTGTCAGTCCTCCAGCTGCAGACAGATGTGCTAACTAATGCGATGGATGGATGGATGGATAGAGGGCTTAAAGCCAGAGAGAAAGAGGCCACAGGGAGATTATGCTCTCATGGCCATATGGGACACTGTCTCTGGAAAACATTTTGCTGGGGTAAAAAAAAAGTCTGATTAACAGAGTGTGCTGGGAAAGCTTTCCCAATGAGAATTAATTGATTTTTGAATGGATGCGCAAACTGACAAGGAATGTTTGAGTGCATATGCACTCTTTTTTCATATTTGCAGAAGTGGAGAGAAGAGACTATTTTTAAGCCATGAATGTGTATGAGGTGGGAAGGTGTAGTAGCTCACATCTGTATAACAAGTCTGATTCATGTTTCTCGGAAATGTGTTATTTTAGGCCTGTATGTAGGTCAGGGTTTAGCAAATTGCAAGATTTAATAAAAATTACCACCATTTAAGTTTGAGTTAATGTGAATCAAATTCACTACAATTCACAACAGAATGTTTATCCATTAGAATGGCAGGATGAGGAATTTTCTCACAGTTAATGTCACAAAACATAATGATGTACAACAAAAAGATATAAATATATATATGATATACATGATATAAATACTGTATATTTTTTTATTATAAACAAATCATTGCATTTCATTCGATTTTAATTTGACTGCCTACACTTAATATGAATTACTGTTCTGCAAATACAAGGATTTAAAAGGCGTTTTTTATTAAATTCTGAATGGCACATAATTGTATGATGCAACAAGTGAGGACACAGTACAATCTTTGGCCTTTAGCAAAGATCTTGCCTTTTTTAGTTTTGCTTGATTTTAGTTTTTTTTTTTTTAAGGAAGGGCTTCCTTATTATTCAGACTAGAAATACTATCATTTGTTCGATGTAGCTGCACTTTCCTCGTGAGGGACCAAGCAGTCAAGGGCAAAGGACACAGGATTTCCAATCAAAAATGATTTATTAAATACAAATAATAAAGTTACAAAATCAAAATAAAGTCAGGTCTGGGCCCATAACAAAAAAAGGGTCAACTGAACAGAACCCCAACTTAACAGAAATCAAATCAAACCAACATGACCTACATGACCTTCCTAATGACACACATGGGGAACTTATATACACAAAGGACTAGTCCATTAACACAGATGGGACAACACAATCATCACTTAACAATTACAATGAAATAAAGTAAGTAACTTAAATTATCAATAAAGAGGTCATAAACTAAACTTACTCAACTAATTATAATAGAAAATAAACAAAACATTTAATCAATCACCTGTCCCAGGCAGCCCAAACCTCCACTTTCCACATGCAGGTAACTTAAACTCAAAGAAATAAACATTAACACATTATACCACTGACAACTAGAAAGTGTGCACCCAATCTAGCCATGTCTGATACAAGTGTAAATGATAAGTAAGCAATAAGGTACGAGAGGCTGTGCTGTATCGTGAATAAGTAACGAGTGAAGGCGTCGTTAGGCCAGCGCAGTCTCATCCCAATTCGTCATATAACTGACGTTTTCGGACGTCTTTTGACCATTCGTCAATATACGACTCATTCAGGGCCCCCTTAAACGTCGGTAGATGACGTCATGGGATCCTAACTCTACCCCATACCTAAACCTAGAGCGCAGTCTCATCCCAGTCTCATCCCAATTCGTCATATAACTGACGTTTTGGGACGTCTTTTGACCATTCGTCAATATACGACTATTTAGGGCCCCCTTAAACGTCGGTAGATGATCGATCCCGGGTCGTCATACAACTGACAGCTTTACCTTTAACGTCAGTTAGGTGACGAGTTGGGTTTAGGGTTAGGTTTAGGTATGGGTAGAGTTCAGATCCCATAACGTCATCTACCGGCGTTTAAGGGGGCCTAAATAGTCGTATATTGACGAATGGTCAAAAGACGTCCCAAAACATCAGTTATATGACGAATTGGGATGAGAGTGACTCTGAAGCGGAGTGCCTGCAACCCCTTCAGCCGTTACGTATTCATCGATACAGTACTTGCCTCGAGTACCTTATTGCTTTTATAAAACGGTTGCCACACAATATTAAAGTAAAAAACAATGTATTAGTGCAACTTTTTTGAAGTAAAATCACTAAAAGCCTTCTTTCCGCTAGAAAAAATAGTCCCAGAGCGTGAACAGCAACAACGTTTCAATGTGTAAAATGCATGAAAGCTCATATAAAGACAACATAGAACCGCAGTGTTGCACAGCGATCAATAGAACCGTTGGGTGAAGCGGTCATAGCAGTGTTTTATTGTGAATAAAGCACAGCTCTTGAACAATCAGAATCAAGGATTCAAACTAACCGTTTTATAAATAAAGTGAATGTAATGAACCAAATCTGTGTCTATCATTAATATGAATTGTATATAAAGGGATCTGTTACAAAATATTAAAATGTAATGTACTAAAAGGTAACCAAAATAACATAAGTAAACAAAAGAAAAAAATAGTTTTTTTGCATGTTACTGTACGTTCACACCGCCGCCGACTTGAGCGTCAAAGAAGCTCTGGCCGCTCTGTCAAGGACGCTTGTCAAAAAGCACTGGGAAGCTTGTTGACGCTTTGAACGCTCTGCTGTTGCAGGGAGAAGTGTCACAACATGAAATGTAATAAAACGAGAAAACAAGCAATACATTGAAGAAAACTTTTATAATGACAGCATTTTTATAACGGTTTGGTCACATTTGGTTCGGGAAAAAATTATAATTAGCTATTATTATTATAAGCGAGCGTTCATAAATATTTCAAATAAAAGTTGCGCTCATTCTCAAATGTGTATCACTGGATCATTATGGAAAATCGTGAAGTTGTGTTTGGTGCTGCTTTACTGTATTTGCGGAGAAGACGTAAGACAGAGATTTTCAGCTTCTCCTCCATTTTCTCGGAACTAATGTTTAGGTAGGAACGAAAGTTCACATCGTATGTTTCTCTGGAATCAGCCAGAGTGAAGGACGTCTATATTCCCATTGGTTGCTGGCGTTTGCCGCTGCTTGCCGCTGAACACCGTCATAGCTCATTACCATAAAGTTGAGCTTCTTTCAACTTTCATATTGACGCTCAAAACGCCCAAAACGCAAAGCCGAGGAATTTGACGCTCCTTGCAGCTGAGAAAAGCCAACTTCCATTGAAAATGAATGACTTCCGGACGCTTTGGAAGCTCAAGTTGGCGGCGGTGTGAACGTACAGTTAGTTACCGCCTTGCTGTGTGGCCACGTGGTCGGCCATCACATTCCTCAAGGAAAAAGCCCCTATAGTTATTTGGCTGTCAGGAAGTTTTGGAACATGACACCACATCCCTGTAGGACGCCTTCCAAACAGAGACATGTTCAGTGCAAGGACAGAATATGTGAGATAAAATGGCTAAGAGAGGGCAGATACAAGACGGCTGCTGTTTGATCACAGTATGTGTGCTTTGAGAGACAGCTCACTTTTGTTTTTTTCCACCGTTTAGGAGATGTTGATGTCACAGATGTTGTTGTCTGATTCATGAAACGCTGAGAAGAATGGAAGCGTGCGTGTTACTTTGACACGTCTCAGAAAACAAACCAAACGGCATGTCATTGTGATATTTAGATATGTCAAACATGGCCTGCTCAAATGCTCTTCTTAGCTGTGTTTAAGGCAAGTGTCACATAAGTATTGGTGAAACCAATCCTACACTATTTTTTTTCAGTGTGTAATGATGTCTGTTTTTCCACTATTAATTCTCAACCAGCTTATAAGCACTTTACACCCATCTTGCTCTCTCTCCATGTCTGACTCAGACCAAAGCCCATGCAATAGTGGCTGTCCATCAGCTTTAGCTGCACTAATTAAATTGCCACTCATCAAATCAAATGTTAAATAGAGGAAAGGAAGTGATACAGGCTCTTACATAATGCACTGTGAGTGCCTTTACATTGGCTACGTTTACATGCAACCAAATAATCCGTTAGTTAATCCATCGGATTGACGCTAAATCGGACTGAAAGGCCTTCATGAAAACACCTTAACCCTCAGGTGCTCTTCGGTCATTTCTGACCGAAAAATGTTCTGTTTTGAAATTTTAAAAATCACAGCTTCATTGGAATGTTACGAAACCTGGTGACTTTTATGGCATTGGGTATGTGAACACAAAAAAATTGAGGTCATGATCCGAGCAGGCTAAGTGGTCGTAAAAAAATAGTCACACTTGTGGTCTTTGGTCAAAAATGACCAACCATAGGAAATGAATGGGAAATTGACAAAAACACAAAAACTTTGAGAATCTTTGTGTGTACAATCTACAAATTGGCCACGATGCAGAAAAAAAGTGCTCAGCATTGAAGGGGTAACACTGTAAAACGTCAAGAGTGCAAAACAGACATACCCACCCCTACACACACACACACACTTTTATACACAAAAACACCAATAAATTGTGATTAAAGAAATCTGTTTTGAATATTTAAAAACCACAGGTTCATTCACAGGACTTTTATAGCAATAGGTATGTGAACACAATAAAAAAATTGAGGTCATGATTTGAGCAAGTGGTAAAACATTTTTTTTGTATTATTTTCTATGGCAAAAATGGACCATAAATATTGCATAAATATTCATAAGTAACATCAAATTGGCTCAAAATACAAAATTAAAAAGAAAAAATATTATTGAACAAAAATAAATTGCATTGGTTTTACTGGGATGGAGAAAGTTTCATTTTTAGGTGTCCGGTCACTTTTGACCGAGAAGATAACAAGTGTGACTCCGAAACGAAAAGCACTTGGAGGGCTAGTGGTTACACCATGATTCTACACTTTTTCTCTATACTGTAACCAGATGGTGCTAATTTTCTTCAAAAAATATATATTTTTTCTGAAGTCCTAGACTCTATATTATACTAAAATACTGCATTAATAATTTTTTGAAAAAATAATATATATTTAGAAAAATATATCTATTTTTCCATGGCAAAAATAGACCATAAATATTGCATAAATATTAATAAATTCAATCAAATTGTCTCAAAATACTAAATTAAAAAGAATAAATATTATTAAACAAAAATAAATTGCATTGGTTTTACTGGAATGGAGAAAATTTCATTTTTAGGTGTCCGGTCACTTTTGACCGGGAAGATAACAAGTGTGACTCCGAAACGAAGAGCACCTGAGGGTTAATCGATCTGAGCAAAACAGGAACAACAAGCTTGGTACACAAAGGTTCATATGCTCATTGTCTCCAAATTATGTCCAGAAATGGATAAATATTAAATCTGCTGTTAAAAACAAAAAAAGAACCAATGTGGGAGAATGGTTATTTGGTGGAAACAGCAGGAAAATATACTCCAATTTGAAGCTTGTGTGACATAAAAACGTGCACATCAACTCAATCACATGTTTAGCGTTCAAATTCAGATTCATCAAACGGAATGAATTCAGTCTGTTTGAAACAAGTTGTGCATGTAAACATAGCTACAGTAAGATCATTGACACCCTCCACAAGTTCACATCAGGGCAGCAGACGAAATAAAAATGAAACATTCACAGTCAAGCAATAGCTGTGCTTTAACCGCCAGTGATGGCAATATGAATGGCTCTGTTTTAGAAAGTCCTCGTACTGACTGTAAATAAGCGCTGGAAGCAAGTTGATGGGCATTAAGTTCTAAGGCTTGATTCTTGTCTAGAATCCTTCCACACAGGGAGGAAACTAATTGAAGATGTACAGTTAGTGTGATGTGCTTGCTGAATGGAGATCAGAGATGGAGACGTGCTGTGAGACCATTGAAAATGCAAAAGCTAAAACAAATACATGCAAATGGATATCAGCGTGTTGAGGCAAATGTCAGATGCCAGGCAGAATCAAGACTTTAATGGAATAATTTGAGGATTCAGTACAAGTTAAAATGGGCTGTATTATAAGAAATACATTTGTCCTTTATCTTTGGGGGTGGCGGGTGTGGGGGGGGGGGTGTGGGGTCCATTGAGAACATTTACTGAAATTAGAGCATTATTTTCTAAACTTATGACACATCGATGTCATACTAGGTATTCAGAAACTTGTTCAGACATTTTTTAAGGAGGAGGAAGCCAGATAAATGCTGTTATTCACCGTAGAAGAACTAAAGATGAATATAAAATATGTTGAAGTCTGTTCATCTAAAATAGATTTTAGTTGCCTAAAATCTCTCCTTAGTAGGTGCTAAGCTGCCCATTACGGTTCGGTGTAACACACACTGCATGCCGACACACATTTATGTTCAAATAGTGAATTTTGCATAAAAGGGTCAGCTTTAAATTTAAAAGTTTTTTATGAAAAACCACATGAGTAACTTCAGTTTTGGCTCAAAAACTGCACCACAAGTGGGTAAAAAATAATGATAGAAATGATATGGCCCAAACTTTTTCAGCAGACTCCACATTGTACTGTAGTTATTTCTTTACCAGCTTTTTATGCTGCTGGTTTGCAGTAACAAGCTAGTTACATCATTGTTTTGCAATCAAAAAGGGCAAATGTCATCAATCTAGCAATTTGCATCATTCTGCAAGATCTTATTCAGTTCTATTAAATCCTGAGCAGTTCGTTTCGTTTGGTATTCTGCATACAGACAATCTGCCACACAGGACGATTGGACCCACTTAGCATTAATCGCCTCAGCCACTCTAATAGAAAACATTGCACAAGCGATTTGTAAATCACATCATCCCTTAACTGCCAGCAAGATTGATGAATGACTCAATCACAGTGTCCAAGTTGCACAGTTAAAATGGGACCGCAGTCAGCAGTCAAAGAGGTGTATGTACACGAACAGAAGGCATTAATGACTGAAATAGCTGGTCTTGCAAGAGCCATGCATAAGACATTGCCTCAGATAAACTCCGTTTAAAAGATGTGTTCACTCAAAAATTACAATTCTGTCGTCATTAATGGCCTTCATCTCATTCTGAACCTGGAGGATTTATTCTCTGTGAAATACAAAAGAAGATATTTTGCATTGTGGAAGTGTGGGTGAAAATGTTCTATATGAGTGGATACATCTATGTGTTTAACAATAATGTGGAATGCTGTTCACTGTACTATAGAAAAGAAAAAATCAAGCATTTTCCTGTGACATAGTATTTACAATCTGTTCCTAAAGGCTAAAAGCAAATCACTAGTGTGTAAAGATGAGATAGGTTGGAGTGAATATATAATTTCTTTCTGTTATTGATTTGACTGTAGGCCAGAGGGACACATACTCCAATGAAAGATTTCAGAGAACAATAGTGTAAAACAAAACAAACCCTTGACATTATTACTTTCATTCTGCTTTCTAAAGAGTGTAGTGTTTCTATAGGTTCCCTCTGTTCGATGTGGCCTTGCTTGCTTAATGGGCGTTAAGGGCAAGCTGCTTTTGGAGCAATAATTATTCTGAAAAATTGAATTGAATTCTGTCCAATGAATTGTGTTTTTTAACTTAAAGCTAACAGTGCTCAGAGTAGAAAAAGACTAAATTTATTACAAAGGAAATATTTTCCACATCATATTTTTTTAATAATTGTCTTTGATGCAGTAGTTATTTGAATTAGAAACAGTTCGAAAACAATGTGTATTCCTATACACATTTATAAGCATAAGTAGGCCTACTATAGCAGTGCTTAAACATTGTGTTTCATAAATCATGCATGACACCCCAGAAAGTCCCAACATTACGTAATGATCTCATTGCATGGATTGCAGTATCTTGGAGTGGCCTCTGCCTGTGATCTGAAGTACTGAATTATTTCGCGGCCATTTTTGATTTGGGAAATCTGGAGCTCGCGATTGTCAGTAAACATTGCAGCTGAAAAGACGAAATTCTGAATAGATAACGCCAAAACATGCGTCTTTTCCAAACTACGCGTTTAAAACACATCTGTGTTGGAAATGTGACTGCGTCAAGAGTGAAGGAAAGTAACAAAACAGTGAGTGCAGCAGGCTCAGGAGGTTTGGGTCTGAAGTTTTCTTGCACAGGTGTGTCTGGACCAAGTTACCTGCAAAATGTGAAGACAAATATCGGACATGGGTGTATATCTCTGGATTATAAGCCAAACACAAATTATTACGCATACAGGAAAGATTTTATTCGCGCGTTTTCATCAAAATACACGTATGAGGACGCGTTTGGCCTGGCACGTGACAAACCAGAAAAGTTTTGGAGTGAAGCGGCTCGTGGGATTACTTGGTTTGAACACTGGACCAACACTCTGGATGATACAGATACAGTGTTTCCAAAATGGTAAGTAATACTAAGTTACAGTATTAGGGGGTGTTGATATTATGTTTTTACATTCAACAGTAACTTAATGGAATTGAACTCTGGGTCTCAGGCGTGATACCTGTATAAACGTTAAGGGAAAGTTCACCAAAACATAATGTGAGGCAATATGACAAGCCTCAGTCACCATTCGCTTTCACAGAATGGAAAAAGAAATGCTATGAATGAAAGTTTACTGAACATTATTCAAAATAACAGTTCTACCGAAAGAAATATGTCAAATATAGCTTTCGGGAGAAACAAAACATGATGAAGAGTAAATTATGACAAATGACAATTTACATTTCTTTTAAACTTGACATCTCTTACATCTCTTTTAAAAACGCAATGTTTATGCAGCGTGACGCACTGGAATGACGTAGGACTCAAAACAGGGCGAACGCCCCTTTCTGTAGGAATAGTGTTTTCTAATCTTAACCAGTAACAACTAAAATGGTAAAATAATACATATTAAGATTAGGTTTATGTTTATACTGAAAATCGTATTAAGTTTGTTCTGGGCTGTGATTGACATTGAATAAATGAGAATGTATGTTGTTAAAAGATGTCTAAATTCGGTAGTTTAATATTGTTTTTGTTTTTTTCTTGTACTTTACGATTTTCAAATTAACTTTTTCCTTAATATTAAAGTTTGTAACGCTATGATTCATCTCATAGCTGGTTCATGGCTTATGGTTCCTTCAAATACTTAAAATTCGATTAATTCTATTGGTAATATTTATTGAAATGCATATTTATTCGTGCATGAATGTAAATAACATTTTAAACATTTTGATTAGTATTCTTTTAAATTGATAATGGTCAAGGTATCACAACATGAGTATTACTTTAGTTCAACTATTTCTTTAAGAACAACTGTTTCCATTACAGGTTTGTTGGAGGAAAGCTGAATATGTGTTATAATGCTGTCGATCGGCATGTGGAGAATGGAAGAGGTGATCAAGCCGCTGTCATTTATGACAGTCCTGTTACCGGCACTAAACAGGTCATCACATACAGTGAAATGCAGGAGCAGGTAAAACACATAAGGTGCGGTCACATTAGTGAAATTTTGCAGGCAAAAAGGGTCTATTGTCTGTTGTCAATAGTGTAGTGATGTATAAGCTCACACAGAAGTCACTTTCAAAAGAAGCAGCACTCTGCTGATCAATGGAGTAAATTTGCGTGACCAATTTGAACCTGTGGATAAATCTATATGGGGAATATTTAGCAAAATTCCCAATTGCGTGGGTTCCTATTGAAATGACTTGATTTTGCCCACGAAAATTCACCGGACATGATCAAATCAAGTCTTTGAAACCAATAACCTTTCTAATCTTGATTGTGTTTGACCGGTTTGCATTCAGTGTACAGTTTCTGTTGTTTTGATTAATTTATATTTTAAGATTTCTGACTTGCCTAGTTTGTATACGTAATATATCCATAAACGTTTATCTTCCACACACTTGTTTGTAGGTGTCCAGGTTGGCGGGGGTTCTGGTGAGGCATGGCGTGAAGATGGGTGATCTGGTGGTGATCTATATGCCTATGGTTCCTCAGGCCATGTTGGCCATGCTGGCATGTGCCCGTATTGGTGCCACCCACAGCCTCATATTTGGAGGATTTGCCTCCAAAGAGCTTTCCGTCCGTATCGACCATGCTAAGGCAAGCCATTGGGTTTTCTTT
Source organism: Hybognathus amarus (assembly GCA_030378365.1). Taxonomy (NCBI): domain Eukaryota; kingdom Metazoa; phylum Chordata; class Actinopteri; order Cypriniformes; family Leuciscidae; genus Hybognathus; species Hybognathus amarus. The sequence continues at coordinate 386,998 of JAQIUQ010006101.1, read as the reverse complement.
TTATGAAAATGAGTTGTAAAAAGCTATTTTTGTAAATGCATATCCCTGCTGAGGTTGCGAAAACCACTTGCAATCTTAAATCATCTTTTTCCCTGCAGCCCAAGTTGCTGGTGACAGCATCCTATGGCATCGAGCCAGGCAGAAGAGTGGCGTACATTCCCCTGGTGGAGAAAGCTCTGGAGCTCAGCACTCACAAACCACACAAAGTCCTCATCTACAACCGGCCTAGCATGGTGAGTTACCAGAAACCCCACAGCACATGGATGCCAGTTTTATTGTCGAACTGGCACAGTGTTTACTGCCTATTAACTGTTAAAAGAGAAGGTAATGCAGTGAGAGAAGTGAATACAAAATGCAAATGTGGTCCCCTTTTTAAAAGAGTACCTCTAAATTCAACTTTCACGCCCACCTTGTATGACAACATAAATCTTTGTAGAAGTTAATCTTTTCTCATTTGTTTAGCTGTACTGTATATTGCAGCACTTAAGATATATTATGAAATCAAATGTTCAAAGCGTTAAGCATTTCAAAAAACTCTTGCTAAACTCATTTAATTTTCCTCTTTTGGTGTCTGTTTAAATGAGTTTTCTCATGTTGCCACATCTACAATCAGTATGTTGAATTCACAACGCAGGAAATTGCTTAAGCTTCATCTTGTGTTGTCATGGAAACTGTTTGCAAATAGCTTTTTGATTTTCCAGCGGTTTGGGATACAGGATGAATCCCGAATGGTTGGTAAAGACGAACACGTCTCGGAAATCAGTAAAAAAAAAGGAAAAATTAATGTGAGAGAGATTTGCCAGCCTCAGAGGTGTATATCCCGTTAGAACTTTAGAAGATTACTCAATAACTTAGATCTTATTTACAGAATATTTTGGAATTTTCAAAGCTACTTGATTAGAATGAAAACACATCCATGCACTGCCGCAACAAATACCAAAACACTGGGTTAACGCACTTATTCAACGAAATAAACTGTTGCATTTTGATATTTGCGAGCAATGGACACATTGTACAAAAAAGAAAAACAAAGAAGAGATTTCTGTAATCATAAAACATGTCTATAAGACTTAAATAAGCTTTTTTGTGTTTCTCACAACTGAATGCGATATGCCTGAAATAGAAGTAGGGGAAAAAGAGGAAGTCATACAGTTTTGAAACGGCATCATGGCGCATAAATCATTAAAAATTTTACGTGAACTAATCCGTAAAACACCTGAAACACTGGATTTGAACTTTGGACTTCCCATAAAATTGAAACAAAGTAACTTTTATGTCTGCCTGGCAGTGTTACTGTTGTTAACTGAAACCAAAAGTAAAACTAAAGTTATTAAAACTTTTTTATCAATTGAAATAAAGCTAAAATAAAGTCTAAATATTAGATGAAAAACAAAAGAACAATTGATCAAACTAAAATAAAAGCCAATTCAAAATATGAATAAAAAAAATGAGATAATTACTTAAATAATACTAAAATAACTACTGCCTGGGCTTGAGCTACACTTTAGCTTCCTAATATCATTCTCTGATACCCTTTTACCCATTTCTTTCCCACAGGAAAAGGTGTCCACCCGTCCTGACCTGAGTTTGGACTGGGAGGAGGAAATGGCCACTGCCCGCCCTCATGACTGTGTGTCCGTCCCCGCTCATCATCCTCTATACGTCCTGTACACCTCCGGCACTACTGGCACTCCTAAGGTAAAATCTTGTTTATGACAGTACACAGTGATAGGGCACGCAGCTGAGGGAACGGATGAAATTGTTTTGTGTGGAATAGATCCATGCTGTTTGGTGCTTTGTTTATTGCATATTGTGTTAGTTAGCAGGAGACCATGAGTCATACATCTTTATAAACTCTCCTAAAAAAAAAAAAAAAAAAAAAGTCGAAACATTCAGAGAGTGCGAGAATACTGTCTTCCGTATAGAAGCTGCGTGTGTGCTTTTGTCTCACATTGCGGCACACACAGGCATTCATAATGTGGCATAGCGAGTGTTACACACTGTGTGTATGTGCATTTGTGTCTGTGATTTGTTTCTACAAAAGGAAGTTCCACACATACCAATCTACCAGCATTAGGCTACCATAGATGTTATAATGTGCCAGAATAGACTTTAGCCTATAGGAAAACCAAACCGGAAAAACCTTTTCAGACTGGATGGAGATATCTATCTTAATGAATGAATGAATGAATAGGGCATTTATATAGCGCTTTCATATGTCTACTAGGCCTACACTCAAAGCGCTTTACAATCATATCAGAATCTCTCCTCCACTAGTGGTTATTAAATCTGAGGAAATCACAGGATCAGGTCTGAATGATTGGACACAGAATGATGCGCTTAAAATGTATCCAGAGCATATTTACGGTGAAGAGGGAACAGAACGTTTACTGTTGTGTTCTCGACCCAGATAGAGCACGAAAACACTTCAAAAACACTGCCAAGTGCATTTCTTTACACACACACACACACACGCGCTCTGTGGTAGTGGACACGCACTGCAATCCATGCACACACTTCTATTATCGTAATGTTTTGACTTTATTCTCGAAAACGTTTTGGCTTTAATCTCAAAATTTTGCGACTTTAATCTGGAAATTTTGCAACTTTCTCGAAATGCTAGTTTTTTTGTTTGTTTTTTTTTACGTTGTGGTTCAGGGCTTCCGTAGGACACTGTTACAGAAGTAAAAAAAGAAACTAAAACATTGAACTCCTATTTTGATGTTTCGTGTTTTCTTATTATGTGAATAGTAGCTGATTATTTCACTGAAAGAAACACTAAAAGCACCCCTCTCTCCCTCTCTGCAAAATATTGTAATTATTTTAATGAGCATGCACTAGTAACTGTGTCACAGCTGGCTTGACTGGGCATTTCCAAACCGCAGGCTGTTTTAATTTTTCAAATATGCTATATCTAATTAAAATGCCTTAAAATTATTGCGATATATTCAGTGTTTTTGATGATCAGCAAAATATCAGCTAAAAATGTTGGGTTATATTTTTGATTCAGCCAGTTTAGTATTTTTTTTTATTGGGTTATTTATATTATTGTTACAATGTTGGGTAGTCTGTGTCATACCGGTTAAAACTGGATAAATTTGCCAACGGTCATTCGTGGTCTGTGCTGAGAGAAAATGTCCTGAAGGGAAACTTCCTGAAAAGAAATTAAGGTTTGTATTACATTGTTTTCCTAAAAAATATTTTTTCTTATTGTAGAAACAGGAAAAGATCTGTATTCTCACATTATACCTTGTCCATTACAGCTAACGCCTGCTTGGAACGCTCTCCTTCTACAAAACGCAGCATGCACCGGATCTACACTCAGAGTAAACAATGTCATGTGCCGTCAAATGGAAGTTTGACCTCCTGCCAAACCTGATACCAGTTTTATACCCACAGATTCTGTCATCCTGACACTTACTAAAATATTTTCAATATGTTTTTGAGTATTTATTACTGTCATTGAATAAAAATGATTTAATATTTTATACAGTCCCTATCCTATATATTTAAGAGTGATTTTAAATGTATTATTTCAAATGAAAAACCTTCAATATGAGGTTGTTTGGCATAGCACTGTGCAACAACCTAGGAAATGGGTTAATGTATGAAACACAAAATAAAGAACCCAGCATGTGTTCAATGCAATATTCACCCAGAACCCGGGTGCCAAATAACCCATCAATGGTTGTTTTGAACCATTTTAAGCAGTGTATTCTTTAACTTGTAATTCCTACATTATCCCATACTTTATTCTTTTGTTCCACCCCAAGAAAATATTTTGTCAATTTAATATTGTAAGAGGCGAATAGCGTCTTGAAATTTGCGTCAGCATGCCTCAGGTGCTTGTCAATCCCTGACAACTCACTTTTATATGTACTTTGACTGAACAAGAAGCAAGTCAGAGAAAGTGAGTACAAGGAGCACAGGAGGAAGTTTCAAGGCCTGAAGGCAGAGGGAACAAATACGGCTCTCCACTGACCCAGTCTTCAGCCAGTGTGAAATATACGGCTCAAGGCAATGCTGCCCTGTACATAAAACACTTGCTAATGGCCCTTGCTTGCTCTCATACACACCCGTCCGATTTATGGATCAGAAGTCTGTTTGGCACACACGGGAACTCAAAATGTGTCCCTCAGTATCAACTCTCAACGTGATTTGAAAATGATTTACTGACTGTAAGGACCAAATGAATTGTAATACAGATATTGGCGATTAATTGTGTTTTGTTCATCATTTTGTTTTGTTATGAAATAAAACATGATTACATGATACATGATTGTCTTGGAAGCTTTGTAAATAAAAAAGTATTTACATGAATAATATAAAATTAAAAATAATATATCGGTATTAAATCAGTGGATGTTTTTTGGGGCCAGTTCCCCATCTCCTTTCCAGGTTTTTTATTGTAGTTTTTGTCCAACTCCATCAACTTGACTTAGACAAAAACGTTACAAATAAAACCTGTTGGAAAGCATCTTTTTCAGAGATTTTTGTAACTACAATTACTGGGTAATAACTAGTATTAACCCTGAACCTACCCCTAAACCTACCCCTGTTCCATGTACTTACCTTATATTAGCAGTACTTTCTAGGTAAGTACACTGTAAGTACTGTACTGTGAAAGGAAGCGTTACCCATATTAATTAACACCCAGACCACTCTGTGAGTTTCACGTCTTTGTAAACTGAAGTTTAATGCGTTTTAGGTAGGATTGTTCCAGTGCACATATGCAACCACAGAAACCGAAAATTCTTGGGCCAGCAGCATGTGTCCAAATTTCAATCTTAACCGTTCAATTTCATCAGAAATGATCCTAAAACAGGGCTTTAAGTGTAAAATACCGAACTTGTTATTTAAGAAAAAAAAGTGCCTTAACGGTGATGTTTGTTTCCTGTAAATAATGTCTTTCTTTTCTTCCTTCTCTTCAAGGGTGTAGTCAGAGATTCAGGAGGATATGCCGTGATGTTAAACTGGACCATGTCTAACGTTTATGGACTGTCTCCTGGTGAGGTACGTCATGATCTGTGATTTTTGCAAGTGGTAATGTCATGAAGAACTACGTTTTTATAAAATAATTTAAGAAAAAAGATTTGATGTACTTTGAAAACATACTTCCTCCCTGATCTAAAACGAGTGCTCATTAAACAGTAAAATGGGGAAAAACTGTGTAGCATCTGCCACTCTGCATATCCCATTCTTAGGATTCCAATGATATGGGAAGGTCACATTTACCATTGTTGGCTGGATTTTTGTGGACATTATACAGTCATTTCCAGGGCTTGACATTAACTTTTTGAGGCACTTGTCCTTCGGACAAGTAAATTTATGTTTCACTTGTCCATGCACAAAAGTCACTTGTCTGGGTAAATATTTATAATTTTATCTAGGGCTGCACGATTTGGGGAAAATGTCATATTGCGATTATTGAGGTCAATATTGCGGTTGTGATATGCGATTGCGATATAATAAACAAACTGTTTCATGAGTCAACTCGTTTGGTTCTAAACCAAATGCACACACAGATTAGTGATAATTCTGAAATTAGCAATAACAACTAAATGATTGATAACACCTATAATGATCAATAAGCCATTGATGTCTGGATAAAAATTAACCGTCTAACAGGTAGGACATATACAGAAATTGAATAAAGTTATCAAACGGTCTGCGCTGCATAAATTATAAATTATATATAGACTACTCCTTATTAAAGCTACACAAGTTATTTAGTCAAGAGCAGTGCGTAATTTTCTCTGTTCCCTTTGTTCTTTCATTAACTTTACTGACAGAATGCTTTATTGGTAGCTGGCCCTTTAAGAGCAGTCTGTGGACAGAGCACGCGGATATCACGCCTCATTCTCTCACGAGTCACAACTCTTTATGTCTATCATAAGACTGCTCCTATGTTATGAAGATACTCGACAAATGACATTTTGGCTTAATTGTATGTGTTGATGTTCGTTCAGCGCGAAAGAGAACTTCTGGCGCGCGGTCTGTGCATGCGCATTATACTGGCGACACGTCTTTCTGTGAGTCACATTCAGGACATTCACAGGCAGCGCAAAAATGTGTTAGTTTCAAATCGGTAAAATTAAATCTGTAAAATAGACGTAACGAGTGGCACATAACGTTAAGTAACATGTCATTTTATTTTGTTTGAAATTTAACTTGTACGGTAGGACAACTAATTTCTCTTCTACTTGTCCAACAAAAAATCCACTTGTCCCGGACAAGCGGACAAGCGCTTAATGTTGAGCCCTGATTTCAATAGGAATCCACACCATCTGAAATTTAGCATGGGCGTGAAAGACATACAGTTGTGCCTAGAATTAATCATAGCCCTGGTAAATATGATAAAAAATGGTTGTAAAAAATAAATCTGCATCGTTTTATCATTTTGATCTTTCATTCAAAAAATTGGCAAAAATGTAACCTTCCTGTAAAGTAAAAGAATTGAAAATGGGGAGAAATCAAATTAGAAAATAAATGTTTTACTCAAAACACGTTGGCCACAATTATTCATACCCCTAGATTTTTTATTAATTAAATATATAATATGATAAAATATAAAATATGAAGCATATTCCCATTAATATTTATCTTTTTAGCACACCAGTCTGACTAGGAACATGAAATTGTCCAGTCATGACTTCTTGATTCACAGGAGTTTAAATATGAGGAAGCACAAAGGCCAAATTCCTGAATCATCCATCACAATGAATAAAACCAAAGAACATGGTTCTGATGTGCATCAAAAGATTGTTGAGCTTCACAAAAAAGAAAGTGGATGTAAGAAAATAGCTAAAGAATAGAAAATTCATTCATTTTGACCATCAGGACAATAAGTAAGAAGGTATTAATCAACTAAAGATGTTACGATTCTGCCAGGAAGAGGATGTTTGTCTATATTTTCTTAATGGACGGTGAGGATGAAAGTTTGAGTGGCCAAAGACTTTTGCAGAGATTTGCCTGATCTTTTACAGAGAGGGACAAAGAGAATTGCAGCGATTATTTGAGTTTTGGGGTCAGAAAGCCTATTAAAAAAAATCAAACAACCCCTACATCCCCACATGTTGTTTGGGAGTTTTTTAAGAAAAATGCACAGGGTTCTGTGGTCAGATGAAACACACACAAAAAAATTTTTTGGCAGCAAACACACTAGATGGGTTTGGTGGACATGAGGATAAAAAGTACCCCATGTGTATAATTTAATATACCATTGGATCTTTAAAGTTGGGGGCTTATTTTTCTGCTGGAGGTCCTGGACTTCTTATTCAGATATTGTGTATTCAATCAAATATCAACAGATAAAAAATCAAAACCTGACGGCTTCTGCTAGAAATCTTATAATGGGCCGTGGTTGGATCTTCCATCAGGACAACGATCCAAAACAAACATCAAAATCAAGACAAAAATGTATTCAGAGGGTACAGAATGAGGCTTCTGCCATGACTGTCCCAGACCCTGACCTAAACAATATAGAAAATGAGTGGTCTGAACTGAAGAGAAGAAGCACCAACATGCATCTGGGAATCTGAAGGATATGGAGAGATCTGTATGGAGGAATGGTCTCTGATCTCTTGTCAATTGTTCTCCAAACTCATCAGGCATTATAGCAGAAAACTCAGATCAGTTATCTTGGCGAAAGGAGATTGGAAAAAGGTATTTAATAAAAGGGTATGAATAATTGTGGCCAACATGTTTTGGAGAAAAACATTTATTTTATAATGTGATTTCCCCCACTTTGAAATCTTTAACTTAAACAAAAGGTTAGGATTTTACCATTTTTTTGAATGAAAGATCAAAAGGATAAACAATGCAGATTTATTTTTTACTGCCATTTATTATCATATTTACCAGGGGTATGATTAATTCTGGGCACAAAATGTACATTGCTACACTATTGACTATAGACAATGGACTTTTCTGCCTGTCCAATTTCTGAAGTGAATAATGTCACTATTGTGACAGCACCATCTCATCTGAAGTTTTAGTCTGACCTTGGTTGACCAAAATGATGATAAATGCATGACATAACCCCTTGAAAAAGCTTCTGTCTCACATCGTTTAACCTTCACGTCTCTCTCTGTCAGGTCTGGTGGGCCGCGTCTGACCTTGGCTGGGTGGTGGGCCACTCCTATATCTGCTACGGTCCGCTTCTACACGGCAACACAACCGTGCTCTACGAGGTAAGGGGCATGTTTGTGTAAAAATGTGCGAATTTGAAACGAGTGTGAGTGCTTTACAGCATTTGACCCGTGGGCCGCTCCAGCTAACAGTCAATTAACTGCTGTTGTGGTTTGCTGTATCCTGACACTCATGCTGAACCGATGTCCGTACTGTGGATTTTTACAGGGCCTAACATTAATTTCTCGAGGGGAATGAATGCAAGAAGAAAGCAAATTCTAATGCAAATTCCTAATTTGTGCTCAGTTTGACTTTGTGGAGCATTCGGTTTGCTGTTGCTTTTTGTAAGCTTTTGTACTGGTAACAAAGCAGCTCTTACAGTATTAAACTAGTTCTCCTCATTGAGTCTTAGCTGAGATCGCAGCATGAATATTAAAATCATTTACACTCGATGGAAGACGATCATGTGTTTGGTTTTATGTCAAGGTGAATTCAGCACTGGCATCTCTGCTGATTAGATGTGTTGTGTCGCTCCACATGAGAAAATGGGAGATGCTCACAGAATTTATTAGTCTGCTGTAATGGAAGTTTGATTTCAATAGATCATACAATGTTAATGTCCAGGGCTGCATTTCCCAATAGCCTTAGTTGATTGTAGAGACCATTGGTGGCAATTGTTCTACCATCAACCCAGAACAAAAAAACAGGCTGTTTTAATTAATGTCTATTGTAATCATGCACATTTATGATCTTATTAGGTTCATACTATCAACTAATGCAACATGCCAAACCTGATCTGATTTATTTAGTAGTGGTGATTGCTAAGAAAACAGGTTTCAAACTTTTTAATGCCAATGACCCCAAATATAATCTATAATTGCAAGGGACCCTGTTTGTAAAATATTTGCAAGAAAAAAGTGTAATATTGTAGAGATGTATGTTATAATCTACAGCAGTCAACATTTTTAAGTTGATCAAAATAGTTGATCAAAGTTGTCCCAAGACAAGAACGGTTATTGTTCAAAATTCATGTATAACTCCACTTCAAATGTTGCCTACTGTAGATCTTTACTTTAAAAGAATATGAATAAATCAGATTTATTAGCATATTGCTGTACAGTTTTTCTTTCTCTAATTTTTTTAATTTCACATTTCAGACCTCCAATTTTCACTAGCAAGATCGTATTGATGTAATTGGTTCACCCAAAAAAACAACAGCAGCAGCAGTATTTAGACTATGGGCTGTTTTGCTAGTAAAGAACCATCCAGATCACACTAATGATTACCTATCAGTGCCCTATCACTAATGAAGAACCCCCTAAAACCACCTAGCAATGCACTGAAAACCCCTCATAGCACTTTAGCAACCGCAAAGCAAAGACCAAAGCAAACCCGTCTTTGAGCAAACATCACTTACTTCAAAAATCTGAAATATTGGATCATTTATATTAATATTAAAAGTGGGGTAAACAAAACGAACATTAAACGCCTGTCAATTGCTGATTAACGCTTACGTGCAACAGATGCAGATCCTTGTTCTGAACATTGTAAATCAAGGAAAAACCTTATTCTTGTTCAGTTAAACAATTATTCATGGGCAGCTGATGTTTTTTCTTTCTTGGAATAAATCAGCGATAGGTAGACCTATATTTTTGTTTCTATAACAACACCTACATGTCACAATAATTAATAGTTATCTATGTTCAAAGCTTGTCTTAGAAAAATCTCATAACTTTGAAATTGATTGGCCAATTTTTTCACGCTAAAATGCACACAAATGCTGTTCTAGAACTAAGATGAGTGTGCAATCCATTTGATTTGTTGTAATATGAAGTCATCGTTTAGCTTTAAGAGTATTCTCTCTGAGCAGCATGGCAGAAACATGAATATTTGAACAGCTCAGTGTTGTGCAGAGCTACTTGAGATTGTGTGCAATCTCTCTGCAACAATATTATTCCGTTCCTTTGCCATACGTTTTGGCCATCTGCCACCCAGGCACCTTTTCAAACCACTCTCCATTTCAAACACATCCTTGATTTAATATTCACTCCCAACCACAGCAAATGCCCCACACTGATCCAGTCTGACACTGGGAGACTTGTACAGTTCAAAAATTCGACTTTTTTTCAAAAGACTCTACCTGGAAATCTTCAGTAATTTTTTGGGGGGTTTTAATTGGAAATCTTCAGTCATTATGTTGATTTTTATTTATTTTTTAACATAATATTGAACCGTTTTCTCATGTCTCTGAAGACATTGGCCTCATTTATGCATTCAGATGCTTAAAGCAGTTGTTGTTTCCGCAGGGTAAACCTGTGGGGACTCCGGACCCTGGGGCCTTTTTCCGTGTGATGTCTGAGCATGGAACAGCCTCTATGTTTACCGCTCCCACTGCTATCAGAGCCATTCGCCAACATGACCCTCAGGCAGAACACGGGAAACAGTACCCGCTCAGCAGGTAAGCTCAAATCTGTTCATTTAATGGCCCACGACATGTAACATCTTCAGTGAGGCATCTGCAAACAAGTTTGTTTTATTTTTGTATCAGTGGCGACTATTTGAAACACGGCTTCCCCTAAAATTTTATGAAATGTTTACGTGCAGTATATTCAAGTAATCTCTTTCTCTATGTATTTACGGTGGTTCCAAAAACATTTTTGGACACTTACAGTCACACAGATAAATATTTGAATATTAATGCATTAGATACAAAGCATGAAACCAGGTGGCAAATGATGCTGGTTTCCTCAGAGGTAACAGAACTTTTCGGAGACTCTTTTTAACTTAATTTTAACACTGAACAAGTTGGACGTTTTTCATAGATGCAATTTAGTTCCCCTCATAGTGGTCCAATCTAACGTAGAAACGAGTGCAGAAATCAGTTTACGACAGGGTTCATGCGTGATTCATGAAACATTCGTATGCCGCCAATCCCATCGTACGAAATGATCGTACGTTAATAAATGTGGCGTCTGAAACAGCATAAATATCACATCCATATGAAGAGTTTATGACATGGAGAAACTTTAAGAAGAGGAAGTAATCTCATGAAAGAGAAATCGATTTTATACCAAAAACACATAGACCAAAAATTGCTAACAATTAAATTATTTACCACAAGAAAATACTTTATTAATGTTATGGATAGACTAAATGACACACTACCTATCAAATATTTTACCATTGGCAACACATTTTTTAAATGATGAATATGTGGCTTGGCTTCATATGTTTTCATTCCAGTCAAAATGCTTTTCTCAAAAAAACAAAACAATTCTGGACCAGATTTACTCTGCTGGACGCAAAAACTTGCGTACGCGAGTTGAAACATGATGCAAAATTTGATCGTAGCCACCGCTCACGCCCCTTTTGATAAATGTCCAGTTTCGAGCCGATTCAAAACGACTGTACGCCCAGTTTTCATTTTGTAAACAAGGCCCAGTGACTTTAACCCCTGGGGACCAAAACGCGCCCCGCGTTTTGATCGTTTTCACATAGCTGCACCATAGACTTAAAATACTCCACCATTAATGGTCATATAAATAAAATCAATACATGACTATAAACTATAGAGGGTCTTCTTTTTTTCGTGTACACTCTTATTAATATCAAAACCTTGTGTTTGTAAAAATAAATTAAACAGGGTGCACTTTCAGCTCACTCTGTCTCCGCAAAAATCTTTCTGAAACGCGTCCGAAAAAAGAGCTGTAACTCATTAAATACTTGTCACTGAGACACGAAAGATCTCTCTTTATGAAGCTGAGATTCTCTTCTTTTAAATGAAGCCATTTATATAAAAAGCAACTATTCTCAGTTGATGTAATCTCTATGAAAAGAGAGAGATGTCAGTATTTTCCCTTTCACCTCATTACAGCGAATGAGGTGCTAATGTGACCCCGCCCACTGAGAGCGCGTGCTATTCAAACACTAATGTTGAGACAAGCCATGAAAACGCCCACATCGATAAAAAAACATACAGTTTATTACGGATCTAACCTCGTCCTAACCTTTTTCAAAACCGTCTTGCTGTGCAGTGAGAAGATCCTGAGGAAAAACTTACCTCAGATACAGTTTCATTTTGAAAAGCAAGGATTCAGCTGATGCAGTAAGTCATTTATTATAAGTGATTTGTTCTAATCGCGTTAGTGTCTGTATCTGTAAACTGCACAAAGACCGAAGTATCAAATGCGTGTCTGATAGGAAGGAATAGACGAATTCACAGACGCGCGCGCTGTGCGTTAATCCACTTTCGCTTTCATTGGAACAAGAATCTCATGTGACATCCACATCCTTACATTAGTAGGATAACATTAGTTATCTGTATAACCAAAAAGAGTGTTTAAATATGATTCGGGTGTGTGAACAGACGTACGAACGAACGTTCATTTAGTTAGACTGTTAGAGAGTATGAACAGTTCAGATGCAAAATCCTCTAAGTGCCATTTGAAATGTTCTTCTAGAATGATCATTTTTATCAAGCTTGTATATATAAGTTCAGTAATTTCACTTAAATTGCAATGAAGACTACCTATTAATTGTCATTTAAGTGAAATATAAATATATACACATACACACACACACACACATATTTGTGTGTGTGTGTTGTCCTTTCAATTTTTTCTTGTCTGACTCACCTGAATGAAAGGCTCATTATTATGTGTGTCTTTGTCTCTCAGGTGAGAATCACCTAATTATTCATGATGGGGCTGGCCTGTTCACGCCCATTCGCATATTGCCTTGGCAAACAAAAAAATGTTTTTCACAATATAACCCAATTCACAGTTTTATGTGAACGATTAGGAGGATGATTTTCAGATCATTGTGAAGAAAAAAACCTAGGCAACAACATCAATTAGTCAAAAGTCTTGTGGACGCATATTTAGTATGGGTTTTGTGGCCTTATTTCAGAAACTTTCATTTTTAGTTTTTACAATAACCACGCATAAACAATATTCTCTCAAAAATACAAACATGTACAAACATGTTGCCCATACATCATGGTAGCCCTGTTTCTGCTAAATATAGTGTAATTTCACCTGTGCCATTAATATGTTTATAAGCAGCTGAAAAAACACAGATGTCAGGGCATGTCAGAACCTCTCAAGGACCCCAAATACACCTTGGTCCCCAGGGGGTTAAATGTGTTTGATCAGATTGATGTCTGATTTCACACATCAGCTAAAAAACAACAACAAAAAAACTCATATCACGATAAGTGTGTTGTAATTGTCAAAACATGTGGTAATTTGATAATTACGTGATGTACTTGCCTCAAATTTCATGATTTAAAATCATAAGCTTGTGATTTGATTATGATCTTTGCGACAGCACCTCCTTGGCCTATTCCTCTGAGGAAAGACCTTTCTCAGAGACGGGGCACCCTGTGGCACCCTCGTCCCAAGCTCTGGAGGCTAAACGTGTGGCTTCTGGATTGGACGAGGTAGGTTGAGACCCTGCCACCTGCGGTGGCAGCTACCATCGCTTCCGCTAGAGCGAGGAGACTAAATCCTCCTCTCGTACCCTCTCGGGACCTCTCAGTGGTTTTAAGTGCCATGCAGAGGCCCCCCTTGGAGCCTCTGCGATCAGTAGAGGTTAAGTTCCTGTCTGTGAAAACAGCGCTCCTGGTTGCACTGGCCTCCATCGAGAGGGCGGGGGACCTGCAGGCATTCTCCGTTGACGAAGCGTGCCCGGAATTCGGGCCGGCCTTCTCTCACGTGATGCCGAGACCCCGGCCTGGATACGTGCCCAAGGTTCCTACCACTCCCTTCCGGGACCGGGTAGTGGCTCGCTCCTCCAAGCGCTTCCCCTGGAGGAGGCAGACCCAGCCTTGGCACTGCTCTGTCCGGTACGTGCACTCCGTACGTCTGTGGACAGAACGCGGTGTTTCAGGACCTCAGACTGGCCCTTTGTCTGTTATGGGGGGAGCCAGAAGGGAAGGGCTCTGTCGAAGCAGAGGTCGTCTCACCGGACAGTGGACACCATTGCTTTGGCTTACGAGCAGCAAGGTCGACCGTGGCCCTCGGTGTGAAAGGCCACTCCACTCGGAGCGTGGCTTCCTCTTGGGCTCTAGCGCATGGCGCCTCGCTAACAGACATCTGCAGAGCTGCAGGCTGGGGACACTGAACAGTTTTGCGAGATTCTATAATCTGCGAGCGAAGCCTGTCTCCTCTCACCTACTCGCTCACGCTTGTACTGGACCCGGCTCGGGACGTCTCGGATCGCTCGCCGTTCCAGTCCTCGGACTGGATAAGTGCGATATTCCTCGGTCGAGTCTTCTTTGAAGCCTCTAGTGCTCCAGCACCGTCCACGCTGAGCGCCAGCGTCTGTCGATCTGGACGTCGGCTAGGTGCCTCCGTGTGTACGGTTCCCTTATGCAACTGTCACATGTGTATCGTCCACCGCAAGCCTCTCTGAGCACGTGTGTTCCCTCGGCAAGGCACCGTGCCAATTTTGGAGCCAAATGTAGCCAACCGTTGGTTGGTGACTCCGGTATTCCGCATACGAGTCCCTGTGGGCCATATGTGTATTCTTAAGTCCTCCCTTCGGTAGGCATACTGTCGCATGTTCCTCCTGGGATATGTTTGTCAGTGTACCTTTGTATTCCTGCGTTAGGGGGACTCCCTGTCCGTATAAGTGGACAGGAGTCAGACTTTTGCTGGCACAGATCCCCATTCTCCGTCAATCCTTGACGTAACTCGAGAGTGAGTACGAAAGGGAACGTCTCGGTTACTGACGTAACCCTCGTTCCCTGAGTAGGGAACGGCGACGTTACGTCTCCCTGCCACTTTCGCTGTACCACTGGGTAGATGCCCGAGTTCAGTCTCGGCTCCTCAGCGAAGACGTACTGCGCTTGCGTCCGCTTCCTCCTTTTACACCACGAGGTGGGGCGGAGATACGCTATGCAAATTCCGCAGACCCAAGGCATTTTCATGCCATTGGCTCTTTTTAAATAGTTGAAGAGGACTCGCTTTCTTGGCGAAACCCCCATTCTCATCATCCGACGTAACGTCTCCGTTCCCGACTTTGGGAACGAGGGATTGCGTCCGTAACCGAGACGATTTTGACCGTCAAGGTGACTGTTTTGTTAGTCTCGGTCTGTTCGAAGCGGGTGGGGGATTTGCAAGCTGTTTGCGTTAGTGAGCGATTTGGCTCCTGGCCTGGTCAGAGTGACTTTGAGAGCGAAATCAGGATATGTGGGCAAAGTTTTGTCCACAGCATCCTGGTCTCAGGTGGTTAAGTTTGGCTCGTTCCATCCTTCTCCTTTTGTCTTTGAGGACAGAAAGCTTAACTTGCTTCTGACCGGTCTGGCCATTGTACGTATGGCTCGGTCTATCCTCCTCCTCCTTTTGTGTTTGAGGACGGAAGGCTTAAGTTGCTTTGACCGGTCTGGCCATTGTACGTATGGCTCGAGTCTCTCTCCTCCTCCTCCTCCTTTTGTGTTTGAGGACGGAAGGCTTAAGTTGCTTTGACCGGTCTGGCCATTGTACGTATGGCTCGGTCTATCCTCCTCCTCCTCTCTTTTGTGTTTGAGGACGGAAGGCTTAACTTGCTTTGACCGGTCTGGCCATTGTACGTATGGCTCGGTCTATCTCCTCCTCCTCCTCCTCCTCCTTTTGTGTTTGAGGACGGAAGGCTTCAGTTGCTTCGACCGGTTTGGCCATTGTACGTATGGCTCGGTCATCTCTCCTCCTCCTCCTCCTCCTCCTTTTGTGTTTGAGGACGGAAGGCTTAAGTTGCTTTGACCGGTCTGGCCATTGTACGTATGGCTCGGTCTATCCTCCTCCTCCTCGTTTTGTGTTTGAGGACGGAAGGTTTAAGTTGCTTTGACCGGTCTGGCCATTGTACGTATGGCTCGGTCATCTTCTTCTCTCCTCCTCCTTCTGTGTTTGAGGACGGAAGGCTCAAGTTGCTTTGACCGGTTCTGGCCATTGTACGTATGGCTCGGTCTATCCTCCTCCTCCTCCTTTTGTGTTTGAGGACGGAAGGCTTAAGTTGCTTTGACCGGTCTGGCCATTGTACGTATGGCTTGGTCTATCCTCCTCCTCCTCCTTTTGTGTTTGAGGACGGAAGGCTTAAGTTGCTTTGACCGGTCTGGCCATTGTACGTATGGCTCGGTCTCATTCTCCTCCTCCTCCTCCTTTTGTGTTTGGGGACGGAAGGCTTAAGTTGCTTTGACCGGTCTGGCCATTGTACGTATGGCTCGGTCTTATGCTCCTCCTCCTCCTTTTGTGTTTGAGGATGGAAGGCTTAAGTTGCTTTGACCGGTCTGGCCATTGTACGTATGGCTCGGTGCTCATTCTCCTCCTCCTCCTCCTTTTGTGTTTGAGTACGGAAGGCTTAAGTTGCTTTGACCGGCTCTGGCCATTGTACGTATGGCTCGGTCATCCTCCTTCTCCTCCTTTTGTGTTTGAGGACGGAAGGCTTAAGTTGCTTTGACCGGTCTGGCCATTGTACGTATGGCTCGGCCTATTTCTCCTCCTCCTTTTGTGTTTGGGGACGGAAGGCTTAAGTTGCTTTGACCAGTTCTGGCCATTGTACGTATGGCTCGGTCTCATCCTCCTCCTCCTCCTTTTGTGTTTGGGGACGGAAGGCTTAAGTTGCTTTGACCGGTCTGGCCATTGTACGTATGGCTCGGTCTATTCTCCTCCTCCTCCTTTTGTGTTTGAGGACGGAAGGCTTAAGTTGCTTTGACCGGTCTGGCCATTGTACATATGGCTCGGTCTCTATCCTCCTCCTCCTCCTTTTGTGTTTGAGGACGGAAGTGCTTAACTTGCTTTGACCGGTCTGGCCATTGTTCGTATGGCTCGGTCTATCCTCTCTTCCTCCTCCTCCTTTTGTGTTTGAGGACGGAAGGCTTAAGTTGCTTTGACCGGTCTGGCCATTGTACGTTATGGCTCGGTCTATCCTCCTCCTCCTCCTCCTTTTGTGTTTGAGGACGGAAGGCTTAACTTGCTTTGACCGGTCTGGCCATTGTACGTATGGCTCGGTCTATCTCTCCTCCTCCTCCTCCTCCTTTTGTGTTTGGGGACGGAAGGCTTAAGTTGCTTTGACCGGTCTGGCCATTGTACGTATGGCTCGGTCTCATTCTCCTCCTCCTCCTTTTGTGTTTGAGGACGGAAGGCTTAAGTTGCTTTGACCGGTCTGGCCATTGTACGTATGGCTCGGTCTATCCTCCTCCTCCTCCTCCTTTTGTGTTTGAGGACGGAAGTGTTAACTTGCTTTGACCGGTCTGGCCATTGTTCGTATGACTCGGTCTATCCTCCCTCCTCCTCCTCCTTTTGTGTTTGAGGACGGAAGGCTTAAGTTGCTTTGACCGGTCTGGCCATTGTACGTATGGCTCGGTCTATTCTCCTCCTCCTCCTTCTCCTCCTCCTCCTCCTTTTGTGTTTGAGGACGGAGGCTTACGTTGCTTTGACCGGTCTGGCCATTGTACGTTTGGCTCGGTCTATCCTCCTCCTCCTCCTTTTGTGTTTGAGGACGGAAGGCTTAACTTGCTTTGACCGGTCTGGCCATCTGTACGTATGGCTCGGTCTCATTCCTCCTCCTCCTCCTCCTCCTTTTGTGTTTGAGGGATGGAAGGCTTAACTTGCTTTGACCGGTCTGGCCATTGTACGTATGGCTCGGTCTATTCTCCTCCTCCTCCTCCTCCTTTTGTGTTTGAGGACGGAAGGCTTAACTTGCTTTGACCGGTCTGGCCATTGTACGTATGGCTCGGTCTATTCTCCTCCTCCTCCTCCTCCTCCTTTTGTGTTTGAGGATCGGAAAGCTTAAGTTGCTTTGACCTGTCTTGAGATGTGTTTATTGTCCCACTGAGTCCCAAATAAAGTACTTGGTTTTTTGTGAGCTATTTGTTTGTGTGAAGTTTTTTCAAGTCCAAATGTTGAACCACTGGTTTATGGGTTGTTCTACCAGAGGTCCACTAGGGCTACCTTGTGGTTCATGAGTGTATTGAGCGTATGTAGTGATGTGTGAAGTGAGCAATAGATCTATGTTTGTGAAGTGTAGTGAGTGTAGAAGCTAGTGTGGTTGCGTAAAATAGCCAGACCAGAGCCAAGTGGTTGGAAGCGTTTACTACACAAACATAGCAGTGACTACATAGAAGTTGGGAAAAATCAGGGATGGTCCAATGAGGTCGTGGAGAGTTTAGCAGCAACCCTGATCAAACACACATGGCAGCGAGCTTAGCCTTGATGAGCTCGCTGAGGTGTGTTTGTTCAGGGTTGTTGCTAAAGTCTGCAGGCTAGCTAAAAGCAAAGCAAACATGAAAGGGCAATAAAAAGAAATGAACAAGGTTTCCTTGAAGATCTCAAACCTGAAGGGTTCCACTCCTTGCAGAGGCCACAGATGAGGGCAGCAAGCGTAGTAGGAGTTAGCCTGCAGAGAAAAGAAGAGCGTGAGGTGTAGCATTGAAAGTGAGAAGCAAAAGATGTAAGTGACCTGCGTCTCTCGGTTTCGTCTTCTCGGTTGAGTCGCGCAGGTAGAGTCGCAGCCCCTGTCCCTCGCAGCCCTTGTCATCGCAGTCTTGGCTCGCTGGCTTGACTCGCTGTCTTGATCATTGTCTTGATCGTTGTCTTGCTCGTTGTCTTTACACGAGTCGGTCTTCACACGAAAAGGGATGAACACGCCGCCCATTACCCACCGCTCATCGCCCGCGCTTCGCTGCCGCTTCAGCCTGGAGACTGCTTTTATACTGCTTGGATCCTGGGCCCCACACCAAACACTCAGCTCCTCAACCAATCGCACGCCGTCTTCGCAGTCACCTGACTCGACACACACCTGATACTCGTTACGCGTTCAGTAACCGTGGCAACAACACACGCCTCCTCGTTAACAACCACCAATCGCGACAGCTCCCTGTCTGGCCAATGACAACACTCGTCTTAGTGGGTTTACTCCAAACAACTTGCTTTGATCACACCTCTGTGCTCATACTAACTATGTCATTGTGCTCATTTCTGTCACAGCAGCTCAAATACAATAAACATCTCCTTATTACAATCAAGACACTTCACTCCCTTTGGCCAATGGGCCATCAAAAACCTGAGGGATTACTACTTTTATTCATATGGGGGAGGGGCTAAAACAACAAACTCTGATGATGACACCACATCAACCTGTTCAATAAACAACTACTCATACAACAGTGCTTCCAAAGCTAAAGCACATCAAAGAACAATGTGTTTGTGACTTTTTTCATTCATAATGTGTGTTTTTCAGGTGTGCAAGTCAGACTTTGAAATTGAGAGTACCTCAATTGTCTTGAGGCCCCTTGGAAAACTTTAATGAAACACTCATAATGGGAATTTAATATTTGTTATCAGATTTTAATGCTTTTAAAATTTCACTAAACAGTCCTGGTTTCAATAGAAATGCCATTTTGATGTTGATTCTGTGTGGATGTTCCGTCTACAAACACTATGTTGCTGTTTGCTGTGAAAGTGCATTTGGGGGCAAAAAAAGTGCAGTTGCCATGGTGATAGTAATGGATGTGTTTCAATAAAGCAGTATAGAGCTGATATACAATGGTTATGGCTTTGATGTAAAATAAAGCACCATCATGGAGCAGCAATTCCACTTCTCAATGATATTCTGGCTGTAATAACTATTCAGTTTCCATTTAAAGGCTGAGTCACATGGCCATTAATCATTTACATAAACGTCCAGTTAATAGATGCTTATGAAAGCTCGCACCCTGGAGAAAACAAACTAGAAAAATAATTGCATTGATGTGTGGTTGGAGTTAGACTGTCTGTAGCTTTGCCCTTTTACCCCTGAGATCTACAATGTTCAAGTTTTATTGTGCAAAAAAACCGAAGCTTTACCTACATTACCATTTTCATCCTCCCGCTGACTTATCATCATCAAACTTTATTACAGACTCAAGGTCCAAATTAAAAACAGGCAATAAATAAAAATGAACAAAATACAACAGCGTAAATTTCTAAATTGAATGACTGTCGTCTTTATCATGTAAGTATGGGTGGTCATGTGCCTGACCTCATTTAACATATTGTGACATATTTTAAACTTATTTTCATATTAAATTTATTATCAATGTTTAGTATCCTTAGAATCGTATAATTAGATATCTTATTACATTTTTGACTTCTCAGTATATTCCTATTATTTCTTATTATAACATACCATAATAATCGCAATCTAAAAAAAATTGCAAATATATACTGTGTGTGTGTATATATACACACACAAGTCAAGTCAAGTCACATTTATTTATATAGCGCTTTTCACAATACAGATTGTATCAAAGCAGCTTCACAGTGATAACATGAAAGTAGTACAGACACAGATCAATAATATTGTTAAATGTTAAATAAACCCAACTAAGCAAGCCAAAAGCAAGGCAAAGCAAGGCGACAGTGGCAAGGAACCAAAACTCCATCAGATTGGATGAGAAGAAAACCTTGGGAGAACCCAGGCTCAGTCGGGGGCCAGTTCTTTTCTGGCTCACATTCATATTGTTTATATGAAGAGTTCAGATGCAAAAGCCTCTAAGTGCCATTCGAAATTTTCTTCTAAAATGATCATTTTTATCAAGCTTGTATATTTAACTTCAGCAATTTCACTTAAATGGCAATGAAGATTACCTATTAATTGTCATTTAAGTGAAATTACTGAACTTAAATATACAAGCTTGATAAAAATGGTCATTTTAGAAGAAAATGTCAAATGGCATTTAGAGGCTTTTGCATCTGAACTCTTCATATATAAATATTAAATATAAATATTGTTTATATATAACACGGAGCCATAACATATCGACAGCGTTCAGTCGTCTCTTCACAGGCGTTGAGGCATCTGAATTCCCCGTGAAAGGCTGGGTACAAACTGGACCTGACGAATGCCATTTTCTCGGGACGTTCTCCCGAGATAACAGCAGAAAGGCAGATGGGAAATAATTAGCATAGCTGATGTTCAAAATGATTTCCATTATACGGGAGTTCGGTGTTAGAAAATCACTATCTCGCAAACTCTCCGCAGACCCAACCATACGCGCCGAACGCGCCGAGCCATTTGTCTAAAAGGCTGTCGAGCCCCACTGGTGCGTTAAGCAGTTTCAGCGGCAAACGGTTCTGTATGGCATAACAGAGGGCTAAAAGGTAAGCATTATGTGCATGCTTGACTAAAGAGATGCGTCTTTAGTCTAGTTTTAAACTGTGTCAGCGAGTCAGAGCCTTCGTACCGTATCGGGAAGGCTATTCCAGAGTTTTGGAGCTAAATGTGAGAACGCCTCCCTCCTTTAGTGAACTTAGATATCCTAGGAATGACCAGAAGCCTTGAATTTAGTGATCTTAAAGAGACGCGGTGGATTGTAGGGCGAAAGAAGGTCCGTTAAGTACATAGGAGCTAAACCATTTAGGGCTTTATAGGTCGGTTGTAGTATTTTATATTTGATACGGAACTTAATAGGTAACCAGTGTAGAGATGATAAAATCGGTGTAATATGATTGTATTTTCTTGACCTAGTAAGAACTCTAGCGGCTGCATTTTGGACTAACTGTAGCTTGTTTATTGAGGATGCAGGACAACCGGCTAATAAAGCATTACAGTAATCTAGTCTCGAGGTCATAAATGCATGAACTAACTTTTCTGCATCAGAAACAGATAGCATGTTACGTAGCTTAGCAATGTTTCTAAGGTGGAAAAAGGCTGTTCTTGTAACATATGAAATATGATTTTCGAAAGACAAGTTGCGGTCTAGTATAACACCCAGGTATTTTACTATAGTGGATAAAGTAACAGGACATCCATCTATATTAAAGTTGTATTGTAAGAGGTTTTGTGAGTAGTTTTTTGGACCAATAAGTAATACTTCCATCTTATCTGAATTTAATAGCAGGAAATTACGCGTCATCCAGCATTTTATATCTTTGAGACACTGTCAATTAGTGTTTTCGTCTGGTCGTAATGAAATATAGAGTTGAGTGTCATCAGCATAACAGTGGAAGTTAATTCCATGTTTTCTTATAATATTTCTAAGTGGCAGCATATATATTGAGAATAGCAGAGGGCCTAAAACCGATCCTTGCGGTACTCCATAGTCTACTGGCGTTATCTTCAATTTTTCCCATTTAAACAAACAAAATGAGAACGGTCAGATAAGTACGATCTAAACCAGCTTAATGCCTGTCCCTGAACACCAGTGTAGTTTTGTAGTCGATCCAAGAGTATTTTATGATCTATAGTGTCAGAACGCAGCGCTAAGATCAAGTAGGACTAGTATTGAGATACAGCCTTGGTCAGAAGCTAGAAGTAAATCATTTGTAATTTCAACTAGCGCAGTTTCTGTACTATGATGCGGTCTGAATCCTGACTGGAACTTTTCATAGATATCATTTTCTTGCAAAAAAGAGCACAATTGAGCGGACACAACTTTTTCTAGTATTTTGGACATAAATGGAAGATTTGAAATGGGTCTGTAATTTGCTAAGTTATTTGGATCTAATTGCGGTTTCTTAATGATAGGTTTTATTACTGCCAGCTTGAATATTTTTGGAACATGACCTAAAGATAAAGACGAGTTAATAATATTGAGGAGAGGCTCTTCCACTACAGGTAACACTTCTTTCAGTAGTTTAGTGGGTATTGGATCTAATAAACATGTTGTTGGTTTAGAAGCAATGATAAGTTTATTTAGCTCTTCCTGTCCTATCATTGTAAAGCGGTGTAGTTGTTCTAGAGGGGCCATAATTGAGGCTGAATCATAAGACACCATAGAGGATTGTACATTTATAATTGTGTTTTGGATGCTTTCTATTTTCTCATTAAAGTAATTCATAAAATCATTACTGCTAAACTGTAACGGTATATTTTGCTCTGGTGATGTCTGTTTATTTGTTATTGTAGCCACGGTGTTAAATAAAAACCTTGGATTATTTTGGTTATTTTCTATTAGTTTGCAGAGATGCTCAGCCCTGGTTGTTTTTAGAGCCTTTTTATAACGTGACATACTGTCTTTCCACGCTATTCTAAAGACCTCTAAATTAGTTTGTTTCCATTTACGCTCTAAGATACGAGTTTCTCTTTTGATAGCATGCGTAGCACTATTGTACAAGGGTTAGTTTTCTCTCTAACCTTTTTTAATCTAATTGGTTCAACAATATGTAATGTACTAGTGAAAATGGTGCTCAAACTGCTAGTCATTTCCTCTAATTCATCAGTTTGTTTGAGTTCACTTAGCAGCTTAGATAGATCAGGTAAGCTATTTGAGAATCTATCTATAGTGGTTGGAAGGATTGTTCTGCCTGGTCTATAACGGGCGCAACAGGACATATTTCAGCAGTACGTATTATCGCAAGTCATGATCAGTGACATCATCGCTTTGCGGTATAATATCTATATCAATTGGATTGGTTCCATATGATATAATTGTACACACACACACACACATTCATTATCTGGCTTTGAAAATACAATGCATTACAGTTTTACCAGCATAGTTAACCCAGCTAGATCAAAAAATACTATAACATCATTACTGTCCAATAATAGCATAATAGGGATTGTCATTTAGTAGATGGTGCTCGTTTACATTTTTGACACCTCATGAATATTTATGCTGCATAAATATCAGTTGGTGTTTTTTCCAGACTTGACTTATGCAAATCATCATTGTACCAATAATGAAGTTGTATTTTTCACTAGAAAAATAAACACATGACCATTATTTGCATTTAAACTGGCTTTATGTGGCTCTGGCTCTGTCAGTTATTATGATGCTATGTTTCTTTAAAATGACCCTTAATGAAAATATAAGCCACTTTAATTTTTTAACATAAATGACACAAGTAAGAAAACAAACGCAAAGATGAAATGTAAAGAAGGACAATTCAGCTCAACCAAAAGAGCCACGCAATGTGTGTCTTTACACAAAAGCACAGGCTTTCAGTCCAGGACTGTGTCTCTTGTATCGGCTCTGTAACCTGCGGCTCTCAGCATGGGTTTAAATGCATGCCAGAGGGCACGACTCAACTCAATAGAATTTTCCAGCTCAGAGAATCTACAGTGCCTCTTTAAGATGAAGATCTGCCTTCTCGTCAAGATCATAAGGCCGATGTTAACCCACACCTGCGGAGGTCGCTGTGATAGATTTGCACAGATGGATTCCTGAATCAATTTCAAACACGAATACTGTTGCAAATAATACCTTTATAGCACAATTGTAGCATAATCTTCTCACCTACTTGCACACCTTCACACAATTTAGTGAATGATCCCATCTTGATGCACATCAGTGCATCATTTCATGTTGTCGTGAGCTTTTTTCTTCCCAGTAAGCTGCAATGGCACTCATGGTGCACGGTTCATGTGCTATGGAAAATTTGATATTTTCCACTTGTGAACTGGTATTTATCAGTGTTTTGCGTTCAAGTGCTTTTGTTGTCATATTGTGGTAAAAATATGTTATTTAGAGCCAGACTTGTTATTTAGCTAAAGCTATTTTCGATTGCTTAACTGCTACAGCAAGAGGATGATTTATCAAAACCCAAACTGTAAATAATACGCTGCATAGTTTCTAGATCATGAATAGTACATATTTTTACCATTCATGACTCTCGCATTGCTATTGGCCATTTTAAAAAGGTCAAAGGTTATCTGATCTCGGCAACTCGTGCATTAAAATGTTCTACGAGCTGCCCAGTGGAAATGACAGATGAAGGGGTGTTCATGAGCATTTTCCACGTCAGCTTTTGTTATTTACCACAGTTACCATAGCATGTGAACGCACCATCATTTATTCATTAAAGTGCCCATATTATGTAAGGAATAATTGACGACAGGCCGTTGAATAATTAGAAAAATAATGCACGTTAAGGGGGGTTGACTGCGATTTCATTTTTTTGATTTTAAATAGTGTGTAATGTTGCTCTTGGTGCATGAACAGTATCTGCAAAGTTGCAGCGCTGAAAGTTTAGTGTAAGCAGAGATATCGTCTTTTAAAAATCAGGAAGTATAATTGCCTACAAAAACGAACTCGATTAGGACTACAGCTGGGTTATGGTACGTCACTAACCCACACATTTGCATCAACCACTCCCTCCGGAAAATGCAAAAAAGTGCATGCGTGCATATTTCAGCAGCTCCTCGTCGAGTGAGTTGTGTTCACGCAGCTGTCAGGTCCTCTGTGCTCGGACTTCCCACGGACGCTGTACTTAGTCAACAATGGAAACAATTTATGTTTGAGTATGTTCCTGAAAGTGACGATCGTAATCTAGCTCTCTGTGCTGCGCATTTTACGGAAGACTTCCAGAATCTCCACGAGTATTTACTTCCAGAATCTCCACGAGAAATGCCGTTTTCAACAAGAAACTTACTAAAACATGAAGCAGATCCAACTTTAAAACCAGACGCAGCAGTTGTTGAGCCACAACCTGTAACTAGGCTAAGACTTAATCATTTTAAATGTATTTGCATGTATAATTTCTAGACGTAATGTTTTAGTTTTATCAAATGCCAGCGCTGGCTTTAGCCACTTAGTTATGCTATTTCGTGTCTATGACAACCGCGTACAAACATGAATTTTGTATAAGAACTAATGTTGTAAATGTATTTTTCATGTATATATGTTTTATGACGTTATTTTCAATTGGATCAAGAACATACACTTGCCAACGCTGTTTGAGTATCACATTATACCAGTCAGTTGCTATTGTTGCCAGTCAGATGCTATTGTGTAAAACAAACGTGTATAAAGTTAAAAAAATGTAGTAAATGATCATTCAGAAACTTTTATTAAGAGCCGTGTGTGGTGAGGTTCTGTTTGACTCTCTTCATCGCCGCTTTCTCCGTCTGATTCTGCCTCAAACTGATACTGCAGTTCGACACATATTTACATCTGGACCGGAGCTGAGCTCATGATATTGCGTTTCGCTCGCAAAGGTCATGGGCGTTAACCTTCCGGACAACGTGAGCGACAGTTTAGCCAATCACAACACACCGGCCCAAACTATCCAATCTGAGCCCACCACGTGTATCTGAGCAATAGCAATAGCAATAGCAACTTTATTTATATAGCACATTTAAAAACAACACAAGTTGACCAAAGTGCTTTACATTTTAACACATAACACAAAAGGTAAGAAAAAAAATCCAATCTTAAAGACAAGCATCACATAGGCAGCGACATGTTTAATAATAAATTATCACTGATTAAAAGCTATTGAAAACAGATGTGTTTTAAGTTGTCCTTTAAAATCCTGCACAGTAGTGGTGTCTCTAATATGTTTAGGCAAACTATTCCAGAGTTTAGGCGCTGCTACAGCAAAGGCACGATCACCTTTTTTATTTCGATGTGTCCTGGGTATTTTGAGTAGCTTCTGAGACGCTGATCGCAAACTTCGTCCAGTCTGATATTCAGTTAAAAGATCTGACAGATAGGCCGGTGCAAGTCCATGCAGAGATTTGTACACTAATAACAAAAGTTTAAAATCAACCCTATAGTAGCCCGGAAGCCAGAGCAAGAAGATCAAAGTAGGAGTAATGTGTTCGCGTTTTTAATCCCCATTAAAAGTCTGGCAGCTGAATTTTGAACTTTTTGTAAACGAGAAATAGATGACTGGTTAATTCCCGTATATAACGCATTACAATAATCAAGTCTGGATGTTATCAAAGCGTGGATCGCGGTTTCAAGGCCTTTAAACGTCAAGCATGATTTCATCTTTGCTAGATTGCGTAAGTGAAAGAAACTAGACTTTCCAACAGAATTTATCTGTTTGTCAAGTTTTAAAGAGCTGTCAATATTTACACCTAGATTTCGAATACATGTTTTAACATTAGGTGACAAAAGGCCAAAGTCTATTTCTGCTGTACCCCTGACTCCACTAGGGCTGCAAACAATAATCTCAGTCTTGGTTTCATTTAGATGTAAAAAATTTAAAGTCAACCATGTTTTAAGATCTAAAAGACAGGCCATAAGGGGTTCTAAACCATTTTCATGAGACAGTGGCAGATACACTTGTACGTCATCAGCGTAGCAGTGAAACTTAATGTTATGTTTCCTGAAAATATTTCCAAAGGAATCATATAGAGAGAAAACAAAATAGGAGCAAGAATGGAGCCTTGCGGCACACCACACATGATCGGTGCTGATCTAGAGGAACATGTCCCGATCTTCACTACCATGCTTCTACCAGTCAGATAGGATTTAAACCACTCCAGGACCTTCCGCTGAACCCCACATATTCCTCCAAACGTGAGATCATCACTGAGTGATCAATTGTGTCAAAAGCCACGGTTAAATCTAATAAAACTAACACAGCAGACTTTCCAGCATCAACAGCATCAACACGTGTGTCTGAGGGAGAGTTTTCATACAATCAGAAAGTGAACCGCTCGTCCAGGGGACAGAGGAGAGCGGCTGACAATAAAGGTGAAGTTTATGAAAAATAAGACTTTTTAAAAATAAAAACCACGAATACATGTTATATTGCACCCCATAAACACAATAATGCAAAGAAAAAAAGCAGTAAACCCCCCTTTAACGTTCAGTAGGACGTGGATTAACAAAATGCTGAAATGTATTTTAAAGTATGTCAGTGAGCCTTTGTCTTTGTCTTTAATCGTCTTATTTTACGCTATATTATTATGACCAAAGAACCGTCAATATTTACAAGCAATAACGTTAGGTGTTTTTGTTTATCATGTCGACATTTACCGGTAGTGGGTCTCCCACACTGCTTGATCACGCTCATTCATTTCTCCCCTTGGCTTTTAGATTTTCTGGAAGGAAAACTATTCCTCTCCGCGTCCAAACTTTTACAGCAATCGGTATCGAGATTTGCACAATCCATACGCACAATGCTTCAGCATGTTTCCCTCGCTTCGAAAGCTTGCCAGACCTCCCGCGCATAGTTACGGTTGCTAAGACACCGATTGGCCAGTGGCGGTTTTCGGGCGTGGCAGGGTCAATTATTCCGCTTATACTACAGTTACCACGCCTCAAAACATTGTTCAGATGATTCATATCAAGACGCTTGTCAAGTTTTAGTCAATAAAACGCTCTTGTATGTAGGACTCATTTCTTACGCATCTAATCCCATGCCTCCGTTGCTAATTTCAAAACGTCATTTTAGAGGTAGTAACAGAGGTCTGAGCCACTGATAGCAGTCTAATAATGGGAGAAACACTTACGAGTTACGACTCGCTGAAATATTCGAAGACCGACTGTTTCCATCGACTGTAGCAGGTCTTATAGAGGGAATGCATTGAGGTCACTTTCCCATCGGAACAACCCCCTCAGCCTGTCTGAGTGGCAAAACATCTGCTGTGTGACAGGATTTAATAGGGGAAACTGCGAAAATGTGACTAAAACGAACAATTTTAGCAATTTAAACTAAATGTTGGACTCAATATAGTGTTCCTTACAACTTACTAAAGATCCAGTGATTCATGGATATTGACATGCAGCCAGGAATTGTGTTGCCTGACGTTTATGTTTGCCTGATTTTCGACGCCGGGGAAATAAAA
Organism: Hybognathus amarus; assembly: GCA_030378365.1. Taxonomy (NCBI): domain Eukaryota; kingdom Metazoa; phylum Chordata; class Actinopteri; order Cypriniformes; family Leuciscidae; genus Hybognathus; species Hybognathus amarus. Next base: position 358,384 of record JAQIUQ010006101.1, on the reverse strand, counting down.
GCAATATAGACGGTAAACATAAAGCAAATTTGCCTGTGAACGCTTTATATAAATACAATGTAGGTCTAAATCCGGGTGATTTATATCAGTGTTATATATAGCCTATATATAATCATATTGTCCAGCCCTAAAAGTTTATAGGGTTTTTTTGGTCAGTGTTTAATAAAAAAGATCCAATAATGCAGAATATGCAATGATAAATATTTAATTGATGAGTTGTTAATATATATATAACAATACAAAATATATGGGTATGGTTTTACAGCTAAATTCAGTATATTGACAAAAATGATAACTGCAAATCCATTTTTTTTCTAGTTGTTTCTCTGAATTGCAGCGATCCATTTGCTCCTCTTTCTATAGCAGTCTGTAAAAATATACCTCAGATTTGTTGTCAAATCTAGTTGTACAGTCAATCGCAAAGCTCTTTCCCACTTTATATGTGTTGTGTTTGTTTTTTGCGGCATTCACACTGAAAACATATACAGCCGCTCAGTCTTTTTGCCACTCACTATGAGTAACTGCAGGCACGTGACCGGACGGTGACGTCACGCGCATTCCCTCTATTAAACACCAACTGTGAACACAGTGAACTGTGAACACAAACTGAATGCACTGAACACACGTTTGGGCATGATCAGTTATAAGTATCAAATTACGTTCATAACGTGTGTCCCGGCTTTATGCAGTTATTAATGCAGTTATTAGAGAGAGAAAGAGAGATGTTGAAATAATGAGACTGAAAAGCATGTGCGTCAATATTATTATTTATTTATTTATTAATTAATTAACTTCGTTTTAATTAATTCGTTCATTTATTGTTTTCTATAATTGACAGTAGATAACCCAATAAATGAAACACACAAAGCCCTTTTTTTATTATTGTTTCTTTTTTACATAGTGTATACATTTAAGAATAAAAAAGATTATCAGACAATACAACCATAACAGAAAAAAAGTGGGGGTAGACTAAGGCCATGTTTACACAAAGCCGGGTATTTAGCAAAACAAATATTTTCCCCCTCTCCGTTTTCAAAAATAACATCGTTTACACACCCGCATAAATACGCCGTCGAAGCGCCATCATAACTATGCTAAACCTAAGGCGGCAGTGTAGGGGTTAAAGATAAAGCCATGCAAGCCAATCAGAATCCTGGAATCGACAAGAGAGAACCTAAAACGCCGTTTCTCCCAGTTTACGCGACAACAAATATCCGGCGTTTTCAAAAATCTCCACTTTGCCCGGAGTTTTTAGAAATAGAAATTTTCAGTGATAAAAGCGGCGTTTTCGTGTAAATGAGAGGGCAAAACGCAGAGAAATATCTGCGTTTTCCCATCGTGTAAACGGGGCCTAACATAGACAAGACCTAATCCTAGATGAATTATTACAGCGAGAACAATAATAATTATACACTATTCAGACTTAAGGAAATCCACAAAGGGCTGCCATACAGTTTGAAATTGGCGATGAGATTTGGACTCCAAGGAACGTATCCTCTCTAGTTGTATGACATGAATCAGTTCACATAACCAAGCTTTGAACGATGGAGAGTCTGACGATTTCCAGTTTAAAAGTATTGTTTTTTCGCAAGAGTCAAGCCCATAAATAGAGCTAGTTGCTGAGATCTTGGAAGAGTATTCAATGTCACAGAGGATCCAAGAATTGCAAGACCATGGTCTGGTTTAACCTCCGTTTGAAAAACTTTTGAAAAAAAAAATCAAATATAGCAGTCCAAAAAGTTTGTGACAAAACATGTGTGACAAAGAACCCTCCTCTGTTTTACATCTGTGGCAAACTGGAGAAATAGAATTGTATATTTTACTCAATTTTGTTTTCAAATAATACAATCTATGTACCACTTTAAACTGAATCAACCTGTGTCTCGCATTTATCGAGCAGTCTTGGATCTTATTGAGACTATCATTCCAGGTTTCATTGGATACTTCTTCATCAAAATCCCTAGCCCAAGCTTCTTTTATATGATTGGTGTTTACAGGAAGTTGTAAAGAATTAACACAGTGTGAGACCAGATGTCTAGAGCTTGGATTTACCAAAAACATATTCTCAAACGAATTAATCTCTGGTTTGTCAAGAAATTGTGGAATAACCGTTTGAACATAATGTCTCACTTGTAGATATGGAAATAAATCAGACCTTGGGAGATTACATACAGATTGCAATTGGTCAAAAGATGCAAATTTGCCATCTATATAAAGATCCCCAATAGACATCAGACCTTTAGTTTTCCATTCAGTAAAGCGTTGGTCTAGCTGAGAGGGTTTAAACATGTTATTGTTAGCTATGGGTGTGAGGAGAGAGACGTCAGGTTATTTAAGATGTTTATTATTTGATTTAATATTCGTATTGAATTTTTAACTATTAAATTAGTACCAATTAGTTTTGATGAGGGAGAGACTTTTGAGAAAAGTAAGACTGGGAGACAAGATGTTGTAAGAGAAAATGTCTCTTATCTTAAGCCATAAGGGATCAGCCGCAGAGAAAGTTTCACTACGACTACCCCTCTGCCAATTAGATAAAGCCCTAGCATTTGCTGCCCAATAGTAATATTTAAACACTGGGAGCCCTAAGCCTCCCATGTGAGTGGGTTTCTGTAAGTGCGCTTTTGCTATTAGTGGGGTCTTGTAGGCCCAAATAAAAGGCATGATAACTGAATCCCAAAGCTTAAAAAAGATAAAGGTATATAGGGACATTTTGAAAAAGTTAAAGGAACTGTGGTAAAATGACCATGTTGATTGCATTGATTTTGCCAATCATAGATAGCGGAAGAAGCCGCCATCGCTCTATATTGTCTTTTAATTTGCCAATCTTAGCCAAAAAGTTTAATTTAAATATTTGCTTGGGGTTCTTTGGTACCACAATGCCAAGATATGTAAAGTGGTCTTCAACTGTTTTGAAAAGTGAGGGACCAACACACAAAGTCCTTTTAACAAGTAGGCCTATCAATAATTATTTATTTGTTGTATTATCGGGAATAATTTACGAAAATCCGTGCAGCAGGACTATTAATATATTTATATAGTCTATTCAGTTTAATTTTCTATTTAGCCTATTATAGATAGGACTACATACTTTATTTATTGAAATTAAACTGTATGTGTCAATTGATTGTGAAGTTAGATATCGAAAATTGCAGATCAAGCACATGGGGCTGCATGTCTCCTCTTGTTATGAATTGTATCCTATTTTCCGTTATTACAGTTAACTACGTGCAGTGATATGGAACTGTAATGCGGTTCAAACCTGCCTGAAACTACTTTAGCCGTGCGTTTCTCTGAAAATAATTGCACACCTTTAGAATGTTCTCAACCAATCAGAATCAAGCATTCAACAGCCCTGTAGTTTTAAAGGTTTCTCATTTTGTTTTGGAGATCCACTACAATGTTTATATGAATCCATGTTCAAATATTCTCATATATATATTTACATAAATATGAGAATATGCAGTATATACATATTAATATATATTAAGGGTGTCACGATTTTGATTTTAAATCGAAATTCAATGGAAATTAATTAAAATCGAAATCGAATCGAAATTAATTCCGAATCGTCGATGCTGCCACGCCCCCCATGTAACGTCCATTCGGCGTGCCAAGCAGAAAAAACACGCATGTTGAAGTGCTGCAAGTCTATGGTCAACCTCCTCTAAGCCATTCAAAAGATAGCATGGAAACTGCAGATGCAGGAGACCCGTCGACAGAACGTGAACCCCCTACTCTTTGTTGAAGTCGCAGGTGTGGACGTTTTTTGGATTTCCAGTGAGTTCTGTTGACAACGTTCGCGCTTCAAAATAAGCCCCAGTTTGCAGACATCCCAAGTCCTGCCGAAGTGCCGGGAGTCTTCCGCATGTCGATAGCGGCTCCGTGATGCACGCAAATTATTTAAAATCTCCTGAAATCTAGAGTGAGCAAACAAGAGCGAACGTGCATGCTGAGACAGAAAACACTGTGCTCCAAACCCTATTGCGCGCACGATAGAGAGGGAGAGAGGGAGAGACCTTGGCTTGCATGTGTGCCTCATAACGCCCGTTTCACACACACTCTGTTTGCAACGCGTATGCGGTGCGTATTTGTTTCCGTACCCATTTTAACAGCTTCCACACTGCACGCGGATGCAGTCCGTCAATCCGTTACAGTTGTGGTGCGCATACAGCAGTGCAGATCGTTTCCGCGAGTCCGAGTCTATTTCTGCTGTGCTGCAAATGCAGATATAAGTGACTGGCGCACAGTTTGTGGTCAAAATGAACACAGATTGACCTGAAAATGTATTAGTTTCTCTATAAATGCATTTAATTCAATAAAATGTAGTAATCGCACCATAAATGTATGTAATTAAATCCTACTTTTCATCTTTTTACTTTAAGACCGGGTTTTTTAGCAAAGAAAACTACAATGTACAACTTCTTTGTGACAGGCAAGATTTATTTATTAAAATTGATGTAAATGCAAAAGAAAAGGCAGAGTCGGCTTTTTTGTCAATTTTAAAGCAACACCATGGAACTCTTCCACTTTGGTCGCCCTACTGTTTGGAAGCGGAATTGTCCTTTACCGCTGTCGTAATCTACCGCAGCGTACTGTCGCACGTGCTCGCTGTAAACAGACACGCACGTGCATGCCGCACGCTCGCTGTCCAATTCAGCACCGGCTTTGGAATCAACAATGTCCACAGACAAGGTAGAGTATGATTCATGACTTTATGAAAGACGTCCCAAACTAAGAAAGAGTAAATAATTAATATTATTATATAGATAATATTACTCATTTCATACTTTCAACATGCTTATTAGAATAAACATTTCAAGTCAAACATTCGCGATTTGAAAGTCATTAGTCAATCCGCGATTTCAGTGCTCAAATCGGAATTGATCATGATAACAATAGCATGCTAAATCTGTAAAAGACATGTTAGTGTGTACTTGCTACCAGAGTGATAATTTCTTCTCTACTACTAGCATTACTTGATTCATGACGATAAATGAAGGAACAGATAGTTTCCATAACATTTCCAGACAACAAATTATAAAAACAGATAGTTTTAGTAGGCTATGCAAGCAATATACTTACTAGTCTAACAGCATGACGGCCAAATCAGCATCGGTCGAGCAACCCTCCGCATCCTTGAAGCTCACGCCAGCGAGCAAACACAGAACCAATATCTGATTCTTGTCCGGCCTCTTGCTTTATCACTAAGCCTCTTCCGAGTCTCCTCAGACAAAACCTTTGTCTTCTTAGTTGTTTTTACCGCTTCGGTCATAACGAAAGAAACGCTGGCTGTTCACTCACGTCCGAATTGGAGTAACAGGTGGGGAAGTGACGTTTGCCGTAAAGCAGTCGAATTTTGTAGTTTATTTTTGTGCACGGGGCTGCCCCGAAACCTGGACTTACATAGTGCCAGTAAAAGCCAATACAGACCATCATTTATGATACAGAGTGTCATTTCACTTATTTTAAGTCGATGTACCATCACAAGGGTCTTGGAAATAGATTATGAAGGTTGATAAACTACATAGTGTTACTTTAAGTGAAATAGACAAGTTTTAATTTAAAATGTTTGCGATTTTAATATAAGAAGCCTACATGGTTAAATATTTGACCATTTGCTTGAGAAACTTAATATATATATATATAGAAGTAATGCATGTAATAGGCTGTTGTTTATTGTGTTTAAATGTGCAGATGTCCATTCAAGTTTGTATAAGTGTACAAAGAAAATCGCAATGCTGACAACTTTTTTTTAATAAATTTTGCTGCAAATCTTCAGAATTTAAAAAATAAATCAGCTGCGGCACTGCAAACGCAGCATATGTAAAGCACTTTAGTGAGTGCTGCTCCTGTATAAACCGCAACAAGCACTGCATGCGCACTGCATGTAGTATGTGTGAAATGGGCGTAAAGCACATTATAAAGAGAGCATCCTGATTGGCCAATTGATAAAAATCGAGAATCGAATTCGAATCGTGACCTAAGAATCGAAAATGGATTCGAATTCGAGGATTTGGAGAATCGTGACACCCTAATACATATAAATATTATATAAATTATATAAATATAATACTCACATATATTTCAGCATCCCTCGTTCCCTCACAGTGTCTGCAACAGTTGGATAAAAGATTCAGTAAGACTGGAATTGCTGACGACTCCTTTCGCAGCTTAGAATGAATTCTTTGTTTTGGGAGACTATGACTTAATTTATCGTGCACTTTGTTTGGAAACTCTCATATTCACAAACATATTTACTTTTATATTCAAATTATAGTATAATAAATGAAAGATAATACCCCCAAAAAATGCATAATGGGACATTTTAACGATCACACAAGGCTCATTTCACACCATACGCACAATTGCAATGACAAACTGACAAAAAATGTGTGAACAGCCTCCAGCTTAGTTTCTGCATTGTTTGACGCTGAAGTGAAACAGTGAAAAGAACTTATCTTTATTATGGTTACTGTATCATAAACACTGACTCAAAGAGAAGCAGTTCTGAAGGAGGGTCATATAGGGGAGAGTGTTGTCCTTTCATCTAATAGTTTAGTTGAATAGTTTATTTGATGGGGACCATGCATATTAATGAACATTGTTGTAAGATACAACATGTAAATACGCCAGAATTAGTAAACAAATACTACTTTTCATCTGCAGTCCCCAGGCCGGTAACAAAAACAGACAAATAAAATGAAATATCAAACAGTCATACAGCAATCATTCAATAAATCAACAATACATATAGGTAGAAACATGCATTGACATTACAAACAACGCATAAATAACAATAAAAACAAGACATAACACACACACACACATATACAATCACCACTGTACTACATTTAATTTAACAATGAAAGTGTATAACTAATAAAAGTAGACAGTTAAATATGAGTGCATCTCTGGTTCTCTAAGAGCCACTCTTTCAAGTGAATTTTGAAGGTGTCAAAAGTGGGACACTCTCAGATCAAAAGGGGCAAGTTATTCCAAAGTTTACCACCTACTATTGATAATGTATTTTGACCAAAGGTGGTACGTCTAAATGATTGTCGAAACTTAGAAAATCATGTCTCGCTAGAATATCACAATGGTGAAATGACAATGTTTTTTTATCAAAAGTTTTTATGGCTTTCTTAAAAAGAGATTCAATAATTTTAAGAGTAGATATGCTAGTTAATGACCAATTGATAAAACAATAGTCAATATGAGAAAAAATCATAGAATATAAGAACAACTTAGCAGCTTTAGTATTAAGAAATGGCCTGACTTGTTTAAAATTCCGCAAATTGAATTTAACTTTATTTGCTACCTTTTTGACATGACATTTAAAGGTTAAGGTGGAGTCATATATGACTCCTAAATACTTAAATTCATTAACAATGACAAGCTCCTGTCCTTTAAAAAATACATTAGAGTGTGACACCTTTATAGTTTGTTTGGTGAATGCCATACAGACCGTTTTTTGGTGTTTAGATGGAGACATGACTTAGTAAGCCAATCATCAATATGAGCCATTGCCGAAGTGAGTTGGGATGCTATGTCCAGGTAGTTCTTACCATGTGTAAATATAACGGCATCATCTGCATACAACTGGACATCAACGTTTTTACATACTTCTGGAAGGTCATTTATATAAAGTGTGAATAAAATCGGACCAAGTATGGAGCCTTGAGGGACCCCTACAGGTAATTCACATAAAGGAGACGTTACATCACTAATGCGAACACATTGCTTTCTGCAGGACAAGTATGATTTTATCCAATTTAGAGCTTGCTCAGAGAAATTAAAATATGTTAATTTTGATAAAAGAACCTTGTGATTAACAGTATCAAAAGCTCGCTTTAGGTCTAGAAAGACAGCACCAACACAAGAACCCTTATCTAAGTAGCCTTTAACCTTTTCCAAAAACAAACAATTGGCTGTTTCTGTTGAATGTTGGGCCCTGAAGCCAAACTGCATGGGATGGAGTGAGTTTGCGCTATTATCGAGATGTTCAATCAATAGTTTGGCCACCCATTTTTCAAGTATTTTAGAAACAACAGGTGAAATACTGATAGGCCGATAATGATCCATAACTGATCTATCCCTAGATTTAAAAACGGGTGTGACAAGGGCCAACTTCCATGCAGAAGGTACGATGGATTGACTTAAGGACTGATTAATCAGATGTGTAATAGGCTGTATAAGGACCTCTTTATACCTTTTCAAAAAATGTGTATCAAGACCATAGATATCCTTGGCTTTCGATATTTTTAGACTATTGATAATATTTGATGCTTCTAATTCAGTTATTTGTTGTAAATGAAAAAATGGCTGAGCGTAATTAATGGAACAAACAGAGTAGCAAGGTGAACTAAAAAGTTGGGTTATTTCATAGACAGAATCTAAAAAGAAAGTGTTTAGTTCAGAGGCTATGATGGTTGAGTCTGTAACTAGGTCATTATTAATTTTCAACTCTAAATCTCTATTATTAAAATTCTGTTTTCTGCCAATCAACTTATTTATGGTTTGCCATATCTTTTTCCCATTTCCCCCTGCCTCTTTAATAGTATCACTAAAAAATGTGGCTTTAGCTTGTCTCAGAGTTTTAATTACTTTATTTCTGGATGAGGTAAATTTCTGTCGGTCAGTTGTAAGACCTGATTTTATGGATTGTTTCAATAATCAAATGCACTGTGCACTGTTTTTATTCTGTCAAAGTACATTTTCTGTGGCAGATTAAAATAAGTAAGTGGCAAAGCAAATTTATTCAGGCCTTTATATAAAATATTATTATAGATATATCAGTACTTGTTGGTGAAATTGCTAGTTTATAAAACCAGGTATATTATTTGGCTAAAGAGTAGCCATTTAGCCTTTCACTCAAAACGACATTTCAGAAGCTTTGGGGTAAGATGTGTCAAGAGTTTTGCTTCCAAATGCAGCAAATTTACAAAACAAACAGTCTTTTTTGGAAAAATTGACCGACCTTGCCTCCTTAGTGAGCATCCCTTCGGTATCAGGTGTAGTTTACCGTAGACTTGAGCAGATGAACGGATTGTGTGATGTGACCACCCACAGCAGGGTTTAATCCAATCCTTGTTTGAGGATTGATGACAGGATCAATCCGATCACCGCATGTCAGATCTTCTTGTTTCTTTACTCCCAGAGTTCAGTAAATATTTAATGCAAACCTGCATGCTCTTCACACTTTTGTTTTCTGCAATATCTTCAGGGACACACAAGGCTGCTCTGAAGTGTACAGAGTTTCTAAGAGCTGTTTTTTCTTTCTTTGTGTAGGCTGAGGAACTTGTTTGTAGCTGGAGAGCGCTGTGACATAGAGACCCTTGAATGGGCCAAGAGGAGTTTTGGAGTCCCAGTGCTGGATCACTGGTGGCAAACTGGTGAGTCACTGCTACGCTCTATTTCATTTCTGCTTTGATTTTCTTTAGCGTGTTTCATAATGCCATCTTGTCTTTTAAGTCATTGTTCACAACATCTGTTGCCATAGTAATAACGTAATCAGCACACCATGAAACATTATTATGTAACCACTGTGAGCTTTCATTTTGGAAAGAGAGGACTCTACATTATGTCAATCATGACTTTTGTTGTAATTTAATCCAAATTGACTTTATTTGAATTCAAATCATGAATGGATGTGGTTGTAAAATGGATTTCATAGAATGAATCATTTTTTTCTGTTCATGGTACAAACAAATGGATTTCTTTCAATTAGTTTCCAAAAAAAAAATGTCTGAACAAAGCCTAAAATGAAGTTTGAAAATCAGCTGGTAATGATATCAGTGGTTGGCACAATATGATTCATCTTAGCAGCCTATGAGTCAAAAAATGTCCAATTTAAGCAGATCTAATACTTGTTTGATGGAAGTTTGAGTGGCACCGAGCTGGGATTAGGCGTGTCCGGTATGACATCCAGATACACTGCCATTGAAAAGTTTGAGATCGCAATGTTTTTCTCCAGAAGGGATCGGTTTCAAATGAAAGCTGTTGCTTTGAACTTTCTATTCAAGAACATAGAAATTAAGAATCCTGGGGAAAAATGCATCTAAGTTCCTTAAAAATATGAATCAGCTCAATTGATAATAATAAGAAATGTTTCTTGTGCAGCAAATTGGCATATTAGAATGATTTCTGAAGGATCATGTGGCACTGCAGACTGGAGTAATGAAAATGAAAGCTTTGCATCAGAGGAATAAATTAACATTTGAAAGAAATGTTAACATAGAAAAAAATATTTTAGATTGTAATTATTTATTATTAACAATAATATTTGCAATATCAACAAGAATAATTGCAATATCAACAATATAACTGTTTTGATCTATTTTCTTAATCAAATTAAGGCAGCCTAGGTGAGATTAAGCTAAAAAATAACAAAAATCCTTCTGATTCCAAACATATGAAAGTTGTGTTTATAATCTTTACCTGTACGTTACATTAATTCATTCATTGTAATGTACAAAAATTAGCATGTTTTTTTTATTTCATGATTTGTAATCACAACATTTTTTCTGTCAAATCAACTTAGATAATTATTGTGGTTCAGGTAACATAATATTTTGAGTTTCTGATGATCAAATCAATCTCCTGTATTTTGTTAACTAATTTTTTTTCTTGTAATGAACTTAAAATTTTAAGGCAACCAGGTTACTGATTTTTTTTAACCCTTTACCTGTCACCCCCCCTTTAGAAGATTTACATGAAAATGCACTATACAAACTTAAATGGTTGTAATTCAAGAATGCTTTGGAATATAGACCTAAGTTTATAGACCTCAAAGCACTTCAAAAAATTAAAGAATGAAAAAGTTATGGAAGTTATAATTTATAGTAAATCAAATATACTTTATTAATATATATTTTTTATATAAAATACATTTTTTACAAAATATGTTTTACTATAAAATTACTATAAAATGAAAGCTATATATCTAACCATGTTGTGTTCCAAATTTAAAGTTGATGTCACAAAAATTGAAGTTCCCATGAGATTTTGTTTAGGCGTTATACCAAAACAGCCACCAGGTGCCATTGAATTCCATTGAATTTAATTGTATGCATTCTGCCATAACAAATTAATAAATTTCTCTCCAAATATCACTTCTGTCACTAAATATGGAACCTTGAGACTCAGACCTTTCTGACAATATGTGTTTTGTCAAGATTAGAAAAGGTTTTGATAATAAATGATGAAAGATGATGCCCAAAAGGGGAGGGGCCTAATAAAAAAATACCGTTTCTATGGTAATGCAACGTCCAATTTCAAAACGGTTTTCACAGGATGAATTCTGAGTTCGTAAGCTTTCAAATGATACCTAATTTATGATAACTACTAAAATATGTAATATAATAATAATAAAAAATTATATATATATAGACTTTTTAGAGGACTTTCTTACCTTACTTTTTAAAATGTAATTTTATCTTTTTTTATTGACAAATACTAATTATGTTTTATTATGAACTTTTAGCACTAAAAACCAAAGTTTCAATGATTAAAAGTGTGTGCGTTGACTTTTTGTGACAAAGGTCAGAAACTCTGGTAATGATGTCGATTTTTTTGAGGCGCACTCTTGTCATAAAATCATATATTACTGTTCATTCATAATTTGTAAGAAAAAAAACAGCGCCGAAATATGTATTTAGGAGTCTTAGACTTTTCCAACGATATATAGTTTGTCATGTAATTAGATTTAATAGTAATGTAGTGAAGTAAATTTAGATTAAGTGACAGTTAAGGGGTTTTAAGTTAAAGCAAGAATATTTTTTTACAGTGTACCTAATTCATTATGTATGTGATGAACTCTTTACTCTTATTTGATTTTCTTTAATGCCAATCTTACAAAGATAAGATTATACAAATGAACAAGTCTGGCATAATAAAACCTTCATATTGGCACCGTGTAACACCTTAGTTCAGGGGTGTCAAACTCTGGGTCACTAAAGGGTCATTGTCCTGCAGATATTATCTCCAACATGCCTCAACACCTGTCTGGAAGTTTCTAGGTTGCCTAGTAAGACCTTGATTAGCTGCTTCAGGTGTGTTTAATTGGGGTTGGAGCTGAACTCTACAGGACAGTGGCCCTTCAGGACACCCCTGCCTTAGCTGAAAGGAAATAACTGAAAACAGTACACAAACAGATTGACACAACTCTAAGTTTCTGTACGCTTCACTAAAATAAGTGGCAGATGGCAAAAGGTGCAACTTTTTGTTGTTTGTTTATCCATGTTGCAAGTTCCTGACCTTAAAGCAGAGATGTATAAAGTACTAGAAACCCGGACTTGAGTAAAAGTACAAGTGCTCTATCAAAAAAGTGACTTGAGTAGAAGTTGCTCTTTAAGTGACTTGAGTAGAAGTGCTCTTTAAGCACCACACTTAAGTAGAAGTACTAAAGTATTCAAAATTTTTTCTACTTAAGTATTGCAAGTAGTTTATTTAAAAATTCACTAATTAAGTACTAAAAGTAAAAGTACAAGTATTGTGTCATGTAATTATTAAAGAAAGCAGTCAAAAGTTAGTAAAAACTAAAAACTACACTGTAAAAAAATTGGAGTAGGATTTACTTGAAAAATGCTTGCTAAACTATCTCACTCAGAAAATGCTCGTAAATTTACAAAGATTTGCCAAGTAAAAACCTAAACATATTCATCAGTAGCTTTAATTAGAAATCTTTAAGGTAAATTTACTTGGAATATGGAATTAAGTAAACTTTACAAAAAATAAGTAATTTTAACTCGGCTAGTAAAAGGTTGATTAATATTCGATTTCCTTTGCCTTTGTATTACATTTCACAAAAACAATAATCTTAAATTTTATTAGTCTTTTAGAGTATGTGCTTTACTTAGATCATCTAAGTAATCATGTCAGATGTTAAACATCATGTGAATGCAAACACCTCAATACTTGGCAGACAAAACACAATGGCGGTAACATTTGATGGGTCGTTTTGTGTTTGAATGTGTCATTTTGAGCAAAAAATTTACTCGAAATGTCACAAAATGGCAAGTTACTAATACTGACAACAAAAATCAATAATAAAACAGTGTAAATACAGCTGGAAACCAGTGAAAAATGAGCCTCATTAATTATTCAAGGTCCAGTGCATGATGGGAACCCCAGTATCAGAAAAGTTGAGTAATTTTTACTTAATTTTATTGAGTTGATATTTACACTTTCATTTCTACTCACTTGAATTAAGTACTGATATGGAATTTACTTAGTTTTTTAAATTCTTGCCTGAACTAACTTTTTCAAGTAAATTACATAGTTTTTTTCACTAGTATTTACTTTATTTATTTATTTTTTACTAATTATTTTTTACAGTGTAGAAAAAAATGTCATTGCAGGACAACCCCTGCATTAGTTGTCAATGTGTGTGTCGATCAATACCATTACCCTATAAAACTGGCATGTGATTGCCACAAATGATTCGTAAAAAATTTATAATTGTAACGAGTAACTAGCAGAACATTAAAAAAATATCGAAGTAGAAGTATTAAATTTATTGAAAATATCTACTGAAGTAAAAGTAGAAGTATGAGAAAAAAAACAATACTCTAGTAGAGTACAGATACAGCATTTTAGTACTTAAGTACAGTACTCGTTACTATACATCTCTGCCTTAAAGTCACCCTTATTTCTCTGGCAAGCCTGAAAATGGATTGTCTGAAAAACAGTACACTTCTTTTTATATTCATAAGCTCTATTGCCAGCATTATGCATAAGCCATCACATACATACATAATGAATTGGGTTACCTCCTCGTTACTATACTGGCCGCAAACAAATAAACAGGTGCCAAGCTTGACCAGGGGCCTGTTTCAATAAGGAGGTTCAACCAACTCTGAGTTAAAGCTTGAACTCTGAGTTGACTTACCCTGAGATGGGAAACTCTGAGTTTTCGGTTACAGAACAGCTGAAATGAGTTAGTTCAATCAACTCTGAGTTGACTGACTCTGAGTTAAGCGCGTGCACCACAACTATAAAAAGCCATTATCAATGGAGCGCAGATATTACGAGTCACCATGGCAACAGCGCCAGACAAAAAGAGGTGTTGGGTGTAATTAATTACCAAGTAATCTAAATATTGTAATTTAATTAAAGGGATTACTCTTAATTCTTCTGTAATTTAAAATAAAATATGATGCAATTACATTAAATAGGCTACTGCATAAACTATAGACCAATTCAGTATAAAACAATAGTGGATTTAACATACACTTTTAAAAGGTATTTTTTATGTAACCTTCTCCCTCTACACACTTTGATCAATTCAAGAATAATTCATGCAATTGTATATTGTTAATTTGAAAGCATTAAAAGTGCAGTTTCTTGTCTCTCCTCCTTGTATTAATCAAGTGGTTGAGGTTGATATAGGATTTAGTGATAGTAAATGTAGACCAATACTTTCTAGAGATAGTAATTATTACATTAATCTAACTACACCGTTGAAGATGTCATTTGTTGTTAATAATTCATAACTATTTTAGAGTAACTTACTGTTATAATATCAGAGGTGAAACTGGAAGAATGTTATTCAACCTAAAGTAGGCTACTATTACTTTGATACATTTTTACTTAAGTAAAAGTAAAAATACCAGTCTTAAAAATCTACTCAAGTAAAAAGTAGTTCATTTAAAACATGAGTAAAAGTTGCTGAGTAACTTGTTTAACAGCGGGGGTGGGGTGGGGGACACCCTCATGTGGGGAGAGTTTCACAGTATGAGAACCGTCTCAGAAAATATCACGGTTTATGGTATTAAACAATTATTAAATATATAAACTGCATTATTAAATTACGGTTATTATTATCATCAGTTAAAATGACAGTTAAATAAATTAAACATTTGTTCAATAAAACATATGTAATCAACTAACTTCAATAATTGATTATGAATAAGATTAACATCTTATTTTTTATCATTAATAACTTATTAAATTATGTTTGAAAATAATTGAGTTCTATTAAATGTTTTTTATTCCAATTTTTTTAATGATTTAATAGAAATATATTATCAAAAACGGTGGTAATCAAATAAAAGTTTAGCAAACGTTTTAATCCTTTTATTTTTTGGCAAAGTGCTGCAAAACAGATTTAGTCAATTAAACCATGGACAAACAATATATATTCCTTAAAGAATGTGTAAATACATTTTAGTATTATTGTTGGTGTTTAAACAGCACTTCCTCTTTAAAAAAGGGGAGGAGACCGCAAGAAACTCTGGGTTTACTGAAGAAAACCTGCTCCCGACCAGGTTAGGTTCACAGAGTAAGTTACCATGGTAACTGACTCTGAGTATAAGTTACCTCTCTTTCAGAAACGGGCTTGACTTACTCTGCTTTCTCGGGTTTGATATACCCCCCTTTCTGAAACGGAAAACCCAGAGTTTCCCTCATTTCAGGGTTAACATACTCAGAGTTTTCACTTAACCTCCTTTCTGAAACAGGCCCCAGAGAGTATCTGTAGAAAATGAACCGAATCACCTCTCCCCTTGTTCCCATGACCATATTTGTAGTCGGTACTTGTAAGCTCTTTTGTTTGTCATTCGACAGCACACATTTACAACCAGTGTCAGATCTTACCGCATGAACGGCAACAACGATAAATTCATACGTCTGTTTGTGCTAGCGCTGGTTCAGAGAGGCTAAAGTACTTAAAGTGATGCATGATTCTGTCTTGACTGTGTGTGTGTCCTGTCCTCCATTTACAATTTCACCCTCTCTGCATCCAATTCATGATTAAAAGCACGTTACGCATCGCTTAACAGACGAGTCCGTATTATTACACATCTTGAAATAACAGGCACATTTCTCCACTTCGGGTGCAAATACAAACGCCGTGGCGTGTTTGAATTATTCAGCGGCACAGAGCGAGATTTGATTAGAAGAGCTGATGAGGTGTAGTGTAACGGCAGTTTGGTTGCTCTGGTTTGATAGCGTTTCTGAAATAAAGTGGAAGTGATTTGAACCTTCATTATCTATGTCCTTACTAGCTCAAAGTTCCCCAGGCTCATGCGTGGATTGCAATATCAGAAGTCAAGCTGCTGTGACAGTCTCTCTCTCTCTCTCTCTCTCTCTCTCTCTCTCTCTCTCTCTTCGTAAATAATACTTAAACAGAAGAAGTTTAAATAGAAGTTAAATACATGAAAATTAGGGATACTCTGACACCACTTTTTACAGAAAGAGGCTAAACCGATACTATCATTTTTAATACTTGCTGATAATTGATACCTGTATTTGCATTGCATTTGTAATTTTGAAATACATTAGATAGAGAAACTAAAAAAATATCAATCATATTCATTGTTTTAATTTGTTTAGCAAATATATATTTCCTTTAGTTATTTTCATGCTTGATTATGCATTAAAATTGATTGAACTGTTCATTCTATTGCATTATCATATTTTATCTTTCATTTAATAGCACAGTGCATATTTAAAGCTGCTTCAGCTGGGCTCAGTGCTAAGGATTGGGTTAGCGGTTCAAAAGTTTATATACTAGTGAAATATTGTACTATTATATAGTATACTATTTTGATACTACAGCAAAAACTAGCCTAATTAATGTAGATTAAAAACATTATTAAAGATAAATAAACAGTAATAAAATAAGAACAAACAATCCAATTTCAAACAGCACAAATAAATTCAATAGAACAAAGATACAAATAATAAAGTGTGTTTTTAGAGTTTTTCAAGTTGGTCTAACTGTCAGTTTCTGGTACATATGTTGAATAATGTAAAATAACACTGCATAGCTATTAACCGTATTAATTAAATATAGATGATTTGTTATTAAACTTGCAAAAAGCCTTCAGTCGATATAGTGAGTGATTTTCTTTGTCCTTTATTAAAAACACAGCAGCAGGTTTATTTAGCTTTAAGAGTAAAATGCATGGATCCAATATACCGTTACAAGACCGCTGTCCTTTTTATATCATTTTGTGTGAATTTGTCAGTTCAAGCGTAGACGACGTGAAAGAGCATTCAATTTAGTATTGAAGCGCTTGGGATGTTTGCACAGTAAACTTTGTGTCTTGTAATAATGTAGGTGACTACTCATTATACATAAATCACGTAACAGTTAAAGTTTTCACTTTACGATTTAGTTTTAATTCAAATGATGTGTGCTGAGTGAATGATCTGCAATCAAGAGCATGCAAGTGTGCTCTCTCAATCTACTTTTCCCTCTCTCTCTCTCTCTCTCTCTCTCTCTTTCCTCTTTTGTGTTAGTTAACGTTAGTCATATGTGGCTTTTTTTTACCTTCTTTGCTATTGTGATATCTGACCAAACTACAAAGCTTTCCAGGAAAGTCTGTGAAAAAGCAATGGCACTGCACGCTCAATCCACTCATATACTGTATAGGCGTAAATATTTCATTTGTTCAGTTAAACATTCTATTAATTTTGATACCTTTAATTCATAGACATCCTTATCTGATATATCCATTCTGCTCTCTGTTTGCTCTTGTTGTCTGTGTTTGTTTTTCAGCAAGCACTACTTGTACATCGGAGCATTTTAATGAGTACAAGTACTGAATACACGAGCGCAAGTACTGGTCTGATACTATACTGGTATTGGTATCAGTGCATCTCTACTAAAAATCCGTCATTCTGAATGCCACAAGTGAATTTAGATGACATTATTAAAGTTTAAGCGTTTTTAAAGATAAAAGGATACTGGAAAAAAAAGTGATTATATTCAAATATTGATACTGAATGTGCAGATCGTAATGATATTAATTTAATGTGCTTAATAAAAGAATGTTGAAATCCAATTTGATATCCTTTTAATTTTATTATGTGGTAATTAGAATTTACAGTCAGAGTTGTTATTAACTAAAGCTTAAGGTATTAAAAATCCTGAATTGGAATAAAGCTGAACTAAAATGAAATGTAAGTATTAGATGACAAAACCACATAACAAAATGACTAAAAACAATTAAAATGAATAAATGAATGAATGAAAAATTCCAATATAAAAGTAACAGCTAATTAATTGAAAACATGGATACATAGTATAATAGTATATAAGCTTATTATATAGTATATAGTAGCTTTTAGTATTTAGTATATAGTAGCTTTTTCGTAGCTATTTTGAAAAGATAGCACAACCTCTTGGTGTGTGTTGCTTAAGTCAAAACAGTGTGTGTTGGCAGATCTCAAACACACTCGCACACTACGCATGTAATTGTGTTAATTTTTTATTCTCAGCGGCAATGCTCTATCCAGCACATAGAAAATGAAAGAAAGGCTGGCGCTTTTGAGACCTGATAATAATCTGTGTGCTATTTTAAGATGCAACTCTCTCTGTGAAGAGGTGGGGGGCTTTGATGATGAGGGCTGCTGATGTCACCTCTGTTGCTCGGGCAACTGGTATGTTTCCAGTTGAGAGTGTGTGTCAACGACTGCTGGCTTTATAAACGACCTTAAGCGTGGCCGTGAGCGTTGGCGCCTGTCTTTTGAGCTGGGACGTCGTGTGGACTATGGCACAGTTTGTCGGTTTTTGACTCTGGTAAAGTTTATTAGTCCACTAAATGAACTTTACTTGATGGCAGGTGACTGGCAATAACCGGTGTTGGCAGGCCATAGACTTCAGATTGAACAAATGAGCAATTTTTGTGTCATTTAATCAGTGTTTTGACCAAAACTCGGTTAAGCACACCTGCTCACAGCTTTTCTTTGATTTTAAAGTTTTTTGCACCCAAAACATACAAGTTGTAGTTTTACATCCTGATTTCTGACCCTTACAATAAAACATGTTGTATTTAATAGTATACCTTTAAAAGGAACCCGCATCACTGACTAGACTAAGACATGCATGTTGGTAACACAAAGCTATGGAATGATTCAGAGTGAGAATTTTGTAGGGATGAACCAATATGAAAATCAGATGCCTAGTGCACCAGAGGGACAGATGCTTTTGCATAGTTTGCCCTTTCTCTTCCATAATAATGTAAAAAGTAAATATCTATATTGGTACCAAATATCCAAAAATGGTACCAATTTATTGTGTAATCATAATGAAATTAAATTGGATATACTTGTGTTTATTATGTGGTAATAGCTTAAGAATCCTTGTTTTTTGTTAACTAAAACGTAAGCTATTATTGATTGAAATCAAGGTAAAATAAAATAAATTATAATTATAAGACAAAAAATGTAACTTAAAAACATTTTTAAAAAGTCAAGATAAAGTTTCCGTTGAATGACCGAAATAAAGGTAAACAAAACGTACTCATTAAAGATGCACAGAAGGGCTGGCGATTTTGCATGGTCCGTGCTTGTGTATGGTTTCGAAAGCTACTAGGGCTACAGCAACCTAAGAAATCCTTAGTCGACCAAAGTGTTGTCCGGCGCAGACGATCAGTCGACTAAAAACGAACGCGATGAAAACAGACGTGGTGTTTTGATTGAATATTTTTGCAACAATTGTCATAGAGCATTTATAAAACAACAATGAAAAAACATCAAAAAGACTTAAAACTATACAAATCTTTGAAAATGAATGGATTTTTTTTAACTGCAAAGTGAGGAGCACTATCCAGGTCTATCACAGTCACAATCGCGCACCTGACCACACCACACGCTACAAAAAAATATAACTGCTATCTGCCCACAAAAGCTCTCATTTTATACAGGCTGTGTATTGTCCTTTACTTTCAATGCAATGCAACTTTTGTCCAGTCGATGTAACGTTAGGCGTTTTAAAACAAACACACAAACCCAAATAGCCTAAAAAACAATTCTAATTATAATAGGCTGAATAGTAGGAGGACATATAGGTTTATTTTCGTTTTGTTACATCTATTTAGGCTATTTTCAAATGCATCAAGTGTACAAATAAAAACATATTAAGAAAGCGCAATCTATTGAGTGAGCATGATAAAGCTGTTACAGGGACGTATATAAAATGACGTATTTTGCGCGGTCAAGTTTGATTTTAAATGTAGGCGCGCGGTGTGCACACTCATAATGAAAGTAAGGCGGCGCTGTGCGAGTTATTTTTCTTTTTTTTTTCAAGTGCGTCCACGCCACATCGAGATAAAAACATATCAACTTTTTTAGAGTGCCATATGGGTCGTTGAGCTATAGTAAGTTAGCATTTAGGCTGCATCGTTTTTTGTTTTAAATGCAGCCAGACAAACGATTTAAGACTTCTTGGACATTTTGTCCGACTGAAAGCCAAAACAAGTAGCGTTCTTACTGAGTAAATACAGCAAACCACCTATATCCCTAACTGAGCACGAAGCAGTAGCGCAGCCAGCCACAGGTGCGGTTCCCGAGTGTTCTGTGTGTATGCGTTAATGTGGCGCAGTTACAAAAATAGGCTAAATGAAAGCATTTAAAGTGTGGGGATAAAACATAGGCTAATCATGTTTTAGATATAACTGCTTATAAAAGGAATAAATATCAAGGAGTAAATCATTGAAAATGTATTTGTAGTGGTAAAAAAAAATGCAACTGGTCGAACCAATAAGAATGTCAGTCGAACCAAGACGGCATTTAACTGATTAGTCGACTCAACGATTAAAGTTGACAGCCCTAAAAGCCACCTCTTTCAGAGATTTTTACAGATAACTTATTATTAATCATATTCATATTTTGAAGATGACAGTCAGTATATTCGTCTGATACAGTGCGGTGCAAGGATGATGTCAGAACCCGGAAGACTAATTTTCTGCTGAAATCGTTTGAAATGTTCCTATGGGTTTCATAATGGGTTTTTCTAAAGCCTGTTGTTAGCATAACTTGACGATACTTTGATGATGTTTTGTTTTTCAACGTAAACTGCACACACTCACACCCCAAACTGTTTTAATATCGGTACTTACTAGAAACTTGAGGGAACCAGCGGTGAATTAAGCTGCATTCACGCAACTAGCAACAAAGCGACACATTTGGACATTACTAATAGTTTTACAGTGGTTTTCACCTGCTTTTTTTGCTGTAAAAAGTAGTGAAGTAGGACATATTAGAATGGAGCCTTTATGCATTAAGATGATTTTTCATCTGTTTTGACACTTAAAAGCTCCAGTGCCCATGCATTATAATAGCATGGAAACTAGTTTGTAAGGAAATTGTTGTGCGAGTAAATGACCTACATCCGAGTTTCAGAAATAGTAGACTTTTCTGCTCTCTGTATGTGTTTCTACACACTGTGTTGATCACCTGTGAAAAGTGTTTGAGCATTACTCACATATGTCAGCGGTGCCAGACAGACTCGTGGTGCCACACGCTGCGATGCCAACAGTTTCTGCCTCCTCTTTTTACCAGTTTCTCTCGCTCTTCATCACTCTCTCTCGCTCTCGTGCTGTTCACAGCTCTCCCGTAGCATCTGGCTCCGAGACAGATGACGAACAAGTCTGTTCTATTTGTGAACGCTCTGCTCTGTGTCGTCTGCTGATTGTGAAGTATTTTTAACTTTTGTGATGTTTATTTATAAACATCAGAGACGTAATTTATGCAGGCACACAAACGGAGATATGTACGCTGGGTCAGTGCGGTGTGAAGATGCTGCCCTGTTTTACAGTACATGCGCTCTTGCATTACTGTGGCAGAAACACACCTCAGTACTCAAGGGGGTGATGCATTTCCTTGAAGTGTCTGTGCTTCTGGATGTGTTATTTGAGGTGACTGCTAAAGTACTGTAAGTAACTTGATGTAACGGAAGTAGTGACAGAATCTGTATCGTGACGTACATCCGAGGAAAGCTGATTATGGAAAGAAAGTAAGGTGCAGACTTGTTTTAATCCAACAGTTGTTGATATGAATGCGATGTTGTAGTTTATGGACCCGTTTCGTGGACAATGAGGGACGCGTTTCCACAGTACATTTACTTCTGTAACTTGAGTCAGGAGTTTGTGAAGTTTGTACTGTTTTGTGAATGATTTGAATGAGCTTTTTGTAATATTTGTATTTAGCTTTATTTTCTTAAAAGTTGTAATCATTTTAGTACTTAACCTTTTAACTGTCACCCCCTTTTTTGAATAGACATGGAAATGCACATTTCAAACTTAAATAATTGTAATTCAAGAATGCTTGAATGGTGTTTTTTTAAAGAAGACATTTGGCAGATGTTTGTCAAAGTGAAAAGAAGAAAGTGAAACAGAAAAAAAAGTTAAAAGTTTGAGTTTATGGAAATGTACAATGTAAAAAAAATTAATGATTGATATTTTATATAAAATATTTTCAAAACCTGGGCTACTGTAGAACTGGAGAAAAATCAAAGGCAAAAATCTGAAAAAGTTATGTTTAAAATTGTAGGTTGATATCTCAAAAAATGAGCTTTCTGTGGGATTTTGTTTGGACGCAGTACCACACTGTTTCACTAGGGCACAACAACCAGACTCCATTACTGCCCATATAAGGGCGCCTCATTTCCAAATGTGTTTTGAGTGATCTGAACCATTATTTACAGAATTTTCATACAATTATTAAAGTAGAGATCCTTCAGAAGTAGTATGGGAAGTTTGGCAGATTTTGATATGAATTCAACCTCTAAGAAACACATACAAAGAACACGCATGCGCTGTTATAGCTTCCTGCCACATCACAAATGGTGAATTTATTATTTTTTATCTAATATTAAAACATTTTCAGACCTTTTTTTGTAAAATAATTGAATGGATGCAATCTTTTGAACTCTTGGCATGAAAACAAACTGAGGTTTCTACCTTTTTTCATGATTTTTCATGTTCATTGCTATTTCAAAATAAAGGTCTGAAACACGCTTTATTAGTAGGAAAATATTCTTGTTGCAAATTGATAAATGACGGCTCCTGTGTAATTTATTTTGAAAATCAGTCACCAGATATGGAAACTAGAGATTGTAAGCTTTCAAATGATATATAGGTTTTAAAAATAAATGGTAAGCGTCCCACCTGTGTGATGTGACAGTTAAGGGGTTAAACTTATTTCAGTTAGTTGATAAAACTTCAAAATGTTTGGGGTTTTTTATATTTTATTTCATTTGAGCTGTATTAATTGTAATAGTTAAAGTTTTAGTGAACAATAACTAACAATAACTTTACAATAAGATGCATTTATAAATGTGATGATTATTATTGCTATTAAAAGATGAATGAACAGAATTTCCATTTGATGACGCCGTAAATGGCAGCTAGCTCAGTGAAATTCAGACATTCCTCGAACCTGAGAAACGCAGATTAAACATGTTATGACTGCTGGCCAATATACAGGTCACTTAGTTTTTCATGAAATAGTCAATGTTTCTTTGGCAACAGTCTGAATATAATTTTGCATCACTATTACCCTCTCTCTTACCTTTAGAATTAAACTCATCACTGCACCTTTAAGATTTGTATAGATGGGTTAATGGCCTTTCTTCTGATTAGGAAATGAGCAACAAGACTCATTCAAAGTTGCTGAACGATGAAAAGTCACTGATGTGCAAATATCTGTGGTCATATGTTAATGAGCTTATGTTTGTGCCACGAGTCCTCCTGAATGACCTGCTTATGTAGCTTTCATGTGTCTCTGTTGTAGAAAGCGGCTCCTCCATCAGTGCGTCCTGTGTGGGTCTGGGCTGTTCACTCGCTCCCCCTGCCGGTGCAGCCGGTAAAGCCGTGCCTGGATACGACGGTGAGATTCTTCTACGTTGTCCTTTGGCACTCTTCACGTGACACGTGTGTGGATGATCATTTGTTTATGGCAAACTCTTTGTTGTCTGACTGTATGAGCGATTACGTCTCAGAGCTCTTTTGACTGACGTTTGAGCTTGTAATAGCTAGATGATTCAATAAATGACAATGCACTTTCTTTATCTTTGTCTCATAGTGACAGTGATTGATGATGATATGCAACAGGTGAATCCAAGGACTCTGGGAAATATTGTGGTAAAGTGAGTTATTTTAATTCTTTCATTGTTTTATTTTTATGGATCTAGACAGTGGGAAGGGGACAGAAGGTAATGGCAGTGGGTTCAGGCTAGATGAAGGAAATCTTCTGGAGCGAATGCATTTACCATGAGGCCACAGGGCCGGTCATTGCATCACAATACAAATGTCGTGGATGTGTTACTCCTCAAAAGTGTGAACATGAAATTAAAATGGACCATTTTTCTTTCTAATTCTATATTCTGTATCTATATATCTATCTATATTAGGGATGTCCAGCGATGATTATTCATGATTAATGGCATCCAAAATAAAAGTTTGTGTTTACATAATATATGTGGGTGCACTGTGTATTATCATTTTATTTATATAAATAAACACACATGCTTGTATATATGTAAGAAATATGTTTATGTATATAGTGTATAGAGATGTAGAAGATATGTAAATAGTAAATATTTTATATAGAAATAATAGTTGTTTCTTAAATATACATGCATGGTGTGTATTTATATATATGAAAATAATTATACACAGTGCACCCACATATATTATGCAGGGCTCGACATTAAGGCTTGTCCGGGACAAGTGGATTTTTTGTAGGACAAGTAGAAGTGAAAATTAGTTGTCCGACCGGACAAGTTAAATTTCAAACAAATAAAAATGGCATGTTACTTCACGTTATGTGCCACTCGTTACCTCTATTTTACAGAATTAATTTTACCGATTTGCAAGGAACACATTTTTGGCACTGCCTGTGAATGTCCTGAATGTGACTCACAGAAAGACGCGCGCAGTATAATGCGCATGCACAGACCGCGCGCAGAAGTTCTCTTTCGCGCTTGAACGAATCAACAACACACACAATTAAGCCAAAATGTCATTTGTCGAGTATCTTCATAACATAAGAGCAGTCTTATGATGGACATGAAGAGTTGTGACTCGTGAGAGAATGAGGCGCGTGTGAGATCCGCGTCTCTGTCCACAGCGGCTGCTCTTAAAGGGCCAGCTACCAGAAAAGCGTTCTGTCAGTAAAGTTAATGAAAGAACAAAGGGAACAGAGAAAATTACTCACTGCTCTTGACTAAAGAACTTGTGTAGCTTTGAATAAGTAGTAGTCTATATGTAATTTTTAATTTATGCAGCGCAGACTGTTTGATAACTTTATTCAATTTCTGTATATGTCCTACCTGTTAGACAGTTTATTTTTATCCAGACATCAAAGGCTTATTGATCGTTATAGGTGTTATCAATCATTTAGTTGTTAATGCTAATTGCAGAATTATCACTAATCTATGTGTGTGTTTAGAACCAAACAAGTTGACTCATGAAACAATTTGTTTATTATACTCGCATATCACAACCACAATATTGACCTCAATAATCGCAATATGACATTTTCCCCACATCGTGCAGCCCTAGATAAAATTACAAATCTTTGCCCGGACAAGTGACTTTTGTGCATGGACAAGTGAAACATAAATTTACTTGTCCGAAGGACAAGTGCCTCAAAAAGTTAATGTCAAGCCCTGTTATGTAAACACAAACTTTTATTTAATTTTTTTTTATTTTAATTTAATCATTTGACAGCCCTAATATATGACATATATATATTTTGACAGCCCTATATATATATATGAATATTACAAATGGAGGTGCATCCTGGGAATGATTTTTCCTTCAATTATTCTTTGTTGGCTAAAATAGTTACAGTACAATTACAATAAACACCCTCTTGGAATCAAAGTCCCAGCTGTGTTTTAAATCACACATTGTAGTCTAGACTAAAAGGAGACAAATATTCACCTTGAGAGTATAGCACCATTTTCTAAAGCGTTAACAATACATTCAAATCTGAGGAAAATTGTTATAATTCGAGGATTTGCCAGCATACAGAATTCAGCACTGAACAAAAAGTATGTTTTGAGCAGTGAGGGAGTCTCTTAAATGCTTAAATTGGCCATTGCGTTCAAGAAATCAACACATAGCCTACGGTAGGTTATGTCTGTGATTGGCTACATCGCTCAACGCTGCAAACATGTAATAAATAGAAACTCTGGCCTGTAAATCGTTTCTATTTTGTTTTAGTTGTTCTTGATGCTTTTCTGCAACAGATGAATACAAATCTATTACTTTTAATGTTTTAATCATAGATATTTCTAGTTTGCGGAGTCCCGCGAATCGTTTTATTCTCCCGCAAACCGCACACACATAGTGAGTGCATTACCGCCAGCGTTCGGCCATCAAATCTAGTCCCGCGCCGCACTCTATTGCGCTGGCAGTGCACGTCTCTCAAGGGCCCGGCTCGAACCCGAGGATAGTGACGGGAAATATCGGCCCGACCCGCTCGGGCAGAATAAGCTCTAGTTCACTCATACGCTAAGGAACAAACTTCCCACTCTCACCGGTAGCCATGTTTGTCGCTTGCTGTATGCTGTTGCCGTTTTGTGTGTGCTATGATGTTGTTGTTGTCGCTTGCCATACTGCTACGTGAGTGAAACTAACGCTACGGAAACTTTTTGACGGAAAGCCAAAAATGGGACAATACACAAAAATTCGATTTACTTACTTTTTAACTGCCCGCAACAACAAAAATTTGAATAGATTCATTTAATCGATTTTTCACCCAGGCCTATGTGTAAATGTGTAAAGTGTTGACCTTTAAAAGTGATTTCCTGTCCTGATATCATGTCCTGCCTGTGTGTTTAGCTTTTTAAAGTGATGAAAAGGTCATGAAGAAATCTGTGAAATGTGTTAATAAACAATGCTGATTTCAGAGCTTCTTCTTTAATCAAACTGTAATGAAATACACAATAATAATAATAATAATAATAATAAAAGATCAAAATGAGTATCTTTTCAATGATATGACCTGTAATAGCCAGCCAGTGATATTCTGACAGGTCCAATGCCCATCCAGGTGTCCTTAAGATGACAGGCCAACCTCTTTGTTTGTATCTTCACAAAATAACTCTCGTTTTCTGTGCTTTCCACTTCAATGTCCAATCATCTTCCCCACACAATAAATGATTTAATGACACAAAGCCAAAGCTGACGAGAATCTTTTTGATCACAGATCTGACTTTATCATCTCAGTGTTTGTACGAGGACATTAAGGCCGAGTCTGAGCAGAATGTGTAATGGAGTCTCGTCTCACACCGTCTGCTTAGAAAAGCGCATTTGGTGTGTTCTTTCAGGCCTTCTTCAGGTGCAACCCACGTCTAAGTGTCGCGATGCGTCTGTCCTCGCCCGCCGTAGAGGGAACTAATCTCGCACATGTTTGTGTTCTCTGTCGTTTCTGTTCTCTGGCGTTAATTAAAAACGTGTTTGTTTGAAAGCCAGACGGATAGAAACTCGGATATGAAAAGGAAAGAAAACAAGACGATATATAAACACTTTCAGTTTATTTATTTTTATTTTAAAAGTATTTTGATTTATGTGGCCATCGAAGGGTTTTATATACTCTACCGGTCAAAAGTTAAAGATCGGTACAATTTTTTATGTTTTTAAAAGAAGTATCTTCTGCTCACTAAAGCTGCAATTTTGTGATGAGAAATACACAAAAAACACAGTAATATTGTGGAAATATTATGACAATTTAAAATGACTATTTTCTGTTAATATACATTAAAATGTAATTTATTCCTCTGAAAAAAAGCTGAATTTTCAGCATTATTACTCCAGTCTTCACAAATCACTGTAATATGATGATTTAATGCTCCAAAAACATGTGTGATTATTATCCACGTTGAAAACATTTATTGAGATTTTAATGTGAGGATTCATTGATGAATAGAAAGTTCAAAGAACAGCATTTATCTGAAATGGAAAGCTTTTGTTATATTAAACACTACGCTTTAAAAAGTTTGGGGTCAGTAAGAATTTGTATTTTATTTTGGGGTGAAATAAATAAGAAATCAATACTTGTATTCATCAAGGATGAGTTACATTGATCAAAAGTTACAGTAAAAACATTTATAATGTTAGAAAAGATTCTAATTAAATAAATGCTGTTCTTTTGAACTTTCTATTCATCAAAGATTCCTGAAATAAAAATGTAAAAAACTGTTTTCAACATGGATAATAATCATACATGTTTTTGGAGCATAAAATCATCACATATTAGAGTGATTTGTGAAGGATCATGTGACACTGAAGACTAGAGTAATGATGCTGAAAATTCAGCTTTTTTTCAGAGGAATAAATTACATAGTAATATATATTAAGATAAAAAAAGTCATTTTAAATGGCAGCCTTGGTGAGCAGAATGAGACTTCTTTTAAAAACATCAAAAGATGTTACCGACCCTAAACTTTTTCAGTTGTGTGTATATATATATATATATATAAAGTATGACTTTATTTTGCAATGTATGTTGGTAACCAAACAGTTTGGTTATTGAGTAACACCAAAACATTTGTCAAAATATCATCTTGTATGCTCTGCAGAATCCAAGTCATATAGGTTTTGGTGAGCAAATCATGACAGAATCTTTATGCTGTTAAGCCTCTGAATAATGTCATTCATTTTTATACTTGAAAGCATTTTATGAAAGGTTGAAAACATCCTGTATCTTAAAGCAAGGTCACGTCTTGACATTGTTTTTCCTCTTGTGAAAACATGTGTCTTTCTTCTCTTGACAGGCTTCCCTCTGCCTCCGGGGCGGCTCTCAGTCTCTGGCAGAATCAGGCGCTGTTTAAGAAGCTGTACTTCACCAAGTTCCCTGTAAGCATTCAGCTGTTCACACGCATATATTCACCATCTGCTCTACTGTGACATGCAAGCATCTTTCTTTATTTTTCATGCAGTAGTTTGACAGGAGCACTTTGTATCACCAGCATAGGCAGACTCTGGACTTGCAGTTACATCTGGTCCAGTTATTGTGGGCAAAATCCAGACAGAAAGTAAAGGGGAAATGACCAGACACAGTTTATATTTTTATATGCGGATTAGGAGAAGGTTTATCGGCGGATAAACAAATAATATATATATAATATATGCAAATAATTGTGGTTTGTGAATAGAAATGTTTTATATGTAAAATATGAATGTGTGAAATTTGTCTTGGACAGAATTTCTAATGAATGTCAATTGATACAACATGCCTCAATCAGGATCTGAGAAGGCTGGAGTCCAGCGATTAGTTTTCATGAGTGCTCGTAATGCGAAAGCTGCATACCCAACTTTCAGGAAGTCGCCCTAGTATCATGTGGGCGTGCTGAGGGGTGAGACTGTTGATTAGGATGTCTATATCCATTTCTTTAGATAATAATCAGGCAGGACAGTCATAATCTCATCACAGGGCGATCGTTAGCACGTGCTTTTGATGATTACAGCAGCGGCTGGCTGCATTCAATCCACACGCTGATTGTGATGAAAGGTGTAAAAGATGTATTAGCTGTATTTGTAATGAAGTACTGCTATGTTTACAATAACTTGGATCTGAATACTTCGAGGATAGTTTGAGGCTCTAAAAGGAGGATGCAAAAACGTGACATAAAAGTGACCCTTATGACACTGCACAGATATTGTGAGTATTAGGAAGTCCTAGAGTAAGAGAAATGAACCGACAATGTTTGGTGGAAGTAATATTTTGAAGCTGGTATATGAGGCATTTTATGTACAAGTTTAAATGTCCATTTCATGTAACTAGAAGTGTATGTTTTTGTTGGTACTGAATAGAAGTACACTGTGGCCTGAGAATATGCAAGCATGTAGCCGTACATTCATAGCATTATAATTAGCAAACTTACTGAAATATAATTTTAAGGCTTTACAAGTAGGCTTTATATTCCACTGTTGTAGTCTAATGGTAAAATGTCTTTGTATATGGGTGTTTATACTTGAATAGACATCATTGTCACGTCATGATGCGGCTATTGTAGAAATAAGCGAATTGGATTGATCTGAGACTGAGAAGTGCATGGCATGCTGTGATGTGTGCTTTTATGGGGTGCAGCGCCATCCAGCAGCTCAAAGAAATATTACGTATACCAGTCATGAATGTGTGTTTGTATTTTTTTTATTGAAAAGTATTTGTATTGTACTTCCTCTTAGGGTTGACTAGATCACCACGGAACGCAGGGTTTGTGGACGAGGAGGGCTTCTCTGTACATCATGTCTCGGTCTGACGACGTCATCAACGTGGCGGGTCACAGGCTGTCCACCGGTGCCCTTGAAGAGGTATTACTCATAACACAATTAAAAACAACCACAAGCATCTTTGTTGTTGCCATACTAACAAACCATATATTGTGTGTGGTGTGTGTGTGTGTGTGTGTGTGTTTGTGTGTGTTCTTCAGTCTGTCCTGCTGCACCCTGCCGTGGTGGACTGTGCTGTGGTGGGGCTGGAGGACTCCCTGAAGGGACATGTGCCGCTGGCTTTGTGTGTGCTTGGGAATGGTGAGAAATGAAGAAAAGATCCTAGATACAGGGTTCCTGCAGGGTCTTAAAAAGCCTTAAAAGCATTGAATTTATGAATTTGGAAATAATACCTTAAAAAGTCTTTAAAAAGTCTTGAATTTTGATGTTTGGGTCTTAAAAATTGTGCTGTATGTCAGTGTTCATTTCATTGATGAAAATAATGATAAACCTTTCTTGAACGAAATATTTTACTGACGAAAACAAGACGCTGAGTTTTGAATGACAAAAACTATGACGAAAATTTGTTGACATTTTCGTCAAACGAATAAAAACTAGATGAAAATGTTAGATAGTGTCGATCTGGGAAGCGAATCCAGTCAGAACTCATGTCCTGCCTGTGTGTAGCTAATGTTAAACACAACTTAACATTGTTTGGCAACCTTTCTTGTGGCCTACTGAAATTTTGTCTGAGTATTTTGTGTTTCGTTGCTGGTAGGGACGTGAAATAGGTATTAAGTTTGTATATAAATTGTCTTAAAAAGGTCTTAAAAAAGACTTGAATTTAACTTGAAGAAACCTGTATGAACCCTGTAGATAATAATAATGTGTATATATATATATATATATATATATACACACACACACACACACACACACACACACACACACACACACACCCTACCGGTGAAAAGTTTTAAATCGGTAAGATTTTAGATGTTTTTACAAGAAGTGTCTTTCACTCACCAAGACTGCAAATATGTGGAAAAAAAAAAAAACAATAACCAAAAAAAAAACCCCACAGTAATATTGTGAAATATTATAAGAATTAAAACAATGCTTTTCTATGTGAATATATAAGTGAAGTGTAAATCATTCCTGTGATCAAAGCTGAATTTACAGCATTTTCTCCAGTCTTCAGTGTCACATGATCCTACAGAAGTTATTATTATATGATGCACCAGAAACATTTATGATTATTATCCATATTTATTTCAGGATTGTAGGATGAATAGAAAGTTCAAAAGAACAGAATTGATCTGAAATGGAAAGCTTTTTGTAACATGAATCACTACCATTCAAAAGTTGGGGGTCAGTAACAATTTCTTTGGTATTTTTCGGGGAAATAAATTAAAACAGGGTGTCTGCGGGTTTTAAAAAGTATTAAAAAGTGATAAATCAAAAGTGTTAAATTTAAGGCTATTAAAAGTGTGAAATGTAGTCTGAGAGGTATTATTTGTGAAAAATTAGTGTATTATTTATTTTCAGACTATCAGGTGTCCTATTTTGTGTTTGCGATAGTCCGTTTAAATATGGGCTTTAGCTTATCTGGGCACAACTGAAGATCTCTCATCTCTGTCTATGTTTGATGCTGACGTCATATTCAGTGGCTGGACGATATGACGATTAGGGCTGTGTATCACCAACAATGTCACGACAATACGCATCACGATACTAAGCACGATACGAGACGTATTCACGATACAGATCAATTAGGAATTTATTTTAGAGCTGAGTTTAGTAGCAGTGCTACAACAGTTGTGATAACTGAAAACAAATAATTTTTTGTCATAAAAAAAAGTAGTTAAATAAAAATGCTGAGAATGGCTCTTCCTTAAAGTCTGCCTCAATATCTGAAATGACAATTATAGTGACACTGAAGCATGTCTCCACTGCTCAATGACTAAACAACTTAAATCATTCCATAAAAGCAAAAATGGTAACAAGTACAAATTTAACATAGTTTTGTCAACACGTAGTATTTAGGAATTTGGTCTTAAGTGTTGAAATGTGCCCCAAACAAAGTCATTTCTTCTATGTTAGAAATGATTTTAAATGATTACATTTTCAGAATTGTATGCAGAAACAACAATTGATTGACATGCTCAAGGTAAAGAGAAGAGAGTGACAGCAGAATATCTCAAAACGCTAATGCTTATAACCAAAATAACCAACTGTGTTTAGAGTATACTTACCAAGACCAAAATGTAAAATAATTTTGTGTTTTAGTCCGTTAAAATGATATAATCACGCGAGCTGTGTGTGAGGCGGCTGACTCTAGTCTAAATGCACGCAGCGAAACCAACTCTTAGAGCGCGCGCAAGTACTGAACAGTTGAAAGTCATTTGAATATTTAAACCGGTAAGTACTTAAAGCGCAGCAAAATGGTAAACTTGCAGTCACGATGCAATGCTGACCCGATTAAGCAAGTGAATATTCCCTCATGTCCCGACTCCTAAACGCGAGCGTGTAGTTTCACCGGCTGCAGCAGCGCTGGCACGCTTGCCTTGAGCAGCCGTTTGAGAGACGAGAGAGCAGACGCGGCACCATTGAACTTCAGCTGTTCCTGAAATTGCGTGTCACGTTTTCAAACTACTGATTGGATTTTATAATAGAAAATAAAAGCTTAAGGGGAATCAAAGTTTGTAATGTATGTAAATAATAATAATAATTATGCGCAATACCCGCGACGAAAATTGGAACCCTGCCCCAATTGGCTTCATTCAAAAGCACAACAGTATTCGATACGCGATATGGCAGCTGCCGTATCGAGATGCGCGCATCGCCAGGAGTTCAGTGACGATATATCGCTGTATCGATATTTTGAGCACAGCCGTAATGACTTATATATAGAGGCTATTTAACCCTAGATATAAAGCTGATCACCCGGATTTAGATCTACCTATATTGTATTTATATAAAGCGTTCACAGGCAAATTTGCTTTAGCCTATGTAGGTCTATATATTGCTTTTATTTCCCTGGTATTGAAATCAGGCAAACATAAATGTCAGGCGAACACGATTCCTGCTGGATGTCAATATCACTGGATCTTTAGTAAGTCGTTAGGAACACTATATTTGAGTCCAACATTTCGTTTTAATGTGATAAAATAGTTTGTTTTAGTTGCATTTTCGCAGTTTCCCCTATTAAATCCAGTCACGCAGCAGATGTTTTGCCACTCAGTCAGGCTGAGGGGGTTGTATTGGCGGAAAGTGCTGTCAATGCATTCCTCTATTGTTGGCTGTGTAAAAAAAACATCAATGTCAACTGGATGGGAGCTAATGCACTTTGGTTGCAAATGCAATCCAGGAAACATAAAAATGAAATGCGTGCTCTAAATCTAATCTTTTTTGTATGTTATAAATGTCAAAATCTGTGTAATAGAAAGGTCGCTGGTTAACACTTGCAAGTGTCGTGATGGTTTAAAAAAAAAATCTGAAGGTAGTAAAAAAGGTATTAAAAAGTAGTAAATGTAACTTAAGGATTACTGTATATACCCTGTAAAAAGTACTTTTAGTCATTAAGGATGAGTTAAATTGCTCAAAAGTTACAGTAAAGACATTTATAATGTTAGAAAAGATAGTATTTGTAATAAATGTTGTTCTTTTGAACTTTCTATTCATCAAAGAGTTTTGAACATTGAAATAATAAAGTAATTATTATTATTATTATTATTATTATTATTAATAAATTAAATACGTGTTTTTGAGCATCAAATCAGCATATTGGAATGATTTGTGTACAATCATGTGACACTGAAAACTGATGTGTAATCAGCAACAGTAATGATGTTGAAAATGCAGCTTTCAAATGACTACATAAACGGTCTGTGGGGTTTAAAAAGTATTGAAAAAGTGGTAAATCAAAATGGTCAAATGTAAGGCCATTAAAAGTGTTAAATGTAGTCTGAGAGGTATTATTTGTAAAAAATTAGGTATTCTTTTTCAGACTATCAGGTGTCCTATTCTGTGTTTGTGTTAGTCCGTCTAAATATGGGCTTTAGCTTATCTGGGCACTATCAAAGATCTTTCGTTCCTGTCTATGTTTGATGCCGACGTCATATTCAGTGGTCATTCGACATCATCTGTGAAGACTGAGCGCACAACAGAAGTGGCTGGCTTACGTTGGTTTTAGACTTGCTTCAAGCATATCTTTTACGAATGAGACAACCATCGTCGTCTTCATTGGCAAATGCAAGTTTTCTGATAGCTGGGTGAACAAGCCATCATTTAAGGATTGGCTCAGGCCTGTAGTAGGGAATAACAGGCAGGCTCATAGACGCGCCGTCAAGCCGAAGCGCCTGCAGGTCCTCACAGTGAGTGGCAAAAAGATTGAGTGGCTGTATTTGTTTTCAGCGTGGATGCGCGAAAACAAACACAACACATCTAAAGTGGGAATTATTTGCATTATTGAATGTTTTGTAATAAACACTGACCCAAAAGCACTATAAAGTGTTATGGCTGGACGAAATTGATGAAAGGATTTGTTTTAGTCGCATTTTCACAGTTTCCCCTATTAAATCCAGTCACGCAGCAGATCTTTTGCCACTCAGTCAGGCTAAGGGAGTTATTCTGGCGGGAAAGTGCCGTCAATGCATTCCCTCTATTGTTTGGTGTGTAAAAAAAAAACATGAACGTCAAGTGGATGGTAGCTAATGCACTTTGGTCGCTGTAATTCCACTACACACAAAAAATAATAGATTTAGAGCATGGATTCTATTTTTGAAATAAAGCAGCCTTGGTGAGCAGAAGTGACTTCATTTAAAAACAGAAAAAAAGTCTTAGAGATGTGAAACTTTTGACTGTTAGTAGTATGTATGTGTATGTATGTGTATATATATATGTGTGTATATATATATGTGTGTATATATATATATATGTGTGTGTGTGATATATGTAAAATACACTGTTTGGATGTGTATTTGTGTGTGTGTGTTTGTTTTGTTTGTAGGTGTCAGAAGAGTGAAGAAGTGCTGGCGAAATGAGATGGTGAAACTGGTGAGGGACACCATTGGGCCGGTACAGGCTTCAAGAAGGTTGTCTTTGTTAAAGCTCTTCCCAAAACCCGCTCGGGAAAAATTCCACGATCGTCTCTTGCTAACCTGGTGAACGACAAGCCTTTTAAGGTATTTTAAGGCAGCTGCAAATGATGTTGTTCAGTGAAAGTATGATGATACTGCAGAGCTTTTTAATGTGGATGTTTGTTATGTGAAATTTGTAGGTCAGTCCCACCATAGAAGATCCTGAGGTCTTTAAGGACATTGAAAGATGCTGAAAGAAACTGTAAAAGAAGCTGGTAAATAATTGACCATCAGAAATGGACGAGACACACACACACACACACACACACACACACACACACACACGCACACACGCACACACGCACACACGCATGACACACACAGTCCTTCAACTGTAAGATGTGTGAATATATTGCAATAGAGGAACGGGTTTTCCAATAGAATGTACTCCTCGCTATGGCATAAAATGTGTTTAATAATGATATAATAATGCGGTCGTAAATTGTAACAAAAAAGTATTAATGCGTGTTAATAAGATAAGTTGTATTTGTTGAAGAGTTATTATTCGTTGGACCAAATTAACAGCAATCAAATGGTGTCGAAAAGTTTGAATAGGTGAATGTTACAAACACATGTCCGGTTTATATTTATTTGACATCAATATCAGGAGAAAAGAGAATCAAGTTTGATGGAATTTTTGTAAAGAAAAGGTTGATGCTTTTCTATTGTAATGTTAGTTGTCCTAAAAGTTGTGTCCATTTTCATAAAGTGAAATATGGTTTTCCTCCTTTTGTTAGGAAAAATATAAGCTGGACATGTTATTCACCTTGTAACATACACACATTCATATACACTTGCACTGGAAAAAAATTTGAAGGGATCAATCAAGGTGAAATGTAATGTAGCAGTAGTAGTGTAGCATCAGTTGAAAGAAAGGCATTGTAAAAAGGTTTCCGACAATGATTATTATAAAGAAAACTTATTTGAGTGTACTTTTATTGACAATGAAAAGTTCTTTGATCACCACATAGTTTTGACCAAGATACAATCAGTAAGAAATAAAAAAATGGACACAAAATAAAACGATTTCTGTGCGTGCAAAACAGGGATGTAGAAACTGTCGAAGTGTCAGAAATAAATCAAAGACAGGAAGTGGAGGACTGTACAAGAGGCGTTCCCTGCATTTTGAACAGAAACGAGAGTCGGAAACATAGTTTACACCAAAGTAAATGTACGATCGTTACGAGCTAAGCCTGTCTTTTGGAGATTTTCCCAACGAGAGGCTGCGGCGGGAACTTTGATCATGGACTGTACGTGTTTGACATAGTTTCTAACCAAACCAAACAGTAACACGTACGAGCGTACGCTTTAAAGTCAACACGAGAGTTGGAAAAGGTAAAGCGTAACGTAGCCATTTGCGGGGGTGAGTGTGAGTGTCGAGGGTGTTTCAGGAGGGCCAAGTGACTTTTCGGTTTAGTACGTGGGTTTACGAAAGTAAGGGACGGACGAAATGCGCAAAAAACGTCACGTAGATTTGGGGTACGTAATAATTGTGGTCGAGGGGCTTTCAATGGGCAAACGGAATGAAAAGCAACAGCATGTTGAAAGTGTCTCTTGGGTGTTGGGGGGAAAATGTGTAACAACAGCAGCAGCGTTGCAAACCTTGACATTAAAAGAGCGCAATGTGCAGGAAGTCTGAATGTGTGGTTCATCTTTTGATATATGTAGACGTGTGTGTGTATATATATATATATATATATATTTATTTATCTTTGTTTATGTGTTTGTATTTATAAAAGATCTTTATTTATAGTGATTTACAGTCTGAACGTACACATCCCCTGTAGAAGAAATACACAGTAGCTCAAGCCGAAGGAGGCGCGTGGCATAGAAGAAGATAGAAAGGGTGGAGGCGCGTCGGCATCTGCGGCGGAGGAGCGGGACGTCCGAGGTCGGCGGGGCCGTCGCGATCCATCCCTCGCCCCGTCCTCCGCGCGCTTCCGTTGTTCTGTTGGCAGTGTGACTGCGTCAGAATGGTTTGTTAGGGTCAGACCGGAAGGTACGACTCTGAAAGAGACATCAAAGGACACGAGGGTGAGTGAGAGGTGAGAGAAAGGTGGACTAGTTGAGGTGCAGGGATCGTGGCAGAGCACACGTTTGAGAGACGACACCGCACGACAAAGAGGCAGTCAGTGAATTTAGAAGTGTGATGAGGGCTTTTTACGTGACATTTCCCATTATGAATTAGGATACAGCTTCAGCGTGTTCAGGGTGGGATAGCACGTTTTTTGCCTAGCTTCCTGTTGGTGCTGAATCTCAGGAGCTGTTGTAGTTGGTCACAGTGTCTGCTTGGTGTTTCCATTGTTCTAGTGAGGTAAGTCAAGTGCATTGACATTATAATAGTACATTGTATTTGTCTTGACAAGTTAAGGACAACATCTGAAAGTGCTAGAGGTGCGCAGGTAAAAACAATCCAAATAGTCAAAGGCAGCAAGAAATAAAATATAGGAAGCAAATGCAATAGAAAAGAAAGGTTTAATTTTTGGGTTAAAAGCCTCTAAGGGCAGTGGCACCCTCAGCTGGTTAGGGAGGGCATTGGCAGAGTCAAGGTGCAGCTGGCTGGAAGGCCCCATCTCCCGTAGTGCAGAGTTTGGACTTGGTCACCTGGAGTTTATGGCTGTCAGAGGAACGGAAAAGCAGGTTTGGGTTACGCCTATTTAAGACGGAGTGGTTTCGGGTAGAGTGGTGCGTTGCCGTAAAGACACCGATAGGTCAGGAGGCAGATGTTCTTACTGATAATAAGTTGATGGAGGATGGGTGTGACATGTTGTGATTTGTGCACTCCCATCAGGGACTGTGGCTGAGCAATTGTGAATGCACTGCAGTGTTTGTGGCCTCCAGCTGGGGATCTTGATGAGGAGTGAATTTAGGCGGGAGGAGACAAAGGTATGAACTGTGTTGTGTACATCAGAAAGAGAAAGGGAGGGATGCAGTTTGGAAATATTGTGGAAATGATAGAATGCAGTCTTACAGAGAAGTTGGATGTGACATGGAAGCCCTGAGGTCGTTACAGGAGGATGTCAGAGGAGTGGAGTCGGTGTGGGTTTCCAACGAGGAGACGGTCAGGAAGTTATCGGTCATGCATGGCCTCGTGTGCGCGTTGCGGGGGCAGAAGTCAGATATCGGGTAACATTTTATTTTGATGGTCCACTTTAGACATTGAACTAACTAAAAGTAAGTTTGCCGCTACATGTCAACTAACTGTCATTATAGTATTAGTAAACTGTCAGCTTAATATGTGCTAACAGTTTATTTGGTTGGTCCCCAAGAAACATTCAACTGACTGTAAGTAACTTAGCAAGTACAAGTCAACTTGTTGTCCTAACCTAAACCCTAACACTTAACCATAACCTAGCAGTGTAGTGACAGTCTACTAATACTGTAATGACAGTTAGTTGACATGTAGGTGAAAAGTGACTTGTAGGTAGTAGATTGGAACTGTAAAAGTTAGTGACTATGGAAATAAAGTATACCCAGATGTTGTTTTACTGAAGTGAAGCTGTAATAATATCAGTCATGTGATATGTTTTTTGCAGCTATGTATTTGGAGCAAGCAACCTTGAAAGCAGATTTGTTGTGCTTGTTGGAAGTGGTGTCGTAAGTGTTTCCAAAGAGTTGATTGAAGTTCTTAAGGAGGTCTGACTGCTCTTTCAGAATATCCTTTTTCCTTTGAGTAGTGATTTAGCAGTTTCACGTGTCTTCAGGAGTGTTACGCCTGTCAAGCTTTCGCGGCTGGCCCATCTATTATAGTGTGGATGCACCCGGTGTCAGACATTCCCACTGAGATAAAGAGTAATTTTTGGCGAACAAGTGAAATAGTGGAGAGAGCAAGGAAAAAGGCACTACAGTATGCATTCGAGGGATATAATCCGACATTATATGCAACCGATTAGAGAATAATTGGTTAAAAATTGAAGTTAAAGCCTAATGTTATAGTCCCAGCAGAAGCAGCAGCGCCCCATACGCTGACCGTTCAAATGGGAAACACAAATTGAGTAACAGCTATGTGAATAGAGCGCAGGGTATGTGAAAAGAATTGAAATAATAACTAAAAGAAACAGCTTATCAATAAATCTTGTGGAATAAACAGTAATACCGGTAGAGGCGCGATCGGATTTGGGTTAAGGTAAGGGGTAACGTTAGTAGGACGTGGATGAAGAAAATGCAGAAATATATTGTAAAGTATGTCAGCGAGCCTTTGTCTTGTGTCTTGAATGGTGTTATGTTACGTTATCATTATGACCAGAGAAGTGTCAATATTTCCAAGCAATCGGTTTTTTTGTTAAGCATGTCGACATTTACCAGTAGTTGTGAATGGGTCTCGCACATAGATGCTAGATGACGCTAATCATTTGTCCCCTTGGCTTTTAGATTTTCTGGAAGGAAAACAACAGGCTCTATGCATAGCTGCACTAGTTCCTGAACCTCAGGCAGCTCCTTGTGTCCTGTTTGCAATTATTGGACAATTTGATGAATTCAGGTGTGCTTGACCTCAGTAGTGACGGCAACAATAATCCGACACACGTGAATGAATCAATGTGTCCAATAATGGCAGACAGGAAACAAGAAGCTGGCTGAAGTTCAGGAAGTAGTGGAGATGTGCATAAAGGCCATTCCTCTCCCCTGTCCAAACTTTTAGTATAGTGGCATCAGTTTTGCACAATCCAAACGCACAATGCTTCAGGATGTTTGTGCTCGTTTCGAAAGCTTGTCAGACCTCCCGCGCATAGTTACGGTTGCTTAGACAGGATTGTGCAGTGCCGGTTTTTGGGCGTGGCTTAGCGAAGGGTCAATTGCGTAAACACTGTCATGGAGATGGTGGTGCAATGGATTGGTGATGTGAGTGCAAATCATGAAGTGATAGCCATTGGGTGTATTGTTGTAATGAGTGATTTATTGAGCAGATGGCACAGGAGACAAGTTGGTTTTGAGTACATGGGATGAATTCACTCACAGCTTGAAGTTGTCCTGTTTTCTCAGCAGGAGTAGGTCCTCACAGTGGAGCTGTCCAGACGCTGTAGTGCGGATGGTCCGACTGCACAGAAAGAAAGATACTGAGTGAGTGAGTGAGTGAGTGAGTGAGTGAGTGAGTGAGTGAGTGAGTGAGTGAGTGAGTGAGAGAGAGATTGTATTGTAAAAGTGTGTTTGTGATTGTTTTCAATCATAATGTGTGTTTTTCAGGTGTGCAAGTCAGACTTAGAAATTGTGAGTAGCTCAATTGTCTTGAGGGCCCTTGGAAAGTGTTCCAAGGGGTGTCAAGACAATTGGGGTACTCGCAATTTCAAAGTCTGACATGCACACCTGAAAAACACACATTATGAATGAAAACAATCACAAA
Organism: Hybognathus amarus; assembly: GCA_030378365.1. Lineage (NCBI taxonomy): Eukaryota > Metazoa > Chordata > Actinopteri > Cypriniformes > Leuciscidae > Hybognathus > Hybognathus amarus. The sequence continues at coordinate 317,951 of JAQIUQ010006101.1, read as the reverse complement.
CACATTGTTGTTTGATGTGCCTTAGCTTTGGAAGCAGTGTTGTATGAGTAGTTGTTTATTGAACAGGTTGATGTGGTGTCATCATCAGAGTTTGTTGTTTTAGCCCCTCCCCCCATATGAATAAAAGTAGTAATCCCTGATGTTTTTGATGGCCCATTGGCCAAAGGGAGTGAAGTGTCTTGATTGTAATAAAGAGATGTTTATTGTATTTGAGCTGCTGTGACAGAAATGAGCACAATGACATAGTTAGTATGAGCACAGAGGTGTGATCAAAGCAAGTTGTTTGGAGTAAACCCACTAAGACGAGTGTTGTCATTGGCCAGACAGGGAGCTGTCGCGATTGGTGGTTGTTAACGAGGAGGCGTGTGTTGTTGCCACGGTTACTGAACGCGTAATGATTATCAGGTGTGTGTGGAGTCAGGTGACGGAGAAGCTGGCTTGCGATTGGTTGAGGAGCTGAGTGTTTGGTGTGGGGCCCAGGATCCAAGCAGTATAAAGTCAGTCTCCAGGCTGAAGCGGCAGCGAAAGCGGCGTGCGATGAGCGGTGGGTAATGGGCGGCGTGTTCATCCCTTTCGTGTGAAGACCGACTCGTGTAAAGACAACGAGCAAGACAACGATCAAGACAACGCTCAAGACAGCGATCAAGACAGCGAGTCAAGACAGCGAGTCAAGGCTGCGATGACAAGGGCTACGATGGACGGGGGCTGCGACTCTACCTGCGCGACTCAACCGAGAAGACGAAACCGAGAGACGCAGGTACCTTACATCTTTTGCTTCTCACTTTCAATGCTACAACCTCACGCTCTTCTTTCTCTGCAGGCTAACTCCTACTACGCTTGCTGCCCTCATCTGTGGCCTCTGCAAGGAGTGGAACCCTTCAGGTTTGAGATCTTCAAGGAAACCTTGTTCATTGCTTTTTATTGCCCTTTCATGTTTGCTTTGCTTTTAGCTAGCCTGCAGACTTTAGCAACAACCCTGAACAAACACACCTCAGCGAGCTCATCAAGGCTAACTCGCTGCCATGTGTGTTTGATCAGGGTTGCTGCTAAACTCTCCACGACCTCATTGGACCATCCCTGATTGTTCCCAACTTCTATGTAGTCACTGCTATGCTTGTGTAGTAAACGCTTCCTACCACTTGGCTCTGCTCTGGTTCTTTTACCCATCCACACTAGCTTCTACACTCACTACACTTCACATACATGCTAGCCCTAGTGGACCTCTGGTAGAACAACACCTAAACCACTGGTTAAACCTTTGGACTTGAAATAAATTCACACAAACAAATACTTCACAAAAACAAAGTACTTTATTTGGGACTCAGTGGGACAATAAACACATCACAATACAGGTCAAAGAGGAGGAGTAGGACCCGAAGGAGGAGGAGGAGGAGGAGGAGGAGGAGCCGGAGGAGGAGGCATAGACCGAGCCATACGTACAATGGCCAGACCGGTCAAAGCAACTTAAGCCTTCCGTCCTCAAACACAAAAGGAGGAGGAGGAGGAGGAAGATAGACCGAACCATAAGTACAATGGCCAGACCGGTCAAAGCAACTTAAGCCTTCCGTCCTCAAACACAAAAGGAGGAGGAGGAGGAGGAGGAGCATAGACCGAGCCATAAGTACAATGGCCAGACCGGTCAAAGCAACTTAAGCCTTCCGTCCTCAAACACAAAAGGAGGAGGAGGAGGATAGACCGAGCCATAAGTACAATGGCCAGACCGGTCAAAGCAAGTTAAGCCTTCCGTCCTCAAACACAAAAGGAGGAGGAGGAGGAGGAGACATAGACCGAGCCATAAGTACAATGGCCAGACCGGTCAAAGCAACTTAAGCCTTCCGTCCTCAAACACAAAAGGAGGAGGAGGAGGAGGATAGACCGAGCCATAAGTACAATGGCCAGACCGGTCAAAGCAACTTAAGCCTTCCGTCCTCAAACACAAAAGGAGGAGGAGGAGGAGGAGACATAGACCGAGCCATAAGTACAATGGCCAGACCGGTCAAAGCAACTTAAGCCTTCCGTCCTCAAACACAAAAGGAGGAGGAGGAGGAGGATAGACCGAGCCATAAGTACAATGGCCAGACCGGTCAAAGCAACTTAAGCACTTCCGTCCTCAAACACAAAAGGAGGAGGAGGAGGAGGCATAGACCGAGCCATAAGTACAATGGCCAGACCGGTCAAAGCAACTTAAGCCTTCCGTCCTCAAACACAAAAGGAGGAGGAGGAGGAGGAGGAGCATAGACCGAGCCATAAGTACAATGGCCAGACCGGTCAAAGCAAGTTAAGCCTTCCGTCCTCAAACACAAAAGGAGGAGGAGGAGGAGCATAGACCGAGCCATAAGTACAATGGCCAGACCGGTCAAAGCAAGTTAAGCACTTCCGTCCTCAAACACAAAAGGAGGAGGAGGAGGAATAGACCGAGCCATAAGTACAATGGCCACACCGGTCAAAGCAAGCTTAAGCCTTCCGTCCTCAAACACAAAAGGAGGAGGACGAGGATAGACCGAGCCATAAGTACAATGGCCAGACCGGTCAAAGCAAGTTAAGCACTTCCGTCCTCAAACACAAAAGGAGGAGGAGGAGGAGGCATAGACCGAGCCATAAGTACAATGGCCAGACCGGTCAAAGCAACTTAAGCCTTCCGTCCTCAAACACAAAAGGAGGAGGAGGAGGATAGACCGAGCCATAAGTACAATGGCCAGACCGGTCAAAGCAACTTAAGACTTCCGTCCTCAAACACAAAAGGAGGAGGAGGAGGAGAATAGACCGAGCCATAAGTACAATGGCCAGACCGGTCAAAGCAACTTAAGCCTTCCGTCCTCAAACACAAAGGGAGGAGGAGGAGGAGGATAGACCGAGCCATAAGTACAATGGCCAGACCGGTCAAAGCAAGTTAAGCACTTCCGTCCTCAAACACAAAAGGAGGAGGAGGAGGATAGACCGAGCCATAAGTACAATGGCCAGACCGGTCAAAGCAAGCTTAAGACTTCCGTCCTCAAACACAAAAGGAGGAGGAGGAAGGATAGACCGAGCCATAAGTACAATGGCCAGACCGGTCAAAGCAAGCTTAAGACTTCCGTCCTCAAACACAAAAGGAGGAGGAGGAGGAGGCATAGACCGAGCCATAAGTACAATGGCCAGACCGGTCAAAGCAACTTAAGACTTCCGTCCTCAAACACAAAAGGAGGAGGAGGAGGATAGACCGAGCCATAAGTACAATGGCCAGACCGGTCAAAGCAACTTAAGACTTCCGTCCTCAAACACAAAAGGAGGAGGAGGAGGAGGATAGACCGAGCCATAAGTACAATGGCCAGACCGGTCAAAGCAACTTAAGCACTTCCGTCCTCAAACACAAAAGGAGGAGGAGGAGGAGGATAGACCGAGCCATAAGTACAATGGCCAGACCGGTCAAAGCAAGTTAAGACTTCCGTCCTCAAACACAAAAGGAAGGAGGAGGAGGAGATAGACCGAGCCATAAGTACAATGGCCAGACCGGTCAAAGCAACTTAAGCCTTCCGTCCTCAAACACAAAGAGGAGGAGGAGGAGGATAGACCGAGCCATAAGTACAATGGCCAGACCGGTCAAAGCAACTTAAGCACTTCCGTCCTCAAACACAAAAGGAGGAGGAGGAGGAGGAGGGCATAGACCGAGCCATAAGTACAATGGCCAGACCGGTCAAAGCAACTTAAGCCTTCCGTCCTCAAACACAAAAGGAGGAGGAGGAGGATAGACCGAGCCATAAGTACAATGGCCAGACCGGTCAAAGCAACTTAAGCACTTCCGTCCTCAAACACAAAAGGAGGAGGAGGAGGAGGATAGACCGAGCCATAAGTACAATGGCCAGACCGGTCAAAGCAACTTAAGCCTTCCGTCCTCAAACACAAAAGGAGGAGGAGGAAGGATAGACCGAGCCATAAGTACAATGGCCAGACCGGTCAAAGCAACTTAAGCACTTCCGTCCTCAAACACAAAAGGAGGAGGAGGAGGATAGACCGAGCCATAAGTACAATGGCCAGACCGGTCAAAGCAACTTAAGACTTCCGTCCTCAAACACAAAAGGAGGAGGAGGAGGAGGACATAGACCGAGCCATAAGTACAATGGCCACACCGGTCAAAGCAAGCTTAAGACTTCCGTCCTCAAACACAAAAGGAGGAGGAGGAGGATAGACCGAGCCATAAGTACAATGGCCAGACCGGTCAAAGCAAGTTAAGCCTTCCGTCCTCAAACACAAAAGGAGGAGGAGGAGGAGGAGGAGCATAGACCGAGCCATAAGTACAATGGCCAGACCGGTCAAAGCAGCTTAAGACTTCCGTCTCAAACACAAAGGAGGAGGAGGAGGATAGACCGAGCCATAAGTACAATGGCCAGACCGGTCAAAGCAACTTAAGACTTCCGTCCTCAAACACAAAAGGAGGAGGAGGAGGAACAGACCGAGCCATAAGTACAATGGCCAGACCGGTCAAAGCAACTTAAGACTTCCGTCCTCAAACACAAAAGGAGGAGGAGGAGGAGACATAGACCGAGCCATAAGTACAATGGCCAGACCGGTCAAAGCAAGTTAAGCCTTCCGTCTCAAACACAAAGGAGGAGGAGGAGGAGGAGGAGGAGCATAGACCGAGCCCATAAGTACAATGGCCAGACCGGTCAAAGCAACTTAAGACTTCCGTCCTCAAACACAAAAGGAGGAGGACGAGAGGAGCATAGACCGAGCCATAAGTACAATGGCCAGACCGGTCAAAGCAACTTAAGACCTTCCGTCCTCAAACACAAAAGGAGGAGGAGGAGGAGGCATAGACCGAAACCATAAGTACAATGGCCAGACCGGTCAAAGCAGCTTAAGCCTTCCGTCCTCAAACACAAAAGGAGGAGGAGGAGGAGCATAGACCGAGCCATGAGTACAATGGCCAGACCGGTCAAAGCAAGTTAAGCTTTCTGTCCTCAAACACAAAAGGAGGAGGATGGAACGAGCCAAACTTAACCACCTGAGACCAGAATGCTGTGGACAAAACCTTGCCCACATATCCTGATCTCGCTCTCAGTCACTCTGAGCCAGGCCAGGAGCCAAATCGCTCACTGAACACAAACAGCTGGCAAATCCCCACCCGCTTCGGACAGACCGAGGCTAACAAAACACGTCACCTTGACGTGTCAAAATCGTCTCGATTACGGACGTAACCCTCGTTCCCAAAGTTCGGGAAGCGGAGACGTTACGTCGGATGACGAGAATGGGAGTTTCGCCAAGAAAGCCGAGGCCTCTTCGGACTATTCAAAAAGAGCCAATGGCATGAAAATGCCTTGGGTCTGCGGAATTTGCATAGCGTACTCCGCCCCACCTCGTGGTGCAAAAGGAGGAGGCGGACGCGACCGCAGTACCGTCTTCGCTGAGGAGCCCACACTGACCTCGAGGCGTCTACCCAGTGGTACAGCGAGAAGTGGCAGGGAGACGTAACCGTCTCCGTTCCCTGACTCAGGGAACGAGGGTTACGTCAGTAACCGAGAACGTTCCCTCTTCGTACTCACTCGCGAGTTTACGTCAAGGAATTACGGAGAATGGGGATCTGTGCCAGCAAAAGTCTGACTCCTGTCCACTTATACGGACAGGGAGCCCCCTACGCAGGAATACAGAGGTACACTGACAAAACATATCCCAGGAGGAACATGCGACAGTATGCCTACCGAAAGGAGGACTGAACCCTTTAGGCGCCAGAGGTTTTTCCAAAAACTTTAGATTTTTACATCTTAATTTCAAAAGACAATATCTTAAAAGTGAACAAGGATAGAGACTTTTTTGTACAATTAGAGAAATATTAGAGCATGACCCAAAGTTTATGTAGGATTCAATTTCCCCTATCTAATTTGCATATTATGACGTCATATAGTGGCAGAAATCTTGGATTATGGAATTTTCATGTAAAAGTCACATGTTTAGATGATAGAATGCATGACCTTGTCCCACAAATATGTCCATCACCTCTTCTGTATGCTATATCGCACAATACTGAATGCTCAGGTATATCAGTTAAATAATAACCAAACTGTGCAAATCATCACGAATAAGTGAGTAGAACAACCATATGCATGTAGTGTTTGCCTTTTGCTGTGGAGAGATTTTCCCATTTCCTTTACGTCCAGAGGGCACTCTGATTCCATGTATGGGCTTATGTTATTTCAGTATGACACACAAACACAAGTGAGGACAAAGAGCTGTTTAGTTCGAAGAGATGACTCTGTCAGGGCAAAGGCGCAGCTCATAAGTGATGATGGGAGCAGCGCGATCACGGCCAGTAGCTTCACTCGCGCGGCGGCGCGCACGGCAGAGTATGCATACTATCTGCGACTTCCCTACCCTGCCTCTTCTGTACTGATGAGTACTCTAACCTCGTCTAACATACCAGTGATAATAAACAAAGTCTCCACCACAATACTATCGCCGCGATCGAGGAGAGACTGATGAAATGGCTCACTCTCACACTATCTCCGCTTTTGATCACACTGATTACATGTGCTGTAACTTTGAACATTGTATAGAAACATGACGTTTTTGAGTCAGGGATGAAGTGACATGTCCTGCCATCCAGTGGAAGGGATGTACAACAGAATTTGACACTACAATTCTGACAAGTTGGGACGTTTTCTCAGTGGCGCATCTTGTCGAGTGGACTTCGACAGTGGCGCCTAGAGGGTAACAGTCATATGGCCCACAGGACTCGTATGCGAATACCGGAGTCACCCAACCAGACGGGGTGGCTACATTTGGCTCCAGAATTGGCACGGTGCCTTGCCGAGGGAACACACGTGCTCAGAGAGGCTTGCGTTGGACGATACACATGTGACAGTTGCATAAGCGGAACCGTCACACACGGAGGCACCTAGCCGACGTCCAGATCGACAGACGCTGGCGCTAGCGTGGACGGTGCTGGAGCACTCAGAGGCTTCAAGAAGACTCGACCGAGGAATGTCGCACTTATCCAGTCCGAGGACTGGAACGGCGAGCGATCCGAGACGCCCGAGCGGGTCCAGTACAAGCGCTAGCGAGTGGGTGAGAGGAGACAGGCTTCGCTCGCAGATTATAGAATCTCGCAAAACTGTTCAGTGTCCCCAGCCTGCAGCTCTGCAGATGTCTGTTGGCGAGGCGCCATGCGCTGAGAGCCCAAGAGGAAGCCACGCTCCGAGTGGAGTGGGCTTTCACACCGAGGGGCCACGGTCGACCTTGCTGCTCCGTAAGCCAAAGCAATGGTGTCCACTGTCCGGTGAGACGACCTCTGCTTTGACAGAGCCCTTCCCTTCTGGCTCCCCCCATAACAGACAAAGGGCCAGTCTGAGGTCCTGAAACACCGCGTTCTGTCCACAGACGTACGGAGTGCACGTACCACACAGAGCACTGCCAAGGCTGGGTCTGCCTCCTCCAGGGGAAGCGTTTGGAGGAGCGAGCCAGTACCCGGTCCCGGAAGGGAGTGGTAGGAACCTTGACCGCGTATCCAGGCCGGGGTCTCGGCATCACGTGAGAGAAGGCCGGCCCGAATTCCGGGCACGCTTCTTCAACGGAGAATGCCTGCAGGTCCCCCGCCCTCTCGATGGAGGCCAGTGCAACCAGGAGCGCTGTTTTCACAGACAGGAATTTAATCTCAACTGATCGCAGAGGCTCGAAGGGGGGCCTCTGCACGGCACTTAAAACCACCGAGAGGTCCCGAGAAGGGTACGAGAGGAGGATTTAGTCTCCTCGCTCTGAGCGGAAGCGATGGTAGCTGCCACCGCAGGTGGCAGGGTACTCTGAACCTACCTCGTCCAATCCAGAAGCCAGCACGTCCTAGCCTTCCGGAGCTTCGGGACGAGGGTGCCCACAGGGTGCCCCGTCTCTGAGAAAGGTCTTTCCTCAGAGGAATAGGCCAAGGAGGTGCCGTCGACAAAGAGGCGTCAGTTCGGAGAACTCACGTCTTGGTGGGCCGAATAAGGGCTACCGACGGAGCCTGCCAACGTTCGTGCAAGGAGGCTCACTGGGGGAAACACATATGTGCGTGGACCCCCCCGGCCAGCTGTGCGCCAAGGCGTCTGTGCAGAGCGTGCCCTCGGGACGGAGGAAAAGTACGGGGCGCAATGGGATGATCCCGGGAGGCGGACACGATCTATCTGTGCCTCCCCGAAACTGGTGCCATGTGAGCTGGACACAACCCGGTGATGGGAGTCACCGTTCACCGGAGCCGGGCGGAGCTGCGACATGCGGCGTGAACACAGACCACCCTGATGGTCGACAGTGCGCTACTGTCGCGGTATTGTCCGACCGGACAAGTACCGCCTTGACCACGGAGCAATGCTCAAAAGGCGATCCGGGGCCAGGCCTACTGCCAGCAGCTCAGAGCCAATTGATATGCGTATGGGCGTCGGGGACCCGTACGGGAACCCACCGCTGCACGTCCATTGCACACGGCTCCCCGACCCGTGGCAGACGCATCTGTGGAGATGACAACATGCCTGGAAACTCGTAGAAGAGGACCCCGGCTCATAAAAAGCTGAGGTTCGACCACGGCAAGAAGGTCTGACGGCAGGTCGGAGTCATTTGAACTCTAAACCGTACCGCGACGCCGTGCCCGACTCGATCGCAAAGCGGAGCCGCAGCGGACCTGGCGAACCGAGTCTATGTCCGTACCGAGAAAGAGATCCTCTGCGCGAGGCAATGTTGCTCTTCTCTCGATTGACCCGAAAGGCCCCGGACGGGTGCAGGTGCTGGAGCACGAGATCTCCGTGTTTCGCAAATCTGCTCTTCGACAGTGTGCTAACGTAGCACCAATGGTCGAGCTCATTCAGAATGCCAACCCCGTGCTCACGGAAGGCAGCGAAGAGCGCCTGGACGACTTTCTTAAGAGGCACGGGAGGACGAGCTGAGCCCGAATGAAAGAACCGTGTACCGATACGCCTGGCCCTCAAAGGCAAACCGAAGAAACGGTCCGTGTCGAGGCAAGGCAGAGACGTCAAAGTACGCAGTCCTTCAGGTCTATCGCTGCAAATCCTATCCCGAGGCCGTACGCTTCGGAAAGTTCGCTCGGCCGTGACCATCTTGAAGTGTAGCCGGTGAAGCGTACGGTTCGAGACGCCAAGATCCGGGGTCGGTCTTCTTGGGGACAATTAGTGTGGGGCCGTAGAACCCCGACCTCGATCTCGGCTGGAGGCGACGGTCTCGATTGCGCCCTTCGCCAGCAGGGTCGCGATCTCCGCTCTAACGACCGGGGCGTTGCCACCGACCGGCGTGAAGCGAACTCCTCTGGAATCGGAGGGGTAGACCTTGACAACTGAATCGCATAGCCGAGTCTGATGGTTCCGGCGACCCAACGGGATAGCCGGGGAGCTCTAAGCCGGGCTGTGAGGAAGTGGTTCGAAGGAACCAGGAGAACCACAGACGTCCCCCGGAGGTGCGGCGGGGACGGAGCACGGCCAGCCGCGTGGGTGTTAGCCCCTGCGGATGCACGGTCGAAACTCCCGCTCCCCGACCAGAAGGAGCCGGGGGAGGGCGAGGCGTTCCACGGGGGTCTGGCGATAGAGGGGGAGGAGAGCTGCGTGGTCCGGGGACGACAGCCGCTCCCTGCGCCTCAGCGACAGAGGGGAATGAGGGTGGTGACGCTCCGGGTCGTCCCCGCACTCTCGTTCCAGTCTGTGTGCTCAGTGATGGCCGCCCACCCCCCGGGTGAGTAGCGGGGAGCTGAAAACAAAAGATTCTCCTCCGGCCCTCCACCAGAGGAAGGAGGGAGCCTGCTACCACCTCCCGGAGAGACTCGACTCCGCCACCGAGCAGCCCGTCTCAGGCGCGGCACCCGAGGGGCCGGGACGCTCTTCTGCGGCCTCCTTCCGCGACGCCACCCGGGTAGAGGCTCCTGCTGTGGCCGGCGCCGGAGGATCGGGCGCCGCAGGGGCGCGTCCTCGGCGGCGGCGGGGCTGAGCCGTCTGAGCCGACGGCTGGGTGGAGGCGGGCTGCTGGCCGTCGGGGCCGAGAATCGCGTTCGATCGCCTCGGTCTGCTTCCGGGCGGTCGGAGAACTGCTGGACGAAGTCCGCGACCGCACCGCCGAAAAGGCCAGCCCGGGAAAGGGGGGCGTCGAGCGGACGAGTCCGCTCGAGCGTCCCGCACGTCCGCCAGGTTGAGCCATAAGATGTCTCTCCTGGACCACACCAGTGGCCATCACCTGACCCCAAGGAGCGAGCGACCACCTTCAGTCGCCCGGAGAACGAGGTTCAGTGGCGGGCCCAGCGGTTCGTTGAAAGCCCCTGGGTCAGTCCCGCCCTCGTGCGTTTCTCTGAGCAGCTTTGCTTGAAAGATCCGCAGGGTGCTCATAGCGTGCATAGCCGTGGCTGCCTGGCCCGCGGCTCTGCGGATCTCGCAGCCATAGACGACGGACCTACAGGCTTTAGATGGGTGCTTCGGGACGCCCCGGGAAGCGCGCGCTCTGAGACGCGGTCGACATCGACGACAGAGCGCTCCACCGGAGGAACCCCAGGCGTACCCACGGGCAGCGCGGCGTCGGAGAGGGGGAGGCGGGAGCTGACGATGGCTCGCGGGAGGTCAGAGCAGCCTTCCAAGTCCTCGTCAGTTCCGCGCTCGGGAAAGAAGGGTCTCGAGGTTCGGCTGTGGCCGTGGAGCGGCAGCCTTGCCCGAAAAACCCATCGTCCGTCCGCGAAGCGGATCGGGACGGGGCGAGGGTTCCGGCTCTAGCACGATGCTCACGGCGGCCCGAGGCGGCGTAGGCTGTCATCTCGGGGATGAGACACGGGCAACGCCGGGCACTCCCCGAAGGCAGGCGGCGCAGCCGCGTCGTCGCTTGCCCGAGACTCGGAGCCCGACCCGCGATGCTGCGATCGGCGTGGCGTCGTCCTCCGGAGCGCCGAACGAACGGACGGCACCTGCGAAGAAGCACTCGTCTGAACCGTCTCGGTGCTCGCCGGTTGCGGCGCCGCCGCGGGAGATGTGGGCCCGAGGGAACGAGCGTCGAGGCTTTGTTCCACGCAGTCGGTCGCTGAGCCCGCGAACCGAAGAGCTCCCCCTCGAAGATGAAGCAGAACGGGTAGCGGGCACAGGGACTCTCACTTTTGTGTGTCGAGATGGTCGATGTTCCACAGAAGGAGCGTAACTCATCCACGAACGCTGCTTTCAGCGTGCTCGAATACCCAGACGCGCCAGACGGCGGAACCAGAAGCGCAGGGCGAGACATCTTTAAAAAAGACGTGCCACGTGCAGCTCTTTTCAGATGGAGAGGAGGAAATTCACTCTCTAAACGCTAGAGGCGACCAGGAGAAGCGCAAAGTCTGGCAGACCGCTGCTCAGAGTCGCAGGCAAGTGCAGAAATCACGCCGGGTACCGCCGTCAGCACCGACGCCGGATGGGACGCTCGTCTCGGAACGGGTAATCATCGGATGAGTGGCTTGTGGAGTGAGCGATTCTCTCGGCTCCAAAGCCAAAACATACTGCGTCCGCTTCCTCCTTTTACACCATGAGGTGGCGCGAGATACGCCACGCCGATTCCGGCAGATCCCAAGGCATTTTGTGCCCGTTGGCTACCTTTGAGTCCTCCGAAGAGATCGGCTTCTCAGGCCAAACCCCCTTTCTCGTCATCCGGACGTAACTCTAGAGTGACTACGAAAGGGAACCTCCGATTCAACGGATTAGGATCTGTTAAGGAACTCCAGGGAGCGTACTGGCTTCAGGCGCCTAAGCCCAAACACAATGCTGACGCTGACCCTCAATTTGACTAGGGCGAGCAGCAATGGCGACAACATACACTCTCAGAGTCAGTGACGGCTACTCCAGGAAGCAAATTTGCTCCTGAGACCATTGGAGAAGGCAGCGCGCGCACGCCTGTCCGGGTGCACGATTGTCTGTTGCGGATCAGATGACACCAATACCCTTTGAGGAAAGGCCAGGGCGCCCACCGAGAGTCTCTCCACCGGACCAAGGGTCTCCGCCAAAGTGGAAAGGGCGCAGAAGCAACTTCGCCACGTCTTCCACGGGAAAAGGAAAAGCTGCTCCTGTGGACCAGGCACCTGACACTTTCATCCACCACAGAAACGGTCTCATGTGGGGCAACGCCGTGACACTTCCGTTAGCCATCGCGCTGATGCAGCTGTTGCGTTACAGACGGTCCTGTCAACCTCAAAGGCAAACCTTTAACCTTCACTTTACCATCTCATGGCCAAGGCCCAGAGTACTACTCTCACCATGGGGAGAGGCCAGGGAGCTGCGTTTGTCTTGTGTCGTCTTCTCTTGCTCTGATTTGAGCATCTCTGAGAAGCGCGCAAGGCAGTGCATTGACCGACAGGCGCACCACTTCTGCCTCTCCTTTCTGCAGGGATGGCCACGCAAACAGATCCTCAGCAGCTCGCCAGGACTGAAGGATGAAGTCGCTCGGCGGGTGAGGTGGAAGTGATTTGTCGATGACCGTTCAAATGGAGTACGCGGCTCTGCGTTGTGCCGACCCACGAAAACCTTGAGGTCGACTGCGGGGAAAAGCTTGCCCGGGAAATGTCGCGTCTCTGCGACACGTGCGGCAGGAAGTCGGGACTCGTTCCTCGGAACCCCGGGCCTCTTTTGCATCTTCTTCGCGCCTCCTGCGTCCGAATCCCAGACGCGAGGCGGTCGAACCTACCTTCAAAAGGTGCAGGATTCTCTTGGCGGGAACACGGGGCGATGCGGACGCTCCGCATACAGATGGCGGTTATGACTTCAAAGTCTAATTTGTCGCTGGTTCCTTCTATTTTTTAACAAATGAGTAAAGTAAACCCCGTGATAAACCCAAATTCACTGCACGTTAAAGTCTTCTTCTACCACGTCAATCGCTCGCACAAATAGTGACTATTTTGGACGACTTATGTTACTTTTTCAACTACGTGTGGCAGCTTGGGTGCGAGTCTGTAATTTAGCACGGGCTACGTTTTACTCAGAAATGGAAAAACTACATTGTAACATGATCCCGTTAGGAAAATAGGAACCGGTGGCAAATTACACTTCCAGGGCTTCTGACGTCATACATGCACCCTCTCTATTGACGGAATAAAAGGAAAAAAGAGCTACTCCACGTTGCGCGGAAACAACCCACCTTGGCATGTGCGCGCTGAAGACGGCTTCCAAAAAAAGGATCTTCACGAGGATGGCGATGACAGCGTGTTCCAAATTCGACAACTACCCGATATTTACACTCGTTTTTAAAAATCTTCGTGAAAAGTAGCAATTTCACAGAAAATGAACACTGAAATGAACATGAAATTCCTTTTTAAATCTTCTCCCTTTTCCCTGTCGTTTTACGGTTTATGAAGTTTCCTTTGAGTCTTTTTATTCAATTCAAGGAGAACTCCTGGTGAGAATGAACCTTTGGTCTAATTACGCATTGTTACCTTGTCGAACCGTCATCGAGACTTGTTTTTCGTGATTGCCGAATGTAAATAGTTTGATCTATAAAAACACTTTAGCCTAATACGCTAGTATAACGCTAAATATGTCAGGGCGTAGAGTAATGACAAATAATAGTCGCTTGTTATTACCACTAACGAGGCTCAAAATAGCCCCGCAGTAACACGGTAGCATAATGAGGGTCCCTACGTTCAAACCGAAGCATTCGGAACTTTGTCGGTGTTCGTTCCATTTAATAAGAAGATGTTTTATACGCAGTCAACTTGACGAATACAGGAGGAAGCCATCTTTGAAAAATAGTCTCTACCGGTCCATCTACGAACGCCGATCCAAGTGCGATGAACTCTGCGTGATTCACACGTGGTCCGTTTTTCGCAAAAACGCAAACACAAACCTTTTTCTTCTCTTCCGATATGTAATGCACGTAGACTACTGTTCGCGCTCACCTCATCACTTTATTCACATCTCACCGGCACACTTGGATCGAGCGTTCCTAGATCGACTGGTAGAGACTGTTTTCAAAGATGGCTTCTTCCTGTATTCGTGAAGTTGACTGTGCGTATATAAATATCTTCGTATTAAATTGTATGGACACCGACAAAGTTCCGAATGCTTCGGTTTGAACGGTGGAACCCTTATTGTGCTACCGTGTTACTGTGGGGCTACTTTGAGCCTTGTTAGTGGTAATAACAAGCCATTTTTATTTGTCATTACTCTATGCCCAATATACTAGCGTTATAGGCTAAACTGTTTTTAGAGATAAACTATTTACCTTCTAGGCAGTCGATGAAAACAAATCTCGGATGACGGTCTGACTAGGTAACAAAGTGTAATAAGACCAAAGGTTTCGTTTTGTGACGGAGATTCTCCTTTACAGCGTATCCGTGTTTGAAAGGTTCGATTGACTATTTTTGTCATTTGAAAAAATTATTACCGGTTACTGCAAAAAAAGTCTCTTAAGGTTCACAAATAAACAAGTTGATGACAAAATTATTTGCAGTGCATGCCAACCTATGAAAACCTTGATTTTTCTTTGTGCATTTCAAACACTTTTTCATCACACTGAATTTCGCTCTCTTTTCTCTGTCTATTTTGCCATTCCAAATCTTTTGCTTCCGAGTGAAGCCGCTTCTCAGTGGGCGGAGGATGAAAGGCCCTTTTTTATTGGTCGTCCTGGATCCGAATGACGCTATGTTTCCCACTGCTACCCGCGCTCAAGGTGTGTCTGTCAGAGAAGAGCGAGCCAATTTGTTACATGTCCACCAGGTCATTTAGTAAGTCCAATAACTGATGTGATATCGTGAACTCGGTGACAAGCGAACTGAATTATCTCTTCTTATGCTCACCCATTTAAATACTTTAATAATAAAGGGTTTCAGAGATTTACACGGCACTGCAAACAATTTCATCAACTACGTTATTTTTTAGCCTTAACAAGACTTTTTTGCTATTTTTTTCTTGCTGTCGTTATAGCTATTACAGAGATTCGCCACATCTCTGTGCCGAAGGCTGCCGTGATGCTGCTCCAAATCACTGTTGACATACACTTCACAGGTTGACGGTTAAGAAAGGACAGGAGACATTGAGACCACTTAAGGGGATACGAGTACACTACACTGTGGGGACGAGGTTCAGGGAAAAGCCACACGTTTGGAGGCGTGCTGTCATATCTGACCTTGAAACCAGTCCAAATACATGTCGTCAAGAACTGTCGATCCATCGACCTCGAAGCGAGGCTACCCGGCAGCCGTCGTAAAAAAAACAAAAAACAAAGACACAAAAACAACAGAAACACAGTCAACCTTTGTGTGTTCATTGCTTTTGTCTGTCCATCTTGGGGTGAAGTTCTGTTTGTGTGCAACTGGCTGTGTTTGGAATAGTGTCCCACCCAGTATCCCACAATATATAGACTACACACGACCAAAGTGCCTGTTTTCCTGAATGCCGTCACAATTCAGAAACAGACATATTGATTTCACAACAGTTCAATAAAACAAATAGTTAAAACACTTCCAATTAGGTTACTGACATTTTTAGACGACAATGACTGTTTTTGTTCCCGTTACGGCAGTGAAAATAGTTCCAAACAACAGAACCACAGCGCATCTCAGAGCAACATTCACCCATGATTCATTACTGACTAATTCAGTGTTTTGATCTAATCATTCCAGTCAAAGATTCAATTACCCATTATTGAAACCGCCTCATTCTGAATAAATCAGCGTTTGAAGAATCGTTTCAATGAATAACTCAATGACTTGCTCGTTAGTTTCAAAGTGTCATTCTTTTCAACATTCCTTATTTGTAGATTCAAAAAATATTTCAAACAATATCATAATGTCATTTAATACAGTTCACATTTTTCAATGTCAATTCTTTATTTTGATTGGTAACAGCCACTATGCTAGGCTGTCTTATTATTTTAATTGAGTGTAGGCTATTAATAAAATGTAAGATTTTGAAATGACATTTAGAACATACTTTATCTCGGTCAAAAGTTTAAGATGGGTAAGATTTTTAATGTTTTTAAAAGAAGTGTCTTCTGCTCCTCAAGGCTGCATTTATATGATTAAAAAATCAATAAATAAATAAATACAACATTAATATTGCGAAATGTGATTACAATTTAAAACGTCTGTTTTCTTTGTGAATATAAAGTGTAATTTATTCCTGTGATCAAAGCTGCTTTTTCATCATTACTCCAGTCTTCAGTCTCACATGATCCTTCATTAATCATTCTAATAAGATGATTTGCTGCTCAAGAAACATGTATGAATATTATCAATGTTGAAAACTGTTTTTTACATTTGTATTTCAGGATTCTTTGATGAATAGAAAGTTCAAAAGAACAGCTTTCATCTGAAATGGAAAGCTTTTGTTACATTAAACACTACCCTTTAAAAGTTTGGGGTCAGTAAGAATTTGGCATGACAAATTCTCTTTATAAGCCTCTGTTTAGGCTATAAAGGAAATGTAATTTTGCCAAAAGAATGATTCTTTTCATTTAAATAATTTTTAAATCAGCCTACTTCAGTGTGATATGTTATCATATTATCATGCTTAATTGAATAATTGTAATGTAATGATCAGATGCAGCTATCTAAATCAAAGAATATGGGTGGTTGGCGGGAACAGATTCAAGTGCACCATATTAAGTGACTTTATCTTTAACGGGGGGGGATGAACTGAGGAATAAAATTTTCAAAATTGAGCTTTTGACATCTAAGAGGTCATCATCATATTATAAGAATATCCTCTAAGTTTAACAACTGAAAACGTCCTTGTTAGTCCAATAAAAGCTTTGATTGACACCAGGCTCAACAAACGACTCGCTTTTCAAAGTGGGGAACTATGACGTCAAAGAGGATAAAACACCCCTCACAACATTGGATGTTTTCAAAACAATTTCCCCCAGTGCATCGAACAGGTGAGTTGAAAGTCATTTTAATATGCAAAACTGTTATCCACTCACAGCAGTGGGCGTTTACTTCCAAGTCGTCAGTGCGAGACGCCCATAAAAACCGAAAGCGTTTTTCAGCTAGGCTCAAACCTACGGTACAAAATAGGCTATTGCTTAATCAATTTGATGTTTTTGAATGCAAAGACCAAGCGAACGTCATAACTTCACCTCGGACAACAATATAATACAATTTAAAAAGCCACTTCATGACCCCTTTAAAATGTACTAAGTTGCAGAAACCCCCCCCCCCCTAGTGTCAGGATTTTCCCACCCCTGCCTCATTTTGAGAAAGGAAAAACCCTGACATTGGTTCATATATATTTTGCCTACAGTAGGCTCAGAATGTTTTTTCTTCAGATTTTTAGTATCATTTCATATATTACATACATTTTCAGGGGACCCCCAAGAGTCACAAATCATTTCAAACCCTGGCCCCACCATACTATTAATAATTATTGTATTATATTTCCTATTATTTTTGCCAAAATACGTATTCAAGGAATAGTTCACCCGAGGAAAACAGCCGTCAAAGGCACAGCAGTGTTAAGCATCTGTTTCACTTTTTTCTGACTCAAACCCATTGCACGCATAAATATAATGCGACACTGAAGACTCAAGTAATGGCTGCTGAAAATTCACTTTTCTAATAATACATGTCATATTTCACTTATTTCTTTAATGTTTTTACAGAGTACTACAAATGAAGGCCAGTATGTACTTGCATCAATACTGACCGCTCTGTTAAACTCACTGACTGATTGATAAATCTAACTACTAATTATAACAATTCAACATTACAGTAGAACCGAAAGCTACCATTAAATTGGAAATGATCGAATGTCAGGTTTATAAAATTATCATCACATTTTATTCATTATTTACGTACAATTATCATACATTACAAAATAACACCTTTCAATTTAGTGTACTTAAAACGATATTCACAATATTCAAATCCATTATAATTTCACATTTACATGTGCCTGGCTTTTATATAGTTTGGTGATGTTTCTGTCAATAACGCAGATAAATAACTTCAACCCTAAGTTGAAAAATGACTAATTGCATAACCATTTCTTATCAGTACACTTACACCTGTATGTCCTCGATCATATGACTAATTGCATAACCATTTGTTATCAGTGCACTTACACCTATATGTCCTGATCATTTCATTTAATGCATTGAACAACAAATATTAATTGCACAAATTGCCACATTGTTTTTCCCAGCCCTGATACTAACTATAAATAGTTTTGTTTTTTTAGCACACGCCACACAATTGTAGCACAAGTATAAAAGTCTGTCCCATGTCTAAAATTATTTTAAACAGCCATGTGACTGACAAGACACATTATAATGTTCCAGACACTGGGCACACCACATCCCTTAACAAGAACTTTTTTCAGACAAACACTAAACATTTCCAAACAACATCCATCAATTTGGCTGAGCACTTCAAAATACCACTTCATTTTCATATCAATCATAGACATGTCTCAAATTATTATTATTATTATGATAAAAATATGTGATGGTAATTTCTTCTTTTTCAGAATTGTATGCATACATGGAGAGTGAGACGCATACAATTCGTAACACTTATGACATTCCAGGAAATCCCATATATGGACTAAGGCATCCAGCTAGCTGTAGAGCATAAAACGCAGAGAAAAATGCTTTTGACTGACAAAACAATAAAGACATTAAACATACGATTGCAGTGATATATGGTTGATCTGTGTTCTTAGACGTTTCGTCTATTTTTATAAGAATAAAGTATATTTATAATGCAATGCTATTCGACTTCACCTCTGTATAGAAAACAATAAAATGATATAATTTCTGCTTAATTCTAACATTACAAGCCACATCACCAACATCTCAACTGATGTTATGAAATGATTTTTGAAGGAAAATGATATTAAATTATTTTACAAGTTTCTAAAATATGTTTGTCACGCGTTGATTTTTCAAATGCGTGTCATAAGTGATTTTAACTTAAGCCCGTTCACACTACACGCGACTTTGTCGCTGCAGGTCGCCAGTGCCTGCGCTGGAGGCGTTCCCACTACTGGTTGCCTAGTAATGCTTGTGAGTGACATTCACGGATGTCACTCTAGGTTAGACGACAAATGCGTTTTATTACCGCTACAAACAAATATTTTGGAAGGAAAAGTCTAAATATAAATGGAATTAGTACATAAAATGCATAATATTAAAGATGAACGAGAAACAGTGAGTGCTCTATGCCATCGCGGCTATTTAACTGCAGCAAACATCCGTCTATCTGGGTTCCCAAAACCATTCAGTCATGGAGTCAGTACGGTGAACACCACTGTATGTACACGGAGATATATCATGAATTATAGGACAGTTTCTGACTGCTAAAATGAGCTTCTCGTTCAACTTGCCTCAGACTCAGCGCTGAGAGTGACGCGCTCCACTGACCTCACTCCTATTGGTTGTCGCTCGCGAAAATCACTCTTCGTTTGCATAAAGTTAAAACTTTCTCAACTTATCGCGTCGCTGGACACGCGTGTCGCCGGAAGTCGCCCGCTCACCATTGAAAATGAACGGTATCGTGTCGCTTGGTCGCGTGTAAGTGTGAACGGGTTTTACAGCGCTTGCTGATCTATCCGCTCTGATTCATTTCATTAAATTGTGCAGTCTTACATTAAACCCACTCACAAACAAGCACACAATATACACTCACTTCTTCCAAACACACCACTAACACACGTGAAAATAATTGGATGTGTGCTAATGTGCAAAATTTCTCGCACAGACCGTTTTTTTTCAAGCAGCTGCACACGCGCGCGCACACACACACACGCATACTAAAGAAATAATTCAATTTAACAAAGTCAATTGAGTTCAGCGGTAAGCACAGTGCTAGTATTATTCCATCTCAAACGTAGGCTCAGTTTCAAACCGCATGCTTTTTTGACCCCTAGCCCATTTTTGAAATATTATGAAGCTGCAGACTCGGAGCCTGCATCTACAGTCCGCCACCCAGAGTCCCGCATTCTCAGACCCTCGTTTTTCCAACACAGCGCCTCCTGCTGTTCGAAAGAGCGCATAACACCCGCACACAGAGTACAGCGCACGCTTAACTCGCTTAACTTAACGCTTAACAATTACATATTGAATTATCTTTTGAAAAATAGTATGTGATTATATTGCTACAATGTTTTTTCTTATTCAAATTCCAATTTTTCTTTCAGTTCAACATTACAAAATCTGTTTTTTTTTTATATTTTGAATGCGAAGCAAAACAAATCAGAATAAACAAAACACCAATAAAAACAATTCTGTCCTTTATTAATGATCTCCTAAACATCATCTTGCTGTAAAGAAAAGAGAAAGAAAAACTGTGTTCGTGACTTTACTTTTCGTCTTCAATTGCATTAAAAGAACTCAGTCGCTTTGCATAATCATAAAATGATATGTTGCTGGGTTTGGCAGGGTAACTCCATCGATGTATGGTGTAGGCTACCCTGCAACAGCCTACACCAGTATAGGCCCGATAGCACATGTCTTATGATGTTTCAAAAAGAAAGAAAAAAAAGAAAAAAGATGTTTGTAAATGTTACCTTCATGTTGCACTGCTCTATTGAACTTTGGACAACTTATGACAAATATGTGGGGGCACATAATGGGCAGTGAAAATAACTGCAGCATTAATGACATATCTACAAAAAGTCCAAGGTTAAAGGCTAATGTTAGCTATCAAAATATTTTCGGGGGAAGAGGGCGATTGACGGCTCAAATCTTGTTCCGAACTATCTTTGCCAATATTAAATGTACTATTCATATGTTACGATGAGCTAAATTAGTTGAATAAAAAAAAGAAAATCAAACGAATAGGCTACTGACAATTTTCGATTCACTAAATTAAATTGAAGATAGCCTACTCACGTTTTGCTTTAACCGTACGTTCACACCGCCGCCGACTTAGCGTCAAAGAAGCTCTGGCCGCGCTGTCGAGGAAAGTACGGGAAGCTTGTTGACGCTTTGGACGCTTTTGAACGTTTCCGACGTTGCAGGGAGAATAGAAGTGTCACAACATGACATGTAATAAACAGAAAAAAAACAAGCAATACATTGAAGAAACCTTTTTAATGACAGCATTTTTATAACCGTTTTGGTCACATTTGGTTCGGGAAAAAATAGTTAGCTGTTATTATTATTTGCGGTCAAATCGGTGTCACCGTGAGCAAATTAATTGCATTCCCGCTTTAAAACGAGCGTTCGTAAATATTTCAAATAAAAGTTGCGCTCATGCGGTCCCTGTAAGCAAACAACGTCATGTCATAAATGATACGAAACCAGCAGGAATCACGGCAACGGCGATGATTAGCGTCTCTTCCATTTTCTCGACCTGAATGTTTTGGTAGGAACGAAACTTTACATTTTGTATTTCTCCGGAATCAGCCAGCGTAAAGGACGTCTATATTCCGATTTGTTGCTGGCGTTTGCCGCTGCTTGCCGCTGAACCGCTCATTACCATAAAGTTGAGCTTCTTTCAACTTTCTGATTGACGCTCGAACGCGCCGCCGAGGAATTTGACGCCTCTTGAGAAAAGCCAGCTTCCATTGAAAACGAATGACTTCCGGCCGCTTTGGAAGCTCAAGTCGGCGGCGGTGCGAACGTACACACCGTTCCAAGTTCTTCACATACAGTCGATACAATTTGATAAGAGGCGCTGTCTCGAAAACGAGAGAATGCGGGACTCTGGGTGCAGGGGGACTGTAGATGCAGGTCTCCGAGTCTGCAGCTTCGCACCACTCGATTTTTGTGCTCTGTTATCTGCTACGAGGTGGTAGTACTGTGTGAGTTCTCGTGCGCGGGTCTCACCCTCTGGTGGCAGTCTGCGTGAGTGTGCGGAGGTGGCAGTGAGGCGGAAGCCTGCGGGCAGGGTCTCCGCTGAGCCGGGCATCATGCTGATCCCGTGGACGTCCCGCGGAGGAAACTGCCTCCTCCACGACGGCCCTCTGAAGTCTTTCTCGTCGCACTACGGATGGTCCAAAGACAAATTTAGACCAAAGTGCTATTTCACACTGCTTATTGCAGCAAATAATTACATAAACAATATGCTTTTAGCTTTGCTGTGCAATTGATGTAAGCTTACATTGGCTCATTGCACAATTCACTGTCAAGGTCAGTGGAAAAAACAAACAAAAACAAAAATGTTGATTAAATTCTAATAAATGTACTTAGAATTCATGAACCCTCATCAGTACATTTTTGTTTTGCTTAGTACAGTTTGTCTCAAAATTCTTATTTTTATGCAGACCGACATGCTAAAACATTTGTCATTCTACGCCTCCTTGCGTTTCGTTTGGAACTTGACTGTGAAAGCGCTCGTTCTAAATTGCTCATTTTTGAGGTTCGGTTCCTTTTACGTAGTAAGTACGTAGCAATGCAGCTCAATGAGGATTCGGAAGAGACTGCTGTCGATTGTTCGGTTCGGAAATAAATAAACAAACTAGTGCTTGACCTCATCTAATCGCCTCTCTGTTCCCAGCGCCAGCAGATTGTTGTACTCTCTTTCCAGAATTTGTCTCAGCCTGTGGGGAAAAAAAAAGAGTGAATTCAATATTTTCCCCTCCGAATAAACATGTATTAGCTGTAAAGTGTGTGTGGATGGAGACCTGAGTGTTTTGGTTGGGGATCTGCAGCAGCAGGGCCAGGCTGCTGTAGTCGAAATCTGTCGTCGAGTGCGACTGAGCGCCCCGCGCACGCCGCTCTCTAACAGGATGTTGGCGTAGTCGCGAGACCGATGCTCTGGATCCAGCGAATCGCCCGTTCGTTACTCCACACCAGCACGCTCTACTGCGAACACAAAACCCTAGTGGGTGTTTTTGTTCATTGGAATATCATCACAAACCAACGCCTTTGCAGGTGGCCCCGGAGGACTATTACCTCTTATCTCGTGCTTGGCTGCTCTCTGCGTCTCTCCAGCTCCTTCCTGTCGTAGTTCAGCTTCTTCAGACACATAATGCCGTACTGCAGACTGGTTCTGTTACAAACAATACATCGATATTACAACCAAAACCAATTTAAACGTGTCCGAGTCTGCTCGGATTTGATCGCTCGAATCGGATGGGAAATGTTTTACGCCAATAGTTTGACACCAATGTTCTTGGACTGTTGACCTGTGAAAGCTGTCCACCATTTTTAAATGCACTCTGAGGTCCTTCTTGGTGAGGTGGTTCCAGCATGCGCGCGTCCACCAAACACTCC
The DNA here is from genome assembly GCA_030378365.1 of Hybognathus amarus. Classification (NCBI taxonomy): domain Eukaryota; kingdom Metazoa; phylum Chordata; class Actinopteri; order Cypriniformes; family Leuciscidae; genus Hybognathus; species Hybognathus amarus. The sequence goes on along the minus strand of JAQIUQ010006101.1, from coordinate 294,857 downwards.
ATGAAGTAGCTGCGGTACTGAGGGTAGACCGAGACTTCGGCAGCCACTCGTTCCCGATCCACTCGTGATTCATGTCCCCGTATGCCAGCGTCTAAATCACACACACCAATTATAAAGCCTTAGTTGCTTATACATTGGGCTGTAACTTTCTTATTTCAATAACTTTATATTATTTAAACACATTACATTTAGCAAAAGTCACACTAAAGACATGTATAATGTTACATAAAGGAATTTTCACAAAACCAAAATTAAGCAGCAAAATGTTTTCAACATTGACAAGATTTAAAAATATTATAAATAATTCAACCAAATCAGAATATTACAATAATTTATAAAGGATCATTTGACAATTAAGACCACAGTAATGCTTCTGAAAATTCAGCTTTAGTTTCACACAAATAAATTACATTTTAAAATATATTCAAATACTACATTTAAATTGGAATAATATGTCACCATATTAATACAGCTTTGGTTAATAAATCTTAATTAATGATTCTTTAATTATTCAAAACTTCATTCTTAATATAAAACATGATTTTTTTTAAAGCAGAGTCGCTACTTTTCAACTAAAGGATGTATGTTATACGCTGTAATTATTATTATATTATTAATTATTATTATGCGGATAGTTGCGTCAAATTTAGGTATCCTCATGCGGAGAAACCAAAAATGACCATGTTAACCGACTTTTACATATTCACAACATAATGTGGATGTGACATCGCACACAGGCGAGGTTTGTACAAAGTTCTATCGCTCTGCTCTCATGTTAACATTAAATGCATGCAAAATAACATTTGCTCTCACCTGTGACCAGCTCCCCTCCTCTGACTGGGACTTCTGCGGAGACACAAGGAAGCGATTGTATCAGCTCTACGTGTGCCAACTGCTGCTTAACTGTATTTACGTCAGTTTACTTTTTAAAGCACAAACACACATACTTAGTTTTATAATAAATGACATCTGAAAGCTTTAAACATTATTAAACATGCAACACAACAGCACACACAGTAGATGAAACTATAACAACGTAAGAAACGTGTCCATCTCTCTCTGCATGCAAGTACAATAAAACATCACACAAACTACATTCACAAATCCAGAAAACTTGGGACATTTTGTAAAATAAAGAACCTGTTATGTGTTAAATGTTAAAGTCAGTAATTACTCAACCTCATGTTTATCCAACCTCGCAAGACCTTCGTTCATCTTCGGAACACAAATTTAGATATTTTTTATGAAATCGGAGAGCTGGATCACTCCTGCATACTAGTCCATAGGCTTCTTGAGGGATTGAAACTTGCCGGCCTCGAAAAGTTATTAAAGACATCGTTAAAATAGTCCAAGTGACTACAGTGGCTCAATCTTGAGGTTATCAAACGACGAGAACTAACTTTATTTCAACTATTCTTTTCCTTATCTCTGGGCCTGGAGTCAGGTTACTAGTTTAACAGCGTATGATTCTGTTGTACGTCACATGCATCACACACATGACCAGCGTCGGCCAATAGTGAGCTTAGTGAGCAATAGGGGTTTTCACTAGGGATGGGAGAAAAAAAAACGATCCATCGATGCATCGCGATTCTCTCTCCAACGATTTTCAGAATCGATTCTGAGTTTTTAACCAGATGTGCGATGACGCTGAGTTTGCTTTAGAAACACCGTATTCTGCTTGCTTCCAATTCCTCACATAGGCCTACATACACCACTCGTACCTTCCGTAAAATAATCTTTCATAAAGTTCGGAAAGATTGAAGCGAATCACATGGACATTCACACAGGCTTCATTGCACGCACTTTATTTGATGTTACACTTGAACTGTGCCGTCTCGCCCGTCAGTATATTTTCCTTACGAATGCTCAATGAAGTCAGCATTTATGTGGTTTGGAATGCAGTGGACTTATATATGGACTTATATATTTAAAATATGAACTCACTAACGGAAGACTGCTTTCAATTTCAAATCCTCACGCGCGCTTTGTTTGTTTAGACTGCTTGCGCATGCAGTTGTGCGTCTCCGTGGTTTAATGTACGTGTGCAAAATTAACGTAAACTCAGCCAGTTATGTATTAAGGGATTAAACGGACAGGACAAACCACATTACTTCTTATGTTTCAAAAGAGATGCGTGCGTGAATGCAGCTTATAGATCTTCCGCAGCAGTCTATGTTGTCATAGTAAAAAAAACTACAGTTGGCTAAAGATGAAGAAAATTCACTCACAGTTCTTGAATGGAAAAATGTTCAGATAATCTATAGGCTACTGAAAGCACTCTTTGTTTGTTGTTTGTTATATGTTTCTATGCTCCTCTTTATTATTTGCTATTTGCTTGTATATTTATTAATTAAATTAGTTTAAAATTCTTAACATACAACTGGTTTAATTATTTTGTAGAAAACTTGTAATTATTTAAAAAAGTACGCCTACTTAATTCTATAAACTAATGAATCCCAGAATCCCCAGAATTCGGAATTCGGATTTGTGAGGTGACCAAAGATTCCCACCCCTAGTTTTCACACACAAAAAGTATTCTCGTCTTTGATAAAGTTACGAATGAGCCACTGTAGTCACTTGGACTATTTTAACAATGTCTTTAATAACTTTCCGAGGCCGGCAAGTTTCAATTCCTCAAGAAGCCTATGGACTCAGTATGCAGGAGTGATCCAGCTCTCAGATTTCATCAAAAATTTGTGTATCTTATGTATCTTAATTCGTGTTCCGAATATGAGCAAAGGTCTTATGGGATTGGAGTGAGTAAATACTGACAGAATTTTCATTGTTGGGTGAACTAACCCTTTAAATGTTCTTACTAAACATTTATTTAAATGACAAAAGTATACAGGAGAATTATCAAAGTTTTCACTGACCAACTTTGGTCAATATTAACACATTTCAATTTTGATGGCTACAACACACTCCAAAAAAGCTGGGACAGAAGCTAAATAAAAGTGAAAAGCTTTTAGAATATCCAAGTTTCAGTCCAGAAAGTAGGTGAACTGGTGAGAGGTGAGGGAATCGGGATTGAGTGTGAAAGGAGCATTTCAGGCTTTGCAAGCAAGGAAGGGTCATGGCTCATCACTTCATGAGAGAATTATCAAACAATTTAAAATTTTCAAAAAGCATTTCATTATTTTACCTTCTACCAAACATAATTATTGTGAAAAGATTTAGGGAATCCAGAGTAATCAAGGCAGGAAATCTCAGTTGAACTCTAAGCCCTCAGATCCATCATAGTGCTACTCTGTTAAATAACCACATGGCATCGGGAGTTCTTTGGAAAACCCACAGACTTTTGAGTGTCCAAAATTCCACTTGCAAAACTTTAACAATTAGTATACTCGATTCCCAAACATTTAAAACATGTAATCAAAATGGAAAGATGATGCGACACAGTCGTAAACATGCTTCTGTCCCAACTTTTATGGAGTGTGTTGGTGCCATCAAAATTTGCTTATATTTACAAAATACACTTAAGTTGGCCAGTGAAAACTTTGAAAAATTGTTGTACCCTTGTCAATTAAATAAAGGTTAAAGACAATTAACAAATCACATATTCTTGATTTTATTGCATTCTACAAAATGTTCCAACTTTTCTGGATCTGGGGTTGTACGTCAGATTCACAACATGCATTCGTCTGATTCCGTTCCAGACTCGTGTTCTTGGTGACGTTATATGCCGATGAGGGTGAACTCGTGATGATAGTACGAGGCTCAATGGAGAATAACGAGGCTACTTTTATTCTCTTTTGACTGATTACATTCCATTTGAATGCGAGTACTTCACGTCCGTTCTAGCCTCGTTGAGAGCTGATCTATATGAAATTAGGGCCTCTGTTGCTGCTAGTTCACCCATCTAAAGATCGTTAGCACTGGATTGATTGATGGTGGCACATGTGAGCTGATTATATTCAGACGTGAACTGAGGAAATCTTCCTCTGCCCACTTAAAGACCAGAGCTTGGAGTCGACATGAATCCTCATTCGCTAATCATTTTACTTCCTTAATTTGATGTATTTCAACGTTTAATAAGCATATCCGTTTCTTTTTCTGTTGTTTTTTGGCATTATTGCGACTTAAATTGAGCACAGCAAGACCAGGAACTTCTACTAGAAAAGTAAATGATGCTCATTTTCGATTTCATGTTGACTTTCATGCTCTGATTCTGTGAAATAAAACTATTTGCACAAAATGTCAGTAAGAGTAAGCAAAGAGGGTGGGCTTTTTTCTGTTAGACAGTTGAAATGGATGAGTTGACTGACCGTTTTCAAGGGGCGGCAAGGGTCTCCATTTCCTCGTGGTTACCCACACGTTACCCAGACGGCTATGTGGCGGCCCCAGAGATGAATCCGACAGGAAGGGCAAGCAGTGTTAAAGAAGAAGAGCAGCAGCACTGTAAGCCAATAGTGTTACAGCATCACAGTCAGATCATTAGCGAGACACAGAGTCAAAGGCCAGAGATACACATACTGAACGCACAAACCCACGACAGGGGACACCAAACATCGTGGGAGCCACTGCTGAAGACGAAAACTGCGTTTAACATGCAAAATTAGCTGATGCCTCAAGTCTTGTGCACCCTGCGCAATCCTTTTCTTTTTGCTCGTGAGCTTGTTATTGTCAAATACGACATGTTTGCGACGTCAGGTGCGACGTCAAGTCACTTTCGTCAAAGCAAGTAAACTCTACTTCTAGAAAATTAAGAACAATGATTGTGCATCAGGTTTGTTTTGCTTTTTAATGTTTTTATTAATTTAAGAAGCCACTGTAAACTTGTAATATTGCCATATTACAATGCGATTATACAGTATTTTGTGCCTGATAATGTCACTGCTAAATAACTATAAATATTGTGTAATCTGCCCCTGTGATTCTGGGCTGAAAGAGAATCCTGAGCACCATTTGTGAACAAAATCGTACAGTGTGCACCAGACTTTGAGTAATTAGTAGTTTTTCAGGAGATGCTTTAAGAAAGTGTGCATACAAATAACTTTAATAAGCTGCAGTTTGACTGTTGGGATGTGTGTGTGTGTATGTGTGTGTCAGTCTGAATGTGTCATCACACAATACAGTCATAGATCAGCTGTCACAGACGATGCAAAACACTATTACCATGACAACATAAAAAAAATTAAGCTGCAAATGGGTTCAAAATAACTGACAGTAAAGATGCTATGGCGATGGACTGCCATGGCCCAGTATTTGCCAAACAAGGTAAGACTTTGATAGTGAAATTTTGGGAGGGATTTTTTATTTTATTTTTAATAATGTATGTTATTGATAATAAAGCAAATAAACAAAGTGTGTGTACTCACGGTTCTAGACGTAGGGGGAGCCGAGGGCTGGTGAGCGAGACCATCTCCTGGATGGCCAGACGCAGTTTGAGGCGGTGCAGTGGGTTGCTGATGCCGATCTCTCTCTGGATCTCAGTGTCCGACAGGGCAGACATGATGGCCCCGCCTTTTACGTTGGCACGAACACGCTGCGACGTACCACGCTGGCATCCCTGAACCACAGCTTTGAACAGACAAACACATTTTGCATGATTAAACATGTACAAAGACATTAGAACCATGTTCCTGGAGAGCTACCTTCCTGCACACTCACACTTCAACTCGGCAGGACGGTAACCCTCGAGGAGCAGGCTAAGAGACCCCTGCTCTAAAACATCTATGTTGCAGGCTTCACCATTAGATGGCGCCATTGCCCTATGTGTAATTTTCCTGACCACTAACCAAACTGAATATTTTTTGCATCATGACCAAATCATTCTCTACTTCATATCTAAGCCAGAAGAAGAAATACATACAAGTATTTCAATACATTCAATATTGTGTGTAACATTGTTGGGAAACTCCAACTCAAAGTTGCAGCCGTTTTACTACAGCTTAATATTGCAATTGCATCATTCTAGGAAAGACTGATATCAGAATGTAATATGCAACTGTTCTACTACTCAGATCCTTATTTTAAGGCTGGAATACACAACACACTAGCCCCCGGTTTAAGGATCAACTTAATCCCAGACTAAAATGCATGTTTGAGCTGTTTTAACTAAAAGTCATTTACTGGCAAATCTTAAAATATATCACTGCCTTTGTTTTGTCTCAAAATGCACAACAGTGATGTTTTTTTCTAAGGCACATTAATAAAAGCTACTTAAATGTCCTGAACTGAACTAAGGCCTAAGCCCTGTCTGTGAAACCAGGCTGAACATCATTCACTAAACAACTGTCAAGTCCTTCCGAACAGGACAAACTCATACAGAATCATGCGACTCATAGCTAGGAGACGCATGACAAATGAAAATATTATGTATTCTAAATTCAATTCGATCTTACAATGTCCAATATTTACTTCAAATGCCGCAATTATGACATTTCATGTATTGCGTAACATAGCTCTAAGTGAATGAAAACATCCTGCAAAGTTTTAAATCTGAAAGTGCACTGTACATAAAGTTACTGTCTTTCAAAAGTTAGAGTCGACAAAATTAATCATTTTTAAACGATTCTAAAGCCGCTTCGTTGTGACGTCAAGATGAAACATTAGCTTATTGCGCGCACAGACAACAAGGAAAACTTGAACCTCAAACCGGCAGCTACAAATGTCACATCTACAATGTGAAGGAAGGCTAAAGACCAAGGACGAGCATGTCAAGAATCAGTGGTTAAAATGACATAATTTTGTCATGTTTTGTTGCGCGTTTCTGAAATAAAATTGAACAAAAAAATCGGCCAATATATCGAATATTGGATTTTAAAACCAACAAATATTTGTATTGGTATTGGCCTTCAAAATCCTTTATCTGTCGGGCTCTAATTAATATTCATGAGAAAAGCTGATGTGTTTTGTGCCCAAACCAAAAATGAATACTGCCCACCTCCAACCACGCGACTACTGTAGGACCGTCCCACTGAGCAAAAGGTAACCCTTTTCTTCTGGCTTCTTCCAACAACTCGTGCCTAGAGAGAGAGCAGGTGCCAGAGACAAAGCGAGACAGAGAGGAAGACAGATAAGAAGAAAGACAGAACTAGCTTAGAAATAATCAAATAAACAGAGAGAGAGAGAGAGAGAGAGAGAGAGAGGGGAGGGAGGAAAGGGGCATGTAGAGAGAGAAAGTGAGATGCTTTATCTGTCTCTACCAGGTTTCCTGTCCTTTAATGGCCACTATCGGTTTATCAGAGCAACATGAACACTAAATGCATACGTTCTTTTTAAAAGTTTCTTTCATACCCACTGCTACTACTCCGTAATTAGCATGTAGCATGACGAATGCTACCTTTTCATGTAATCTCTGTAAATAAGCAGTACCTAAGCCAAAATAATGATTGGTTTGAGCTCACATCAATCCATGATTTAATTTTAGGTCCGTCTCGTCTCTTAAAAATGGTCTGGGTTTCTGTTTATGAATCAAAGACCAGGTTGCAGTGGGATAAAACGAACCAAAGAAACTAACGGTGAAGTCGATCACGCTGAGAAGCCAACTAACTGAAAGTTCCAGTTTTTTTAGATAAACATATCGTGACATTTCCTTGCTGTGTCCTGATCCTCCGCCTTTAAAAACGAAAGCTTAAGGAAACTGGAATGCTGTGACTTATCGAGGGAAAACACAAACGCCTTTCTTTTGAACCCTATTCTTGATAAATATTTGCGCTTTAAGACAAGGCTGCTATCATAAACTCTCATCAGACTTTCACAGAGACGCTTTTTTAACAGCGTTCTTCAGTGGGAAATATGTTTAGCTTTTGCCAAGGTTTTACAGGGGCTGAAGGACTTGTAATAGAGCAATGTTCCAATATATCTCTCCTTCTAATGTCTGAACGTCAGAATGTACTCGTCTCCAAGGATCCGTCATTTTGAGCCGGTTTCAACTTAGAGACCAAGGCGAGGCTTTACGATTGGTGGAACTGTTGGAAATCTGAGGGGATTTGGCTACAGAATAAGTACAGGTGAATATTTTACGATACACAGATGTTGTGGTGGGCTTTAATGCAGAGATCGTTGGATGTTCCTCCCTCAGAAGAGAGCAGCTTCATAATCCAACCGTATCTTTGGGGTCTATAGTAAGGCCACTTGAATGAACTGTTGGGTACAGTACTAACACATGCTGTAGTGAGTGATATGGCTCTGTCCACGGGACTTCACGTGACCACTGATATCTTTTTTCCACCGAAATGGTGCCGTGATGGTGTCTGATCCGGTTCTGTGTTTGTGTGTGTGTTGGGGGGGGCTTGTTTATAAATCTTAGTCCTTGTTATGGGACCATACTTTAGCATTCCAAGTGATTCTGTGATTCTGTTATTTTATGCAGATTGTTTGTACAACTAAAGCTGTTTTTTAATCAAACTATTAAATAAAAATAACGTTGGATCATGGGAAAGCCATCGATAAACCAATTTAAAATTTTTGAAAAATGCCACTGTGAGACAAACCCCGGTACATAAATGGCACTGTTATTAAAGCTACACTGTGTAACTCTTTTAGTTTATTCTTTGCTAAAAACACTTTTGTAGTCGCTGTCCGCTTGTCACATAGTTCTTAACACCAACGAGAACAGCAGCACTACATTCATCTTGCCTTGCATCTTCCTTGTCTTATTTCTTCCTGGCTGTGTAGACGGCGACGCGCATAGATATGTATATAAAGGCTAGATGTGTTATGGCAGAGTTTCCATCATCATCACCGGCGGCCATCTTGTCACAGGTAAGCTGATGTAAGATGAGTGGTCAACACGAACACAAATACTCTTATCTCGTTGAAATCTTGTCGGATTAACAAATGGTTTGGTTTCTTACAAACGTTATTAACGAGGCTATAATTATCTGGAAGATTATTTATTTATACACTTATTTTTCATAAGTATGCTGTGTCATAGCTACATCTCTGACGTTTATAACAAACCAAACCGTTTGAAAATCGGTAGAAAATTTAGCAAGTTATGGTTATTTAAATAGTACACAATGTTACGAGTGAGCGAGCTGCCTGTGACGAGATGGCCGCCAGGTGCAGACGTCGACCTCCATTGGCCAGCAGCGCGGATGACACATCTAGCCTTTATATACGTATCTTTGGCGACGCGCATATCTTCTTCACCGCTGCATATGTGTGCTTGCTCAGCAAGACCGTTTTGTGTTTGAGCGCCCCCAAGTTGTGTTTTACTGTAACTTCAGAAGCTCCAAACACGTGAGCAAAAGCGCCAATCTCTTTGGTCAGATAGTTTTTGACGCGGTGCGTCAAACTAAAAAATCGAACCCGAGGTGTTTTTTTTTAAATGACGCTTTTACGTGTGGCGTTTTACGCGTCAATGTGAACACTCACATTGGCGCCCTTTGTTTAGTCACGAAGCGTTTAACGTCGGCGAATAACGTGCGCAAAATTAATCCCGGTGTGAACAGGCCTTAAGGTTTTTAGTTTAAACTGGCAGGTTTAAAGAACCTTATTTTTGATGTCAACACAAAGCACAGAACCAGATTGGGCAAGGGCACCGTTTCGGTGGCGAACTATTCAGTGGCAGTGAGCTTTCGTGTCGGTGTGCTGTAAAGGCAATAAGGCCTTCGTGGTGATGGTGGTGGTTATGATGTATCTCTCTCATCTTTACATGTTGGACTGCATATGTTCAGGTCCAATGTAATGCGTATGAGTGACTTCCTCTGAACATACTGTCGCTGGGGAGGGAGAGAAACAGTTATGAGAGAAAACAAAATGAAAAGAAAAAGAGAGAAGGGAAGTAATCAATGAGTTGACAGTCCATAACCAGAGACGAGACCTGGTTATTGAATACGGCACACAATGCACACACACGCGCACGCACACATACACGAGAGGAGAAAGGCCTCAGCATGGCAGATCAAGAACAGGTTGTTATAAAGGCACACATTCCTCTCCAGGCAGAGATGCATCCTCTATAGAACTGTAGAGGGGAGAATCACATTTACAGTCAAATGAAAAAGAAAGGCAGAGGCAGGGGTCTCTAGATGGACAGAAAGGAAATGCGTCGGACCCCCCTGAAGATAGACACACACTTTAGGAGCATGACGACAGACACGGACAGAGTGTCGACAGTGGAAAATGCAGCAAGTCTCGGCAACACAAACTGAAACTTACCCGCTGATACAGAGTCAGATGAGGAGAGAGAGAGAGAGAGAGAGAGAGAGAGAGAGAGAGAGAGAGAGAGAGAGAGAGAGAAAAGAAAAATAGAGAAAGCGATGGGAGACAAAATTAAATGCTTGTTATTGAGCATACTGTATGTAGTTTAGAAAAACACCTCAGCTCAGACACGTGCATTACTGCTGGGAATTGTTGTATTTCTGGCACTTTGATATTGACTTATCGGTCACAATTGAACAGATCTTGTCTTTAAAAGTTTTTTTTTATCATACAGCATGCAAAAAGTGTGCAATGAAAACGGTGAAGAGCCGTCCTCGCATGGCGCCACGATGGATGAGAGTCAAGTTACAGTACATAAAACGGTAACATTCAACCATTAGCGTTAAGGCAAAGAAACGTGATGTTCTGGCAAGCATCACATCATGACTGTGCTGTAAACACATCTAAGTATGACACAAACTCACAAGCTTGCTATGAAAGGCACATTCTCATGTTAACATACATTCTACAAATTACAATCATACAAATACAAGGCAATTGCATTATTTTAGTAGATAATACGCAGTTTTATTATTGTAAACTTAAACAAATAAAAACTATACTGACCATGAAAATTTGTTCTTTTTATTAAATGAGCTAACGCAAGGCCCAAAACATACTCTACCCAAGTACGCAAATGTGCGAACGGCAGTTGGTTACTGCAAGCTCAAGCATTCAGGATTTTTTTTGGCATAAAGGTTTTAGTGCATCACAATGGTGATGGAAATGATAATTTTATATAAATTTTAGATTAACTAAATGTCGCAAACAATAGTTTAGAAACATTTATGAGAAAATTATTCATTACGAAACAAAACACAACAAATTTTTCAGTGTTACTACAAGCATATTCAAAGCCTAGCGTCTTTCCGAATGGTTGTTTGTTCTTTCAGGTCATCTATTGTCATGGCAGATCAACGGTTCGAATATAATTTTAGCTTCGCAACTTAGCTACGTTATACTGTCAGCATGCTTATAGCTAGCTACCTAATTAACAGTTTATTGCATTAACCTATCTTGAGCACTAAGGGTTGCTATTGCCAAAGTGACACAACAATGCACACCACTCAACAGGACCGTACGCCTGCAATGTGCTTGCTTACTGGCGTAAAGTATGTTTCTGGCCTAAGGCACTACAAAGCATCCAGATGGGCCATATGTTCAAATATTGGTTTTCACAGGGAGGTGTGTGGAGAAAAACATGACAGTTTGTACGATTGTAAGGTTGTCATGGTGTGGTAATATTTACTTAGTTTTAAAAAAATTGGGCCAAGGAATTAATTACCTTAATAAAAGGTTGTGTGTGGCATCTAATTTGAATTTGTCAGAAAGCGATTTATAAAATACTTACTTCTTTTTAAGCCTGCGATCTTTCTCTGCCTGTGTTCCCAGCTTTCCAACCGCAATATCCTGACCCATAAGCTCAGGATCGGATACATTTCCTATTGATGGAAAAGATCCATTAACCCATCATCTGATAATGTTAGTATGATCATTATACTTACATTCAACTCTAAATCAGTATTTTATCAGATTAAATCAGTATTGAAAAGAACTGTGATATATCAACATCAGGTCATAGAGCTTAACCTGAATTTAAACCAGACCTTAAAAGGGTGGTTGACTGCGATTTAACTTTTTTCATTTTAAATAGTGTGTAATGTTGCTGTTGGTGCATGAACAGTATCTGCAAAGTTGCAGCGCTCAAAGAAAATTTAAAAATCTTTTAAAAATCAGGTCTTTTAAAAATCAGGAAGTTTAATTGCCTACAAAAACGACTCCAATTGGGACTACAGCTGGGTTATGGTACGTCACTAACCCACACATTTGCATCAACCACTCCCTCAGAATATGCAGAAAATGGCATGCGCAATGCACATATTTCTGAGGCACGTCGACTCGTCGAGTGTGTTGTTCACGCAGCTGTCAGGTCTTCTGTGTTCGGGCTTCCCATGGACGCTATTCTTCCTCAACAATGGATACGATTTATGTTTGATTATGTTCCTGAAAATGACGATCGTAATCTAGCGAGTTCAACACCGGATTCAACAAGAAACTGTTACTAAAACATGAAGCAGTTCCGACTTTAAAACAAGAGGCAGCAGTTGTTGGGCCACAATCTGTAAGTAGGCTAAGACTTAATCATTTTAAATGTATTTGCATGTATAATTCAAGACGTAGTCTTGTGTTTTATTTTTTTTTCAAATGCCAGTGCTGGCTTTAGCCACTACTAGCTAGACTATGCTATTTTGTGTCTACGACAAACGCGTACAAACATTATGGACCTGAATTTTCTATAAGTACTAATGTTTTAAACGTATTTTTCATGTATATATGCTTTATGACGTTATTTTCGATTTGATCAAGAACGTAAACATGCCAACGCTGTTTGAGTATAACATTAGTAGCCAGTCAGTTGCTATTGTTGCCAGTCAGATGCTATTGTGTAAAACAAACGTGTATAAAGTTAAAAATGTAGCAAATTATCATTCAGAAACTTTTATTAAGAGCCGTGTGTGGTGAGGTTCTGTTTAACTCTCTTCATCGCGGCTTTCTCGGTCTGATTCTGCCTGAAACTGATACTGCAGTTCGACACATATTTACATCTGGACCGGAGCTCATAACGTGCCCGTAAAGGTAATGAGCGTTAATCTTCTGGACAACGTGAGCGACAGTTTAGCGAATCACAACACACCGAGCCAAACTAACCAATCTGAGCCCGCCACGTGTTTCTGAGGGAGTGTTTTCATAGTATCAGGAAGTGAACCGCTCGTTCAGGGGACAGAGGAGAGCGCGGCTGACAATAAAGGTGAAGTTTATGAAAAATACGACTTTTAAAAAAAGAAAAACCACAAATACATGTTATATTGCACCCCATGAATACAATCATGCAAAGAAAAAAGCAGTCAACCCCCCCTTTAATAGTTTATATGTCACTATCTATGTTGCTGTGTCTATGTCCGTACCTTGTCCTGGTCCCATAATCTCTTTCCCTAGCTGCCCCAATCTGGCCTTTTCTTTCTTCCCAAACAGTCGTCCGATGGAGGACTCGATGCCTTTCTTTTTCGGCTGTTTGTGAAGGGAGTCCTGGCTGCTGGCTACACTGCTCAGAGCACTGGCTTCCGTCTCTAATGCAGCCGTCAGCCTGGAGACAGTCAATCACATCAACAGTGTTAAAGTCGAGTTATGTTTGTACACAGCACGTGTCTCAGCGGCTGTCGGGTATCTTTTTGCCTTCTCACCGTGCGTCATTGTGTGAAGAAGCGGGTAGCGTGTGGGTCATGCGGACATGGCGAGGTGTGGGAGGCGGCGAGGTCTCGCATTTGATGGTTGCCTTGTCCTCTCTGCCGTCCTCATCCACTGCTGCGATCTGTGAGGCAAAGAAAACTCTGATGTCTTCAAATATTGTGCACTATTCCAAATCCAAGTCTTTTTAAATTCACCCAAAATGTACTCTAACGCCATTCCAAAACTATTACTTTTTCTCTTTGGAATATAAATTAATTTTGAGTCATGAAATTCAATTAAATTCAATGAAAGTCAATTGGCTCCAAAGTTCTTCAAAATATCACTATCCGCAGAAGAAAGTAAATCATACAGGATTGGAACGACAGTAAAGATACATTTTTGGGTTGAAAACAGGATGTGTTTTATATGTATTTTTAATTCTAAATTAACATAAAGATATTTTCATACAACATACAGTATAGTGTATTCCAGAAACATTAGATATTAATAATGTGAATAATAATATTAAAAATAAGCAATAATGAAAATCATTTTATTTATAATTAACTATGAATAATTGATTAATATAATTGATTACTAATATTTATATATATATATAAATGACAATAAAGATGAATTGTTGGATTGAAAACAGGTGTGTTTTATATGTATTTTTCATTCTAAATTACCATAAAGATATTTTCATACAACATACTGTACAGTATAGTAACCTTAGATATTAATAATGTAAATAATACTATTAATAAAAATAAGCAATAATGAAAATAATTGTAATTATAAATAACTATGAATAATTGATTACTTATATATATATACTTAAGTAATCTATATTATATACTATATACTTAAATACTTATATATATACTTTTTTGTTGCTGTAATTCTCAGTATTATTGTTTTTTTTACCAGCATTCATTTTTACAAATTTTTACATTCACATTTTTGCCCAACCCTGATGTCCTCTATGGTGCTTATAAAAATAATCATGTACAAATACATGAGCTCTTTATGAAGGGACTTTTAAAGTAGTACCTTTCTCCTGTGTTTCCGCAAGTCACTAGGCTGCAGAACAGAAAAGATCAAAGGTTAACAGCTTTCTGACTGTTAATGGACTTGATAGTCATAAAGCATTCAAAAGCAACTTATTGTGTTGATAAAGAAAATGCAGAGAAATTACTAGAAAAGCTGTAATACAGAATTTCATTGAGAGATTTCATACCGTTTCATTTGTGGATTAACCAGCAAGTAATGTGGCTTAAATTAAACAAATAGAGGTCATATACATTGTTTCAAATAAAATAAATATATAAAAATGTTTTCCAATGACCATTTACTTCCATCTACGGTCAGCACAGCTAATCTCATAAAAGTATCAAAGAAAATTTACTGTAAATACTGAAAGGACAGAGATAGGCGTGAGCTCGTATACCAGTGTCATGACCCCCATGCGCTCCATGTCGCGGGCCGGGCTGCGCGGGGTGAGTTTGGGGGTGGAGTGTCCGCTGGGAGGTGAGGAGGAGGCGAGGGAGGATGCGGTGGCCGAGGCGGTCATGGGCAGGTCCGGGATGATGAAAGCCGCGCCAGGTTCAGACCCTCCAGGCTCACTGCTGGCCACGCGGTTCTCGATTTCCTCTTGCCCTCAGTTCTGTCATGACTCCTTCTCTTCTTGGATCAGCCTGGAGAAACAAGAGAAAAGAGCTCAGCCCATAGAAAGTTAGGAAGTATTTGATGATTATCTACTTGATTTACAACATTACTGGAAGGGCTAAGCTTGCTGGGTGAAAATATGTAACCATTTTTGGCAAAAAGACTGTAGCTAAAACTTCTAATTATCCCTTAGTACGATGGATAGTGCCAAATGGAAAGCTTTGAACTGTTTGAACACAGAAAAATGACTATATAAATGCAATAACAAGCACAGAGGGACAGAGAAATAATAACAGGCTTGCATTTTACTGGCCAAAGACTGATGCGGTTGGTTTCAGTCAGTGAAAGCTTGAGGACACGAACCGACAACACTCAAGGATGGCAAACTGCAGTTTGCTGATCTAATGTTCGACAGCTCTTGTTTTTCATGGGCTCAGATTATTGAATATTGAGTAACGCAACCATTCGACTGGGCTGCAAACAATTAAACATTGACCATTTGTCAAGCATTTAACATGTTTACAGTTGGTTGTAAGGAATTCAACGCTTTTGTGTCTGAGTCGAACACCAAAGCTGGCGCTTTATCAAAAGTGGACCACTAATGGAGGAGAGAAGTAAACAGGGGACCATCTTTCTTCCTGCGGTAATCAAAACAACCAACACATATTATAAGCACACTTTAATAGTACAGTGAGCTGTATTTGTACACTGGTAATCAAATAAAGTCTGGACACACATACTGTACTGCACATTATATATATGTGGTTGAGGTTGTTTTTTTTTTTTTATAAACCGGTTTTACATTAAGGGGGATCCCGAAAGAAATGCTCAAGAAATACTTGCCTTCTGTTCTGGCTTCATCAAATATTAATTACACATTTCCACTGAATTGGACAAAATTCAAATTATATCTCAATGAAAAAGTCATACATTTGCTTTTGACAACCTTAGGTGCAAGTGCCCATCCGGTCTAGGGTCTCCAATATGTGGGAAATCCACAGACAGGACACAGCAATGACAGGTGATAGAAAGTGTGATATTGAGGAAGACGCTGAACTGCAGGAACAGGCGTTACATTTCAGTCAACCTAATCTTGTTCAGTAACAACTGGACAGCCTGACAGGAGAAATCCTGAGCTTTGGCTGATATTTAAATCCACATATACGCTGCCTGAAGGCACAATCTTGCTTTCTGCAGCACCTTTAATTGTTTTTAATTCAACCTAGGGCTTGCGTGTAGCAGAATCCTGATTCTAAATCTATAGATAAGATAACAAGTTTTATTTAGTGCTGTCAAACAGTACTAATTAACAGTACTGTAGTAATGTACTAAAAAGTAAATAAAAATGCCCTGTCTAAAACCAATTAGGCAACAGTGCTTGGTCAGTATAGATATACACATATAAACAGAGAAACTCTATAATTTTTATATAAAGGACAGGCAAATTTGTTTTATAAGAAAAATAAATTAAAATCAATAAACATTTTGGTAACGCTTCCTTTTACAGTCCAGTTACCCATGTAAATACTATGTACTTATTTTAGTAACTACAATTACTGGGTAATAACTAATACTAACCCTGAACCTACCCCTAAACCTACCCCTGTTCATGTACTTACCTTATATTAGCCAGTACTTTCTAGGTGAAGTACACTGTAAGTACCTGTAAATACTGTACTGTAAAAGGAAGCCGGTACCAACATTTTAACCAGGGGCAGGCACATTAGCAGTAATAAAACAGTAAAACAAAAATATTAAGTGGATTTTGTGAGATACATTCAGTGGTCATTCTGTTGCAAAATAACTTTACAACTCGTGATCCAAAACAAAACGTATTGGCTTCCATGTTATTTACCGTATTTTCCGCACTTTAAGGCGCACCTTCAATGAATGAGCTATTTCTGACATTTTTTTTCATATACAGTATATTAGGGTGCACCGGATTTTGAGGCGCATAAGATACTGCAGTTAAACATTTGACTGGGTTTGCGTCATGCATCCACGTAGATGTGCTGGGAATGTAGCGAGTGCGCTGCGGCACCGTAGGTGCAGGCGTTTATTAGTGTGAGCGTGCTGGGGCGGGCATCGAACTTCCATTCGCAGCCTGACTATAAGTATTCAATGAGCGGCGGCTCGCTGACAGCAACGGCTGGCTGTTTTGAATGAGACGACCCAGTTACTGTGAACGGGGAGCGCTTTATGAACATTCTGTGACGCACGAGCAGCACCAGTGTGTCTGTTAAGAGTGAGCGCTCGTGAGCGGGAGACACACATAACCTGATTTATACAAGGTTGAACTGTCCGTGTGGTGTGACAAAGCGGGCATAGATGGAAGACGGGCACAGGCGAATTTTAAATATCGCCGGAGCGTTTTTAACTAATTGATCCATATATAATGCGCTCCGGCTTTTCAGTGCGCCTTGATAGTGCGGAAAATACGGGTAAATCTTACAGAGGCGAGTCAAACTCCGTTTCATTCAACTATCCGATCGTGCTTTCTCTTTAAATGTTCGTGCATTACAGAGGTGCTGCCGTGATACGCAAGGACTGCTTTGCAAACCATGCAGGTAATCTTTTTATTCACTCGTATCCAGGCTAAAATGCTCTCAAACTTTAGATGTTTTGGTATGTGCAGCTGCAGCGTTGGACACCGGCATTTCTGTATGTTATTGCTCAGCAGAGAAGCTAATGCGCATGTGCGACTTGGCAGAGGTTGTAATGAAGAGAGATGCCTCGGTTCGGAAAAAAAAAACCATGTCTGGCGACAACGTCGACAATGAAATTCATTGTCGACTATTTCTATTGTCCGATTTTTATCGTTAGTAACGTTTCCATTCAGAATCTTATTGGCATCCATTTCTGTGTCTTGCGCCTGTCATTCACTCAAAAAGTAACATTAACCAACTATCTGGCCGGCTCGCAAGCCCAAACGAGTGTGTGCGGCGTGCCTGTTGTTTTTTCCGGTCTAGCTAGATCCGCTTCGTCCCTCACGTGACGCAAGCCATTGAAATGAATCGGTTTCATAGCGCAGCGCCACGCATGCCGTGTCCTGTTGCAAAAGCATGTGAAAAAAAAAACAAAGTTTGCTAGGCCAAAAAGACTGTTAATCGCGGCAAAAAATGTACACACGTTAAAATGGGTTTGCGTTAACGCCTTAATAACGCGTTTAACTGACGGCCTAGTTTTAATAGATTTGACCGTTAAAACAAACAAAAAATACAGCAAAGTAATTAGCTAGGGAGTACATGGTTATTTGTAGATTATGGAGGGAATCTTGAATAATACATCTACACTTTTAAGACACAAAGTTTACAAATTGAATCCCCCATGCTGTAAGTCCACATAAAGCTACTGGGATAATAGTCAAGGAACTGTTGTCACTGGCAATGTACAAGGAATCAATGTACAAGTCACATTGATGAAAGTCATCTAATAAATGTCAAATAAACACTTAGAACAAACAAAAATCAGGTGTAAATATTTACAGGAGAATTGAGAGAGTGAAAAGCGCCAGTAAAAATGCAGGAAAGAATAGTCGTAAATGAGTAAGTCTGGAATAAACTACACAACTTTTAAAATATGAACATAATTTAAATTGTTCGGAACACAAGAAACTCATGCAGTAACATATACCTCGCTGATAGGGGACACATAACAAATAAAATCTACTTAAAATTTCAAATATTTGATATCCTGTGAGTGGAAAAAATCCATATGTGAAACCAAACACATCAGACGCTCTGCCCATCATACATTGCATAATTTTCAGTAAAAATCTGTCAACTTGGACTGCCCAAACTCTACAGACTTGCTCTGACTTTTGGCAACTACTGTAGCGTCAAATCCACTGAGGTCGCATTTATGAGTTAAAAGACCACTGAGGTCGCATTTATGAGATTATGACCATGAATTTTTTAAATAACATATACATTATGTTTTCAGAGAAAATTTGTAAAAGTTGATTTTAATCTAATGCTAAATGCATCACAAGAACCAAAAACATGTTTTTTCATTAAATAATACACACTCATCTGATTTGAACAGTGTAATTCACAGAATTACAAAATATATATATTTGCCTCCTAAAACTTTTAAGAGGCAAATTTAAAGATTTTGAATTTAAAGATTTATAAAAAACTTATTTTTTTTATTTTTTTGTCACGCATGAATGCTTGTCTATTTCAGGCTAAATATAAAACGCATGTATACCGTATTTTCCGCACTTTAAGGTCAATTCGGATTATAAGGCCCAGCTTCAATGAATGACCTATTTTAAATATTTTTCATAAATACGGCGCACCGGATTATGGCGCATAATATATACTAATGATAATGATAATGATACTGCAGTCAAACGTTTGACTGGGTTTGCGTTGTGGATACTAGATGTGCTGGGAATGTAGCGAGTGCGCAGCGCCGGAGGTGAGGCGCTTATTAGTGTGAGCGCGCTGCCTGGGGCGGACACGTAACTTACATTCGCAGCCTGACTCATATGAGTATTCAATTTGGGATGGCTCGCTGACAGCAACGGCTGGCTGTTTTTAATGAGACGACCCGGTTACTGCATGTGAACGGGGAGCGCTTGATGAACATTCTGTGACGCGCAGGCAGTGCCGGGGTACAGTGTGTGTGTTAAGAGTGAGCGCTCGTGAGCAGGAGACACACATAACCTGATTTATACGAGGTTGAACTGTTATGACTATAACGTTCATAGTCGAATCAGACCTCTCTGAATCGAATCGTCAAATCTTCGACTATTAGAAGTCAGCCCTAAACAAATTACTTGCTTTTGTAATCCAATCCAACCAGGGCTATATTTATCTGCTAGTACTACTAGACCTAATCTGAATTTGATAACATTAAAAATCTTTTGGACAGGCTTGAATATCTTGTTGGAATTTTTTGACAGATGCCTGCCTTTTTAGATCCTACCTTTAGGAGTGCAAATGAACAAACCTAACAATGCTAAAAAAGGTGTGCAGCAAGGGTCAGTCTTAAGCCCTCTTGATTTTCACAAAATTTTCCTTTGTGACCTTTGAGGTGATATGTTTAAGAATTGTACTGTTCTTACATTGCTATACAGGTGTATTACATAACAGACCTTAAAGCCATTTGAAAGTAATACCTCTTCTCAATCTCTGAATAAACAATTAAGACTTAAGTCTTCAAAGGGTGCAGTGGTCACAATAAATAGACTGACCGGATCTCTTTATTGATGGCATCCAGTTGTTCTTGCAGCATCATTGCAAAGAGTTTGAGCATCTGAATGTCCTCCAGGAGACAGTAGATCCATCGAGCTGAAAGGGTCTCTCGGTCATCGTCATCAATATCCGAACATTCTCCGTGCTCGCTCTCAAACGGGTGGCCGCCCAGAACGCCAAGTTGCTGAGAGCGCCATTTCGTGTTTTTCAGAGACTTAGCCTGCAGGGAGATTAAGGGAAGTGAAGAAGTGATGTTCAGTAAAAGCTTCAAGAAACAAGGGGTGAAGAGATCCTCCTACCTTCTGTTCGTCAGTACGTAACCCCAGGCGCCCTCTCCTGGGTCTGCGGATCACCTTGGCGGAGTCGATAATGGTCCGACTGCGTCTCGGCAAGAGAACCCAGAGAGAAACGCAGATCTCCAGAAGCATCCATATGGGATCTGGAATCAAGGCCACAATCTATCATTAAGACATCTAGAATTTAGATACATTAAATTTCAATGCTAAATGAAAGAACAATATAAAATCATGCAGGGGAATCAAAATTGCCATAAGTAGATTAATTAACATCACTGCATAGAGAGGGTAACCTCTGTTCCAAAACCAAGTGAGCTGCTTTGCTGTCTACATTAGCACTCTGTTCTTAACCAATATTGGAACTTAATAATTAACTGATCTGGAACAGCACATGCAGCAACTTTAACTGCCACATAAATCCTCATGTGAAGTATACGAGAAACTTTACTCTTGATTCCAATAAAACTTGAAGAAGATGCTGAGCTAACAGCCCAATACTAATATAACATTAAAAATCTTTTGGACAGGCTTGAATATCTTGTTGGAATTTTTTGACAGATGCCTGCCTGGTTTAGATCCTACCTTTAGGAGTGCAAATGAACAAACCTAACAATGATAAAAAAAGGTGTGCAGCAAGGGTCAGTATTAAGCCCCTTGATTTCACTAAATTTTCCTTTGTGACCTTTGAGGTGATATGTTTAAGAATTATAATAGAATGCAATGGTGCTGAAAAATAGATTCTGGAACTATTTTTCACATTCATTTCCATAGTTTTTTTTGTTAAAGAGTTATAAGCCATGAATCGAACCATCCAGCAATTATAATTCTGTCGAGCTTGTTGGGATTTGAAACAGAGCTACTGTTAATTGTAAAAGGATAGTTCTTAATTTTTCATTATTTCTGTCTCACCGTGACAGTGTGGGCTCTGTGAGGGATCCGGCCCTCATCCGGGTACTGATCCAGCTCAGATCTCAGTTTCCTCTATCTCATCCGAGAGGTGAGACTACAACCGCAAAAGCACATTAAAGTTTCATTTTACTCAGAATGGGTAGCAAAACATTACATTAAAATGTGTTCAGCCAAGCTAGTTTTCGGAAAATAAAAACTAATGACCTTTCTCTGAATGGAGTCTTCTAACTGCTTCCTGTAGTTATCAGAGTCTTGTATTAGCACATTCTGAAAGAGAGGCAATGGAAACGGTATGAGTGATTGACAGGTCGGAAGTCATTGGTACTGCCGGTTGGATCGTCTCCCACCTTCTCCTCAAGAGCGGACATCCTCTCTTTCAGGTGGAGCTGTAATCGCTCGTTGGACTTTGGTCAAGAGTCTGTCCACAGTGTCTGACAGACGCTTATTGTGTTCCTCGTTCATCTTCTCTCTTGTCGAGCCTGAGGAAACACAATACACCATTTCATTTATAATTATTATTTTTTTTTTACATTATATTCACACAAATCCAATATTTTAAAATGTGTTGTCTCTTTTTAACCTGTTTATATGTGTGGAAGATTTAGTGTTAAATCAGTAAAGACAATGAAATACTATCCTATACACACTATATATTGCAGGCTAAAAAATGAAATAGTATGTTGAAATGTGGTCATATGACCTGAGTACATAGCATGTTTAACACTCAGAGATTCAAAGCATTTTTGTGTATGATGCTTTTTAGGAAGACATCAGTTTAAAGCATTGAGGTATGATTTGGAGAAACACTGCAAAATGCCACTCTTGATTAATACAGTAAGTAAAAGTTTTGAATTCACAACAAAAACGTTTTTTTTTTTTTTCTTTTTTTCTGGCTTGCTCGCATTCTGAGTGTTTTAATTTTGCAAATGTTGCCCAGGTAGGTAGGAATTAAAAAGTATATTATGTATTTCTGGCAGTTCTATTAAATAATCAGTTAGAATTAGACTATAATCATAGTTGATTTTGCTGCCAGTTTCTTCATCATACTGGAAATGGAAGGTCAAAATAGAGTGCATTGTGGGATATTGTTTTCCACGAAGAATTTCCATTTGGGTGGCAACTTGAATATTCCATATAAACAGAAAAATTACATTCTGCACTATGTAAGCATACTGTAAAAATAGTACATAGTATACAATTATGCAATTTCTAAAAAGAATTTGATTTAATGATATAAAGTGATGCTGACCCTGAGCAGTTCTTGATTCTTCTCCTCCAGCTGTCCCTCTAAATGTCTCATACGCTCCTCCGATACTGCCGTGTCTCTCCTCCGCCTGAACAACAAACACACACACACAATGTATTTAGTCAGATGAGGAAATGTAAATCCACAAATTAGCCCAAACCAGCAGAGAAATGACCCAAGAAACCATGTGATGTTGGCTCGAATCAAAATAAGAGTGTGCATTTGGTTCATGAGGTACCGTCACACCAAACACCACAGATATGGCTAAGCAGACAGGTAAAGAGAAGGAGTGTTTATTTCCTTGAGCTTCTGTTCTCTCGTGGGTGAACAGAAAGAACCAAGTCCGTCAGCAACTCATTAAAGCGAAGAAAATCCCAGCTGAGCATCACATGAAGCTGAAATACACCAGCAGTGAACAGACCCACAACCACACAGAGCAAAGTCAAGTGAATAAAAGAGAGAGAGAGCGGCTTTCAGCCCCACCTTCCTAAGACTGCAGTTCACGTCCTGGAGTTTAGCTACCATATCACACTACCAAACCACAATACAGAGAAATAACACACAATATTAATCATGAAAACCATATGAATCATTTCTGTCAGTAAATGTTACCACAACAGTTATCAGATGATTTAAATACTGAACAAGTGTTTAATTTCTGTTTTGTAATTGCTTATTTTTTCTTTAAAGTCACCATGAAATCAAATTCAAGTGCTCTCGTAGACTTTAATCAAAATAACTTCCCCTCCCTCTTACAGCAACATCTCTTCTCTTCTCTGATGATGTGTTTACTGTATGGATTGAGGGCGGGACAACATGTCACTCACATGACATTACAGCAAATCACAACCATCCAACATCTAATCATTCTCAATGGACAAAATCAAGTCCCACGCCTACATTTATTTTATTTTATAAAGAAAGAATTAACATAATAATAACATTATTTTTATAAAGTTAATAAGTAACTAATATAACAATTTATAAAGAAATAATTAAAAACTTTACGACTTCATCAAGATAATTGTAAAATAATGCTACTTTTTTATAAAGTTAATTATATAAACAATATAACAACTTTATAAAAAGCATTTGTTTTGCTTATGTACAGTAATCACCTGAGGAAAGGAAATAACTCACATAAAATGATGAACAAAATGAATTAAGCATTCAGTGTTTGGTGAAAATTTGTGATTGTTGTACATGGTGGAAACAAACGCCAGGCAAACCAAAAAATATATGATATATTTAATCATATGGCCCTTCAAAACTTCAGCACACACAACAGTTGTTTATGCTGATCAATGCACATTATAAATTTAGACTAAGTGCAATATAATGCTTTGCACCAAGCAGACCAAGAACTTTTAGAACCTCTAAATGTGCAGTGGTCAGAAGACAAACCACCTCAAAATGGCCCTTGACCCTCGCCTGATATTTGAGCCCAATATGGGCCACAGTATGATGTCTTGGTCGCTTCTCTGAGTCTGAAGTAGTATTGTTTCTGTGATTCATTCTGTGTCAATAACTCATTTTAAGGCGAGACACTGACAGGTGAATAGGGTAATTTTTTAACTAGCAGATATCACCATGAAACTTTCCCAGTTAATTACCTAACATTAAGATGAGAAAAAAATATATTACAAGTTTTCTGTAATTTAATGTTTAAATATGCAAATGAGACATTATCTAATTAAATATGCACTAATTTGCATGTATTTAAAAAAAATGAAATCTGAGTATTGGATAAAGCCAGGTTCAAAATTATTAGATGAGAAAAACATTACAGGGGGATTTATGGATATCTACTTTTGTTATCCTGTAAATCAGAATATACTGCCAATTGCCTTAAAGAGGGGTTGACTGCTTTTTTTCTTTGCATGATTGTATTTATGGGGTGCCATATAACATGTATTCGTGGTTTTTCTTTTTTAAAAGTCTTATTTTTCATAAACTTCACCTTTATTGTCAGCCGCGCTCTCCTCTGTCCCCTGAACGAGCGGTTCACTTCCTGATTCTATGAAAACACTCCCTCAGAAACATGTCGTGAGCTCAGATTGGTTAGTTTGGCCCGGCGTGTTGTGATTGGCTAAACTGTCGCTCACGTTGTCCGGAAGGTTAACGCCCATTACCTTTATGGTAGGGGTGGGAAAAAAATCGATATTGCGATATATTGTTGTGCTCTCTGTTGCAATAAATAATCGATACACTAACGCCCAATATCGATATTTTATTACAACATTAAATTATTAATTTACCCGTTGTCAATGTCACTGTCACTACCCAATATCTACCATTCTGTTTGCGGGGGTCGCTGTTCGAGTAAATAGGGGTAAAGGGGAAGCTAATCTGGGCGACACAAACCCACCAACCCGTCATTTCAGCTACAATGATGAAATCAAAACAATGAAAGCATGGCGAAGCGGCTCTCCACGTCTCTGCTTTCGTCGGCTAAAAGTTAAGAAACTCACGCTATAAGCCGTCAGTGCCGAGCCGCAGCAGTTCGCACGTGACTTATGCAGTGTTTCCCACACATAGACCGCGCAATAATTCGCCGCCTCATACTGCATTTCATTTAACACTATTTAAAACACGCAGCGTATTCTTTCAGTTGTATTTCCCCGCTCTGCCTCCGTCTCTGTCTCACTCACTCGTCTCTCTCTCTCTCTCTCTCTCTCTCTCTCTCTCTCTCTCTCTCTCTCTCTCTCTCTCTCTCTCACACACTCACACACACACACACACACACACACACAACGTGCACACCGCGTCTGTCTATGAGGCGCCGGACTGGACAAAAGCGAAGTGAACTCCGTGAGAGACAGAGTGTGACTTTATTTAAACTTATATAAAACTAATATAATTTATATTACTGGACAGTTTAAAGCTCATAACCATATTTTGTTGTTACTTGAAGAGTGCAGTGTTACAGTATGTTGCATCATGCAGTGTTTGTCCTGAAAAGGCTACTCAGTAACTTAAATGTCTATATTACCTCAATAAATTTAAGGTCATTCCTAATTTATTTGTATTTTTAAATACATTTTAATCATTAACTTTAAAAAGCACACTCTTTTTACGACTAAAATAACAGCCAAGGGTAAAAAAAAAAAAAAAAAAATAAACTAATTCCCCAAAATTAAAACGGAATTTGGGAAAAAAATAAAACGTATTTTATAGGGCCCTAAGTCTAAGACACAATGTTGCACAATGTTGGAAATGTTGGCATTAATAAATGCATAAAATTTCTTTATTCCTTCTTTTTCTTTTCAGTCATATCGTGATATATCGTTGATGAAATTTCTTCCAATATATTGAATATCGTAGATATCGCTGAATCGATCATATCGTTGGACCACATATCGCCACAGAATTGAATCGTGAGGTACCTGTATCGTCCCACCCCTACTTTATGGGCACGTCATGAGCTCCGGTCCAGATGTAAATATGTGTCGAACTGCAGTATCAGTTTGAGGCAGAATCAGACCGAGAAAGCGGCGATGAAGAGAGTCAAGCAGAACGTCACCACACACGGCTCTAACTAAACGTTTCTGAATGATAATTTGCTACATTTTTAACTTTATACACGTTTGTTTTACACAATAGCATCTGACTGGCAACAATAGCAACTGACTGGCTCCTAATGTTATACTCAAACAGCGTTGGCATGTTTACGTTCTTGATCAAATCGAAAATAACGGCTGCGTGAACAACACACTCGACGAGTCGACACGCCTCAGAAATATGTGCATGCCCTTTTCTGCATATTCCGGAGGGAGGGGTTGATGCAAATGTGTGGGTTAGTGACGTATCATAACCCAGCTGTAGTCCCAATTCGAGTCGTTTTTGTAGACAATTATACTTCCTGATTTTTAAAAAACGATATCTCTGCTTACACTGAACTTTCAGCGCTGCAACTTTGCAGATACTGTTCATGCACCAACAGCAACATTACACACTATTTACAATTAAAAAAAGTGAAATCACAGTCAACTCCCCCTTTAAAAAAATGATTTTCGCCATGGAATAAAATGTTATATAAATCAGCCTAGCAATAATATATTTACAAATCCCTCAGTAAATATCTTAATAATATAACTAGGTACAAGACTGGAAAGTTTGGTGTATATAGGTGCTACTAAAGTGGAGATTTCAGACTTGGAGTATGAGAGAAAAGTCATTTTGAGAAAACTGGCCTTAAAGATTTAGCGTCAGCCAATGAGATTGCGCATTTAGAGTTAAATCCCCATTTTACTTTCACGATTGGTTGCTGGTAAAAAGAAAATGACCATATTTAGATCTGACAGCGTTGTACAGGAGAAAGAGCGCTTTCTAACGGTGTGTGTGATTACAGGGTGCAGATCACGATTGCTGAGCAGCAGGATGATTTATAACAACAACTTTCGAAGAATTTATGAGAAATCTACAAACACAAACAGACAAAGTGTAGTAAAATAAAGACCTAAATGTGTATTTCAGACTTTTTTCACCACAAGTCTGAAAGAAGACATCTTATTGAAGACAAATATCTCTAAATATCTAAAAAAAAAACGATGTTTTTGCCTGCCGTGTCTCGCCTTAATGGTTCACTTTAATAAATAAGTTAAAAAAAACAATTTCCCAGATGTTCCTGCACTTCACATATTCAATTCATTACATTCACAGCTAGTGTGTGTGTGTGTGTGTGGTACCTTGGTGAGAGCTGCTATCCTCTGTGCTAGCTCAGCCTCGACTTCAGGCAGTGTCTCAGCTTTCCTCATGGTCTGCTGGAGCTTCTGTTCTGCCAACTCCAGCCGTCTCCTGTAACTGCCTGTTCTTCTCTTCCATCTGTGGGAACAAACACACACACACTGTCTGATCAGAATGAGTTTATCAAATATAGCAGACATCATAGGACGTTCCAGCTTCCACAGCAACAAGTGGATCAGAGTGGCCCTTTCAGTGTGCCTAAACAAACACAATTACTGTACATAACTGCCGATTTTATGCTTGTTCTTAGAACAATTAAACTCAATTCACGTATCTTATACGGAACAGTGTTGTTATTGTTAACTACAAATAAATGACTAACTATTTTTATTGAAATAAAGCTGAAATAAAATATAAATACTATACAAATATATTTTATCACACTTTTGAACGTGCTGTTGACTATAAGTAACTTTACAACTATGTCAACTAACTCTCATCAGAGTATTAGTAGATTGTCTGCTTAATATCTGCAAACGCTTTATTCTGAAGATCCTCCAACAGACACTCTACTGACTATAAGTAACTTTTTAACTACATGTCAACTTAATCTAACCCTACCAGTCTATTAATACTCAACTAACACTCTAATGAGAGTTAGTTGACATGTAAGAGCAACGTTTCTTATAGTAAACAAAATGTGGACCATCAAAATAAAGTGAAACCAACATTTTTAAGAAAATGTAGAAATTGTCACGAGGTGTGATGCTGCCAGAAGGCAGACGATGCAAATGCTCCAATGCAAATACTTTACTAATAATTCTCTCAAACAGGTACAGTTATGCAGACCCAATCCCCAATCATATAAATCACAACATCTCTTTAACATCGACAGAAATATTGACCGAACACGGACTGAACAAACAGAGAGAACTAAATACAGAAGCAAAGAAACACTAAAGAGGTGAAGACAGGTGACACAGATGATAATTACATGAACATGAACGTGGATGATAGAGGAAGTGAGTTCAGGTGTGGAGACAAGAGGATTAGAATTCTGGGAAGTGTAGTGAAGATGACGAAGACAGAATGGTGCAGACGAAGACTGTGACAGAAATATTGTCATGGTGACTAACTGAAATAAAATAAGACAAAAAGGTAAAATAAAATAATACAAAGAAATGAAACCTAAATATAAAAAATTATACAAAATGACAAAAGCATATTACAAAAACTTAAACTGAAAACTGGAAATATATTACAAAATTGTAAAACTAATTCAAAACAATAATAATGCCAAATTAACATAATTCAGTCATACAAATTTGATATAAAATGAGTAAATAATGAGAGAATTTAATTTTAAAAATTACAAAAGCGTATTACAAAAACTTAAACTGAAAACTGAAAATATATTTTAAAAAATGTAAAACTAATTCAAAACAATAATAATGGCTAATTAACATAATTCAGTCATACAAATTTGATATAAAATGAGTAAATAATGACAGAATTTAATTAAAAAAATTACAAAAGCGTATTACAAAAACTTAAACTGAAAACTGAAAATATATTTTAAAAAATGTAAAACTAATTCAAAACAATAATAATGCTAATTAACATAATTCAGTCATACAAATTTGATATAAAATGATTAAATAATGACAGAATTTAATTTTAAAAATTACAAAAGCATATTACAAAAACTTAAACTGAAAAATGAAAATATTTTTAAAAAATTTAAAACTAATTCAAAACAATAATAATGCCAAATTAACATAATTCAGTCATACAAATTTGATATAAAATGAGTAAATAATGACAGAATTTAATTTGTATTAAAAAAACTTAAACTGAAAACTGAAAATATATAAAAAAAATTAAAACTAATTCAAAACAATAATAATGCCAAATTAACATAATTCAGTCATACAAATTTGATGTAAAATGAGTAAATAATGACAGAATTTAATTTTAAAAATTACAAAAGCATATTTTAAAAAACTTAAACTGAAAACTGAAAATATATTAAAAAAAATGTAAAACTAATTCAAAACAATAATAATGCCAAATTAACATAATTGGGTGATTGTAAGGCAAAATGGTGGCCATTGGGTCTGTGAAAGCGCTATATAAATGCAGTCCATTTAACATTTACCATTTGTGTCTGAATTATTATTTTTGATGGTTTGTCAAGTTTGCCATGCCTTTTATCTCTGTAATATATTCAAAACATTTATCTTTTTAGGCACTCAAGAAATCTTAGTAAATGATCATTTGGCAGGACAATTTCTGACAATGCTCAGTTACAAATGGAGTGACTGTGTCCATTATCAAGTTCAAAACATCTGTGCCTTCACACATGTATCAATACGGAAGGAAAGTAATTGCAACATATCAAAGCAATTTGAAATAATACAAAAGGGAAATGGAGAAGGAAATTGGAAAACAAGTGGTCAAACCTGACCTGTCTGAGGAACGCCTCCTTATTGGCTAGTTCGTTTTCCAGCTTGTCTGTGATGTCATGTAGCGACGTAGACTCTCTCTGGGCACTGAGATAGCGCTTCTCAAGAGTCACGATCCGTTCCTCCATGTCTTCTTTCTGACACATCGCCTATATAAACACACAAATATATTGGCAGAATGTTGGTTAGTGGACACACACCTAAAGAGCCTGCAGGTTTAATAGTCTACTGTCAATCAAATATCCTGCCCTATAATTAAAAACAGGCTTGAGGACAAATATCAACACAGGCAAATGCACACATTTGGACATGGAGATACACACACACACACACACACATTGCCTTGGGCTGCCACAACCTCTCTTCCATAGCTGAATCTCCAATTCAACAGACATTTCCCAGACTCTGTCCAGCTGTCACTAATTATCAAAATGGAGTCAGTGTCCAAAATCGGTCGGTCAGGGCCGTTATGGGCAGAATATTCTAAGAAGGCAACTTTTAACCCTCAGGTGCTCTTCGTTTCGAGTCACACTTGTTATCTTCCTGGTCAAAAGTGACCGGACACCTAAAAATTAAACTTTCTCCATCGCAGTAAAACCAATGCAATTTATTTTTGTTCTATAATATTTATTCTTTTTAATTTAGTATTTTGAGACAATTTAATTGAATTTATTAATATTTATGCAATATTTATGGTTTATTTTTGCCATGGAAAAATATATATATTTTTATATATATACATTATATTTTTTCAAAAAAATTTTAATGCACTATTTTAGTTTAATATAGAGTCTAGGCCTTCTGAAAAAAATATTTTTTGAAGAAAATTAGCACCATCTGGTTACAGTATAGAGAAAAAGCGTAGAATCATGGCGTAACCACTATATGGCATGTACAGCTCTTCCCCAGCTGTTTATGAACACTATTTTGTTGTTGTTGTTGTTGTTGTTGGTGGATTTGAATATATAGTTGAAACAATCTCAAAAACTATTTCTTATTAAAAAAATTGACAAAAAACTAAAAATTCACTATTTATTTTTTTTTTTTTTCATTTTTCCATAAAATTTTCCACAATTTCCCATTCATTTCCTGATGGTTGGTCATTTTTGACCAAAGACCACAAGTGTGACTATTTTTTAAGACCACTTAGCATGCTCAGATCATGACCTCAATTTTTTTGTTGTTCACATACCCAATGCCATAAAAGTCACCAAGTTTTGTAACATTACGATGAAGCTGTGATTTTTAAAATTTCAAAACAGAAAAATTTTCAGTCAGAAATGACCGAAGAGCACCTGAGGGTTAAGAAAACTTTCAATGAGTAGAAGAGGATAGCTTCAAACATTGAGTTCAGTTTACTGTCACGGATGAGGTTTCACGCACAGCCTAATTCTCATATCACTGCACCTCTTTAATATCTCTCTGGAACCTGTTGTTCACGTCTTCGCTCTTGATGAGGTCTTTGCGGGCCGTCTCCAGCTCTTGCTCCACCTCGGACACGCGGGAGGACAGGGAGGACATGCGCTCCTTCATCTGAGCCAGCTCGTAGTTCTGCTTCTCCAGCAGCTCCTGCAGCTCCACCACCTGACTGGCCTCCGTCCCCGAAGTCCATCGGACCCGTTAGACAACCGCTGCAGCCCAAACACACACAATACACTCTCCTTTAGTGTTGTGAGATCGATTAAACCAATTAAATGAAGGATTACGAAATAAAATCAACTAATTCAGCATAACTTAGCATCTTTAAATAAAGCTAAAACTACAACCATACAACACATTTCCATAACTTATGAAAAATATTAAACATTTAAACATGAAATTAAAGGGTTCGTTCACCCAAAAATGAAAATTGTGTCAGTATTTACTCACCCTCATGTTGTTCCAAACCTCTATGTGTTTATTTGTCCGGCTGAACACAAAGGAAGATATTTGGAAGAATGTTTTAATCAAACAGATCTCATTCCCCATTGACTACCATAGTATGTATTTTTTCCTACTATGGTAGTCAATGGGGCATGAGATCTGTTTGATTAAAACACTCTTCCAAATATCTTCCTTTGTGTTCATCGATCCTGAAACATGCATTTTGAATCGGGAATTGTATTTATCCGTGAAAAATCGATTTAAAAGGCTAAGAATCGAATTAATCGCGATTCTATAGCGATTCAGAGGTTTAAAATATATAAACACAACCTTAAAGTGTTCCTGGTACAAGCTGCCTCACGCATTGGCCATGAGACATCCGCATTTGATTGGTTTCACGCGCTCACACACCTGTGATTTCTCACGCTGAAGCCGGGTCGGTCAAATGCCTGAAAGATGAGTTTATCTTTTTGCCTGTTGAGCAACTCGTGTCGTGATTCGGCTACTTATACCGCAAATTAGTTAAAATCTCCCAGAATCTAGAGCGAGCGTGCATGCGAGACAGACGGTTGTGCTCCAAACCACGTGTCAATGGTATGGCCCATTTCAGTAAAATCTTATCTTAAAGAAAATAACTGTGACGTTTCTTAGGCAATGAAAGCGTTATATTCATAGTGATCACGCAATGGCATGGCAGCTTTATCAATGGCTTGAGCGGTTTGCCCTTAAAACTATTGCTTTCTCGATAGAGAGCTGGAGAGCTCAATCATGGACTGCTCAAAAATCTGTACATGACAGCTATGCAGGACCGAGCACGAGCAAAATCCAGTGAAAAGATGTTAACGAGTGCACTAAGAGGATGCAAAATGAAACTGATGAAAACGTCTCCATTAATTTGTGCATGTAGTCATTTAATGCAATACTTTAAAAGCCTTTTTCAAAAATTGGCTCCTTAGGTTTCTACAAATGCTTATTTGTAGGCCATTTAATTTTTTTTATAATAATATATTTATTAAAATTAAAAACCAACATGAACTAACATTAACAATGGACAAAATCCCCACTATCTGACCCCTGAAGGCCGCTGTGTAATTCAAACCCAGACAAAGACCTTCACCATTGGGTGAAGCATTGAAATAATACTATAATGCATATAAAAAATTAAGAATCTAATTAATCAAATCGCATCGAATTTGGAATTGAATCGCATCGAATTGAATCGTTCTGAATTTGCACAAATCGTTCTTGAATCGAATCGAAAACCTATGAATAATAAATAAATCGATCTACCCAAAGATTCACAGCCCTACTTTCAATGAATCCCTCCCGACCATTCTTTATCAATTTGAGCCTGATGAATCTTGACATTGTCATCCTGGAATATGGCCATGATGTGTCTTCCAACATGATTGTTTAAGAAATGATAAGCTATACACTCGTCAAATAGGTTTAGAAGATATGATAGAAACACAAATAATCACTCAATCCAAGTTTCATGATTCCATGTTTTCAGCTAGTTTGTGCAGCTCTTTATATCAATTTTTTTTAATTCCCAGCATCCTCATTTCCGTCTAATTGCATTCTGAGTGTGTGAACAGAGGCTCAGCAGATATTTCCTCAGCCATGCCTAAAATAAAGATTTCTGTCACATATTCACACTGAAACTTGACACGTCTTATGGCGCACTAAAATTAGACTATATCCCGTTTAATTTATGGCTGCAGACTGTAAGACAGAAGGGTGATAAAATCATTTGCAGAGCACACTGAATTTACGCCGTCAAAGCTGTGAAGCCGCGAGAGATTGACACGACTTTACCAGAAAGAGCTTCTGTGATTGCAAATAGATGAGAATGACTGAGACAAAGAATAGCAGTGGTTTATTCTGGAGCGGCTGTAGGGTAATGACTCACTGACACTTTCTTTTTCACTCTCTTTCTCTCTGTATCTATTTCGGAGGGTCTGTTTGTTTAACGTACAGGCAAAACCAATGACCTCTAGTTGGGAGGCTGGACCCATGCATCAGTGCCAGAGGCCCTGGATATTGTCAGTACTGCTACTAAATCTATTGAGCATCATGGGAGATTAATTTGGCCAATTGAGATACACCGTCAAAGTGCCAACCTTTATCTTCTATCGAGGCCACAAATTCCTGCCATCACTGTCACCATGCCAACACAATCTAATGCCGCACAACACCGGCGCCCATCGGTGACGGTGAGAGCAGGACGACACTTCTCTCATCCTTTCATCCTGTTATCTTTCCATCAGGAGGCAAGATTCTACTACGATCGCTTTATTGGGATATTTAATGTCATCTAGAAACAGGATGACTGTGTGTGTTGACTGTATAGTGAAGGCTTATTGGTTTTATTGTACACCTCTGTGTTCAAAAACTGATTTTAGTAGTTCTTCTCTACTGGACTTGTACATTTAAATAAATCACCTCAAGGCACCAATTTACAGTCTCATTCAAAGGTTTGGAGTTGGTAAGATTTTTCTGGAAAATATAAACATGTATATAGAAAACGGAGCACTCTGAGGCAGTTTAGAGCCCGTCAGGAGTAAGTGCCCTACCTTGCCATGGACTTTCTGGGCATCAGTTCCCTCCAACAAGTCCTCTGGCCCATCTCCTGAAGCCACCTTCCTCTGAATGTGGGCATTCTGCTCCCTTAAGGCCACAATCTGCAAAAGCACAATATAAAAGAGAAATAATGAATGATAATAAGATAAGATAACAAGCAATATTGATATCAAAAACATTGTGCTGTGTTGTTTACCAGGAAAATATGGCAAATAATATACCAAACAGTAATAACAAAACAGGAACATTTTATCTGACACAGACATCCCTGGTACCACAAATCCTAAAATTGGATATTCATATGCGACATTAACACTAGAAAAACTTTTCTGCGTTCTGCTTCCGGATGCAATTTTTTGTTGTATTCCTAGAGTTTTAAAGACATCATAGGCGATGCTATCTGTATTATGTCACATTCTAAGTGACATCATTATTTGGTAAACAAAGTCTTAAGATTTATTTGTATAGCCTGGAAACAACAAACCAGATATCGACAGTGTGGATTCAGATACACATACTGTATCTTTCCTGGAGTGTATGTACGTGTATGTTTTCCAGTGTAGAGCTCTAACCAATAAAGAATTTTGAAGGCTCGATACCAATACAAATATTTTTGGGTTTTAAAATCCGATATATTGGCCAATATATATATATATATTTTTTTATTATTTCAGAAATGCGCAGCAAAACATGAAGAGATTTCCCTAACATTAGTTATTTGTAGTTATTTATGAGTTTTAACTAAAATAATATGATAATGCATTTTAAAAAGAAACTTGTTTCTTTTATTGACACAACAGAACAGACTGATGATAGTGGCATTAGCTAGCTTTGTGGTTAGCTAGTCTATAATGAGCCATAATTTAGCAATGGATGATGTCATACTGCAAATTGTAAAACATATATTTTCATTATAACAGGCCAAGGAAAGATGATACGTCTCATTGCTATAACTGTCACGCACTATTAAAGAAATACTTCAGTCACACTGTCAAAAGTTAAAAGGACAGTCAGTCAACTACACTGAAACAACGTAATGTAATTATTACTAGCTAATTCCACTTCACTCTCGGCTTATTTAACATAAGCAAAACTGGACATGATAGTCACAAATTTTGTCATGCTTATTTGAGTTAAGAAAAGTGACTGCATGCAGCCAATAACCCGTTCAAAACCAGGATATTAGCAATAACCCGGTCGCGATCGGCCATGTAAACACCGGCAAAAACCCGAAAAATGCTCATATCCCGGATTTTAAAAACCGGGATATTGTACCTGGGGTACCCTTTCTAACCCCAATTTTTGGTCATGTAAACACGTATCGGCATATCCCCATAGTGATTTGTGTTCTGCGCATGTTCTATTCGCAAGGAATCTTGGTCTTTTGAGTAGAGAACTTCTCAGCGCATACAAAAATCCGCGTGCAGTATACCGGAAGTAAACATGGCGAGACACAGCACAGCATACTTTTGGAGCGAGGTCAGTAACGTTACCAGCATCAAAGCGCAAACAAAAACGATCGCTTTCTGGAAACAAAACAAAAAACAAAAAAAAAAAAAACTCTGCACTCAATTGGATAGTCAGTAAACCTACAACCAATCAGAGCAACGCAGTAAGTCAGCTACTTTGCATACAGTTGTCAACTACAGAACTGAATTATTTTAGAAGTAAAATAACGAGTGTTGCTTCTTTTACTTGATCCTCCATGAGTGCGACCAAAGGAGAAACCACAATGACCATAGGCTTTTCATTACATCCATCTTCTTAGTGACCGTCAGAGCCAGATGATTTTACACTGTCTACACTTTTGCCGAATCATGTAGGAAGTACGGCAAAAATATCTTTCCGATCGACAAAAGTCTATTCGTCTATTAAAATGAATGCGCTGTCGATTCATTTGACAACAGACGCGGCAGCGAAATCTATACATCTCAATTCTCCAGCTGCAGTCATCTCTGAGAGAAACCAGTTAAGCGCGCCGCTCTTTGATTCTGATTGGTCAAGAGCTGTGCTTTATTCACGATAAAACACGGCTACGACCGCTTTCACCCAACGGTTCTATTGATCGCTGCGCAACACTGCGGTTCTATGTTGTTTTTATTTGAGCTTTCATGCATTTTACACATTGGAACGTTGTTGCTGTTCACATTCTGGGACTATTTTTTCCAGCGGAAGGTGGGCTTTTAGTGATTTTACTTCAAGAAAGTTGCACTAACATTGTTTTTTACTTAAATAGTGTGTGGCAACCATTTTATAAAAGCAATAAGATACTCTGAGGCAAGTGCTGTATCGTGAATAAGTAACGGCTCAAGGGGTTGCAGGCACTCCACTTCCGCTGTCGTGCCTAACAACGCCCTTCAGCCGTTACTTATTCACGATACAGCACATCCTCTCGTACCTTACTGCTTACATATAATCCCTTTAAGGGCATTATCATATGTCAAGTGTTTCTTTAGAGATTTCACATGACACGTCACACTGCTGTCACAGGACTAGTACTCTTAAATGAGTGTGATATAGAGTGTTAACATTGTGAAGCGATCTCACAGGATTTTATCTGTCAGTTATAGGAAACTTCAAATAAATAACATGGTACGTTTTTTGTTGGTGTATGCAACCCTGAACGCCGCTATATTTTACATTATAACGTAAATGATAAAATTCAGTATATCTGGACCAGCACATAACTGCCACAGCCCAATAATGTAAAACTGCAGTGCATACAAATATAGAAGCAGAAGTTGCTGACCATGTCAGATGGCATATGCTCCCTAAATAAAATAACCCAGTATTCTTCCAGGAGCATCTTTAAGCAGGTTATCTGACTGATGAGCACTGTCACACCAACACACACATTGTTCTCTCTCCAGGCTAAAGGGCATTGGGAGATTATTCCACTCCCATGTTGAGACGCTCTGTCCACTGTGAACACAGAGAAAGCGGGATAGATGGATGGATGGAAATAAGGGAGACATCCGCTTTCTTTTGTTTGGTTTATCGCCGTTCGCCGTGCATTCCTTTAATGAGGCAGCAATTAAGGGGCTTTACACTTTTGAAGGGACAGAAAGGGAACTGTCTGCTATTTTTCAAGGTCTGAAGATCAAACACCTTCTGACTCCACAAAGAGCCGGAATATTGAGTCAACTTGCAAATGAAGGTAAATGAGAAGTGGAGGCCCAATGAAAGTGAGCATGGACGCTTTGATGTCGTTCATTTGGTCTCATCAAAGAGGAGCACGTAAAAGAGCGGCTGTGCCTGAAACGCTGGTTTGTTTCAAATAGAAAACAAGTACTTCACAGAAACCGGATTCATCTTTGTGACGCACCTGAATGGGTTGAGTGCTCCCGCTAACACTGAGATATTAACATGAACTTGAAATTCAGATGGTTCAGTAATACTTGTGCACAAATGAAGCACTCTTCATAAATCTGAGATTGCATTGAGATCTACTGAAGGCAGAAAAAGCTGAACTAATCAAATGTAAGAATTCTCTTCAGACATATATCAGTAAAGTATCTAATCAAATCAAATGTATTTTACAAGACTAGCAGTTGTATTAGCCAAAGTGCTATATCGTAGCTGTCGGGTGGAGGTCAGAAACTTGCATGTGTCATTAGATTATTAACATTTCACCAAAATCAAGCTCAAAGGAGTTACGAGGCTTTTGACCACGTTTTGTCTTTCATTAGAATGGGTGCAAGGTTTCTGCCTGACAGCTATTGTATATTTAAGGTGAATTCAGGTTGATTGGGACACTTTTTGCTATTGAGATGACTGGAAAAAAGTATCACAATGAGTACACTACCGGTCAAAAGTTTAGATCGGGTAAGATTTTTTATGTTTTTAAAAGAAGTGTCTTCTGCTCACCAAGGCTGCAATTATTTGATAAAAAAAAAAGAAAAGGAAAAAAAAGAAATATTGTGAAATATTATTACAATTTAAAACAACAGTTTTCTATGTGAATATATGGTGAAGTGTAATTTATTCCTGTGATCAAAGCTGAATTTACAGCATCATTACTCTAGTCTTCAGTGTCACATGATCGACAGAAATTATTATAATATGATGCTCAAGAAACATTTATGATTATTATCCATGTTGAAAATTGTTTTTGAAAATTGTTGAAAATTGACATTTTAATTATTTGATGAATAGAAAGATCAAAAGAACAGAATTGATCTGAAATGGAAAGCTTTTGTAACATTAATCATTACCATTCAAAAGTTTGGGGTCAGTAAGAATTTTTTTATTTTTGGGGGAAAGAAATTAGAAAATACTTTTATTCATCAAGGATGAGTTACATTGATCAAAAGTTACAGTAAAGACATTTATAATGTTAGAAAAGATTATATTTTAAATAAATGCTGTTCTTTTGAACTTTCAATTCATCATAGAATTTTGGGGGAAAATGGTACACGACTGTTTTCAGCATTGAAAATAATAATTTATGTGTTTTGAGCATAAAATCAGCATATTAGAATGATTTCTGAAGGATCATGCGACACTGAAAACTGATGTGTAATCAGCAACAGTAATGATGTTGAAAATTCAGCTTTTAAATTACATTTTAAAATATATTAAAATAGAAAACACTCATTTTAAATTGCCATATTTTCACAATATTACTGTTTGTCTTTTTTTTTTTCATCAAATAAACCAGCTTTGGTGAGCAGAAGAGACTTATTTAAACTTTTGACCGGTAGTGTATCTTTATCTATATCCCAATCAACCTGAATTCAGGTGAAGTGAATATTGCTGATCTCCTCCTAACAAGGCCACATATTAATGTCTGAGTAGATTAGATGGTGAGCAAACAATCCGTTCTGAAGACCTGATAAAGACCTGAGTTATGGCAAGGCGACTGGCTCAGATTATTTCTGAAGGCTTAGGGTTGCTCCGGATATAGTATTGGACAATGCGGGGCTTTAAAATCAAAAAGGTTGAGACCCACTGTCATAGAGTATCTGCATATGATAGGTTGTCTATCGAGTATTTTCAGATCTTTTAATTTCTACAGTTCACACACTGCTAACACAGACAGAAGACATCTTAAAATAACCTTAAGTACATACACTTTGCTTTAATAAGTGACGTCTGTGCTTCTCCAAAAGCACCAGCCTGGAATCTCAACATGCCCAAACTGCCTCTGCAATTCACTAAGTTGTGTGAATGTCCTTTTAACATCAATGAACAGTTATTCAAAAGCATGAGATTTCTGAATGACTAATACTAATACTAAATAAATATTTTCTGCAAAGTAAACTTGGGCAGCTTAGAGGCTGGATGAATTTAAAAAGCAGCCTCAAAAGAAATCCTTGCGTTTTTTCATTTCCCAGAAACAGAATTAACAGCAAATCTTCCTGTCACATGGTTGATGTTGTCAGAGAAGAACTGCGCTGTGTCTATGTAAGTGAGAATATTCTCACCAGTCTGTTTGCTTTTGGTCTTGATTTTGATTTTTACATATGATTTATTTTTACATTAAAATGTATTTATTTATTTAATATTTATTTATTGTAAAGAAATATAAATGGAGGACATGAAGTCACCCCACCAGCCTCTCCCATGACCCCAAGTAGAACACACAAGTGTTCATTCAGAAACTTAGAAAATCATAACACACAACAGAACAAATATTCCCAATATAAAATATCTTAAAGTAAAATAAATACATTTGGCTCTTGTTAAAAAGTTAAAAAAACTGATTCAACTACAACTGCACCATCTGGACAGCCAGTACTAGAATGGAACACTAAAATACACAATGTTCTGTTTGCTCTGTTGCATTTAACACTAATAATTATAAAAATAATCAGATCAGGCAAAAACAACATGGCATAGCAACAAATTAAACATATTGGCATGTTTATGGAGTATATTCATCTTATAGTAAGTTGTACGGATTAATGAATAATTGAAGTGAATCAATCAAAACTAACTTTAGCTGGAAAACAACATTATTCAAGAACTGCTATAAAACCAAACCCATCTCGGTAACCTTGAATTATATTAAGTTTATCTCTGTAAAGAAACAATCTAGTTGAAAGTGCTATATAAATGAGGATGACCTGACCTAATCAGAGCAAATGTGCCTCACCTCCTGATTGGCTGCGGCCAACTCCTCCTCCAAGGCAGAGACCCGCTCTAGTGACACCCGCAATCTCTCTCGTACCTGAACGAAAGTAAAAAAACTCCATCAAGGTTGAGCTCTACTCAGAACTGAAGTGAGAATGATTTTCATATTACAGATTTAAGAATCGAATTTGTGGTGGCAAAATTACAGATTTTATGAAAGTAGAATTACAATTTCTAGTTTAGTTTTAACAGTATATTTAATTAATATATCATGAATGATCTATAAACATGATATCATACAACATCTATATTTTCATAAAGCTATTGTTGTGGTACTGTGTGACAAATGTAAAATATATCAGATTATACATCAAAATTCTACAGAGAACAGAATGGGCCGACAATAAAAACTCTAATCAGTCTCTCTGGTGACCTGTTTGATCGCTGGAATTATTTCAGTGGGTCTTTCATCACAGGACGACCAGTACGTCACTATAAATCACGTGCAA
The DNA here is from genome assembly GCA_030378365.1 of Hybognathus amarus. Taxonomy (NCBI): domain Eukaryota; kingdom Metazoa; phylum Chordata; class Actinopteri; order Cypriniformes; family Leuciscidae; genus Hybognathus; species Hybognathus amarus. The sequence continues at coordinate 253,976 of JAQIUQ010006101.1, read as the reverse complement.
TTTCCTGCCGTCTGTTACCAAACGCCTTATAAATGACACACTCTGGAGAAGGCCACAGAATGGATTACAGCTTGATGAACCACCACACAAGGGCTTAATCCATAAATAAAACACCACTGGATAAAGGAAAAGAGAGGCGGGACAGTGGGCTGCACTGTTTAATAAATGTACTTCAACATCACTGCCATAAAATCAGGAGAGAAATTTTACTTTGGTTACTAAAATAGTTCAGTCAGAGATCGATCAGCCTATGTATTAAATGGATCAACATCAACAGGTGTTTCTGTATATTTGGAAAGCCATGTATACACTTATATTAGATTTCTATCAAATTGTGATAGGCAGTGCATTTAAAGGGATAGTTCACTTTGAAATTAATTTTTGATATGTTTTATCTTACCTCAAGGACATCCAAGATGTAGGTGTCTTTGTTTCCACAGTATTTTCAATTTTGACATTTTTCAGTCAAACCGTTGTTGTCTATCAGTCGTATAATGGAGATTTATGATTTAATGACTCATAAATGTAAGTACACATTGATGGCATAAGACACGAAAACGAGCGTTTTTTTGTGAGAAAACTAACAGTATTTATATAGTTTTTACCTCATGTAATCATAGCCATGAAAAAAGAACTGACGGCACGGGCGCTTCAGTCTGCGCATGCGCCGAAAGTGATCGCTTGCGCGCCTACGTTGGCCTACATCACTCTTTGTTTATACAGAGATTTCGGAAGTTTTACCTTTTTCCCTAAACATATTTAGATATACGGGAAACCACAATGGAAGACGATTTCGGTATATCTAAATATGTTTAGTAAAAGGTAAAACTTCCGAAATCTCGCGCGTAAATATTGAGTGACGTCACACGCAAGCGATCACTTCCGGTGTAACATTGAACTGATTCAGTTCGGTTCAGTTGGACATTGCACAACTGATTCAGATCACTTGGACGTCAATGTGATTACACGAGGTAAAAACGATATAAATACTGTTCGTTTTCTCACAAAAACTGCTCGTTTCGTGTCTTAGGCCATCAATGTGTACTTACATTTACGCGTCATTAAATCATGTTTAATTTTGACTTCTCTGTGCATGCTCTTTGGTGGACCCCCTTAGCCTCCAGTGTATGATTGATAGACAACAACGGTTTGACTGAAAAAATGTCAAAATTGAAAATACTGTGGAAACAAAGACACCTACATCTTGGATGCCCTTGAGGTAAGCTAAAACATATCAAAAATTAAATTCAAAGTGAACTATCCCTTTAACTTTTGCAATGCACAGTGGTAAAGCATAGACACTAGACAGCATTGTGCTGCCTTTAAGAATTCAACAAAAAAACAACAGGAACTTCAGCAGGTGTTGATCTCACGGTTTACCTTCTCATCCAGAGCTTTGTGGTGCTCAAAGAGGGACTTGAGAGCTTTGAGGACCTCCACCTCACTGGAGACGCCAGAAGGAGACTGGGCCTGTCGTTTCACCACTGTCATGCGTAAGGGGAACGTTCATGCCTCGAAACCAAACACTCCAAATGCTCCAACAGCAGCTGTGGTACACACAAGGAGTTTGGGCTCATAATCCTCAATTACTACAAACATAATACATTAAACCAAATGTAATACTGAAACTAAATATAAAACTAATTTAATACTAACTTTGTAGCTGAAATTACCAATTAAGTCAATAAGAAAGCCCTAAAAGGGAAACAAAATCTAAATCTTAAACTTCAGCCAAATATGAAACTTAAGGAAACCATATACAGCATATATATATTCTTTATAATATATTCAATTCTAAAAATAACTCTAAATCTTAAGCTAAAATTAAATAATAAATAAATAAATAAATATATAAAACTAAATAAAACTTGAAAAAAATTTAAAAATATAAATAAATTTGAATATAAATTAAACAGATAAATATATAAGTCTAAAAACTAAATAAAATATTTAGTAAGTTATCTAAAAATGAAACTAAATGTTTTATGCTGCAACATGAGGTCATATCACTAAACCCTCAAGGACATTTTTCACATGGAAAATTAATGACATGTGCTTAACACACCATTTGGTCTTTTCTCATTTTACAAGGGAACCCTTTTAGACAGCTAACAACATTACACACAAGAAAACCCATTACATTACTTGAAACAATAAAGCAGACACAACAAATTGAAACCCCCTGGACCCGGCACAAAGAAGATTATGTTAATATGGTTACTCTCTGGTCTGGTACATAGCATAAAAAATCAATTCGGTCCCAAAGTCCCAAGGACACAGAGAGAGGGAGAGAGCGAGAACTGTCTGGCTTTAGATGAGTGGAGTGGACATTCAGTGCTATGGATGTGACAGAGAATGCAAAGTAAAATTGAGGATGTTGTTCAGGAAACCTGCCCTGAATAATGCTGAATTGCACCTAAAGCTGCAGTAAATACTGAATCTAAATCTATAGATAAACTTAGACCAATGCTAAAACTAGCCTCAATCTAAACAATAACAATTTCATTTTTTATTCCCTTTAATGTAATGTGTAAAGGCGCTGTCTGTGAATGATCTGCAAAGTCGTAAAGTCGAAAGTATCGGACTCCAAACTGCTTATGAGTCATCAGACATTCGATTCCAACTTCGTTACGGAGAACACCAAAACAAAATTAGGAACCTTTAAAATAGCATAATAGGGGCACTTTAGAGCATTACATTTTAACTAAATCTCAAACTTAAAACTTAATCTATATCTTGCTGATAATTTACTCACCCCATGTCATCCAAGATGTCCATGTCTTTCTATCTTCAGTCGAAAAGAAATTAAGGTTTTTGATGAAAACATTTCAGGATTTTTCTCCATATAATGGACTTTAATGGGAACCAAACGGTTCAAGATCCAAAAGACAGTTTCAGTGCAAACTGCAAACTGTTGAAAAGACTTTAAACGATCCCAGATGATGAAAAAGGGTCTTATCAACCGAAACGATCGCTCATTTAAAAAAAAAAAAAAGAAAAAGAAGTTTAAGTTTCATAAGCTCAAATGTTCGCCTTGCTCTGTTCTGTGATGGGTGTTTGTGACTCTCCTGTTCGAACTTTATTAAAATGAACGAATCTCTTTTGATCCCTTCAAGTCAATTTGTTCAGTGAATGAACCAAATGACACAAAAAAAGATTGTTCATTTTGATAAACGAAGGACAGGAGAGTCATTGAAACTGTCTTTTGGACCTTGAACCGTTTGGTTACCAGTGAAGTCCATTATATGGAGAAAAATCCTGGAATGTTTTCATCAAAAACCTTAATATCTTTTCAACTGAAGAAAGAATGACATGGACATCTCAATGACATCGGGGTGAGTAAATTATCAGCAAACGTTTTTTTTTTAAGTGAACTACACCTTTAAAAAGTTACAGCTAAAACAAATAATATCTCAAATTAAAGCTTAAGGAGAGACTTCATCTAAAATACTGCTAAAGACAAAAAAATACAATTAACTGTAATGCTAAATTATAAAATTATAGCTAAAAGTAAACTTCATTTTTAAGCATGATGGTGAAATCAATATTCTAGTTGGTTTCCAAAAGTTTCGAAGTATGGAGTTCAGCTTCTTCCAAGTACTGTAGGTAGTTGGAAGTCCAGGCTTCTCTAGTTGAATGCAACACAGCATTAGGACTGCAGTAGCACATGTACCTGCCCGAGGGCTGTTCTGGCAGAACTGTAGCAGTGCTGCTCTAGAGACCTATCGAGGAGCTGACCTTTCTATTTCTGCTCAGTTCCTTGCTCTCTCATTCATAACCCTCAGTCTGTGCCAGCCTCTGTCTTTCCCAGTGCCAGCTCAGCACTAAAACAACCCTATAGCCGGATAATGCAGGTTAGGTTACTCTCTCTACCTCTGTTTAGGTGGATCAGATTAACACAAGTGCCGTCACACAGAAATGAGCTAATACATGAATCTCAGCATCAGCAATGATCTTAAATCAATATATGTACAGTAACTTTATGTGTCATTTTACTTAAAGGCGCGCCATGTTTAAAAGTCCATCCTGTTAATTTCATCTACATGCTTAATTTGAATACTGAAATCAGTATAATTCCTCTGTTAAAGCTGCACTTTCCCTTACTTGACTATATGAGCTGTTGCACTGCAGTCGGCAGCAGTCTCTCTAGGTGAGTTTTGGGTTAAATACTTCATTAGCTGCTCCCCGTGTAGGATTAGAAGCTCTGTTTAAAATGAGTCTATTTCTAATCTCACTCGACCTCTCCCCTTTTCCATTCCACTACGTCCCCTTATCTCCCTCGATCTATGCTTCCCTCTGGTTTTTAATACATCCAATATCCTTCGATTCTATAATTGACTCTTCAAACGTTTGGCTGCGGCTAAGTAACGCGAGTAATTAATTGAATTGCAGCATGGAGTCAGGTGTGCCGGGCTGCATTAGGCACTGAGGGGTGCAGGAAAAGAATGAAAGTGCGAATGAGTAATTTCTGGTGAAATGGATAGCCAGAGTGCTGGTTCTCATCAGATGTTTTAGCAGTTTCTCAGCATTCCATGCAAATGATTGGTGACAATTTTATTGAAAAAAAAAACAGCCTGCCTGCTATTTTGACTTTCAGGGAATTATGATCTAACCGCCACAAGGATAAAGTTATCACTCAACTGTTATCTCATGACGTTAAACCGCATGAAAATTGGTGCAGACATAAAAGAGTGAATGTTGTGACTACACGCTGTGAATCTATGGTAAGCATCTCAACAAAATCAGTAAATGCAGTTTGGAGCAAGCATAAGCATCTTGTCTCTAACAAAACATCATGAATTACATGTGCAAGTCATTGGGTGTCAATCTTACACAGGGAGCAGCTAATGGGACAGTGAGTTAAAGGGTTCAGTTCACCCAAAAATTAAAATTAAGTAATTAATTACTCACCCCTATGCTGTACCAACCCCGTAAGACCTTCGTTCATTTTCAGAACACAAATGAAGATATTTTTGATTTAATCTGAGAGCTGGATCACTCCTACATAGACTGCCTAAGGGACTGGCTCTTGAGGGCCCATAAAGTCATTAAAGAAAATGTTTAAATATTCCATGTGCCTACACATGGTTTATCAAGCGACGAGACTACTTTTTGTGCAAAAAATAACATAAATAACGACTTTATTCGACTATTCCATTACTTCCTTATGGGCCTTGAGATGAGAATTGAAGAGATTTCCAGAACGCATGCGCGAGAACTGAGATGAGGACGTTCTTTTCGCCTACTTCTTGTTACCGACTGCTCACCGCTTAGGAGTATCACCGCCACCTACCGTATAAGATGATGATCCATATATTAGGCGCTCCGGATTATAAGGCGCAATGTCGTTTTTTGAGAAAGGCTTTCAAGTGCGCCTTATAGTGCGGAAAATAGGGTAATTGAAAAGCGTATGTACAGCGCGCATCTTCCTCTGCTCGTAAACAGAAAGTTTTGCGCTTCCAGCTATATCAGCACATCATCTTATACGGTAGGTGGCGGTAATCCTCCTAAGCGGTGAGCAGCCGGTAACAAGAAGTAGTCGAAGAAGAACGTCCTCATCTCAGTTCTCACGCATGCGTTCTGGAAATCTCTCTACTCTCGTCTCAAGGCCTAGTAGTAGTGATCCAGCTCTCAGATTAAAGCAAAAATATCTTCATTTGTGTTCTGAAGATGAACGAAGGTCTTACGGGGTTGGTACAGCATGGGGGTGAGTAATTAATGACTTAATTTTCATTTTTGGGTAAACTTACCCTTTAAGTATTTAACCCAAAGCTCATCTATAGACCCCTTTGCTACAACGTCACAGTTACGTCATGGCACTAGCTTGAGGCAAAACAAAGCGAAAACTGGAGGCGGCCAATACAAACTAGCACAGATTCGGCTACATAATAAGGAGCTTAAATTATTGTTACTTTTATTAATAGTGTTTAGTGCAAGAATTTATGAAAAATGAATATGCTATACCTAGAATTTTTATTTCTAGAAAATATTCATCTTTAAAATCACCCCGTAATGTCACTCTTTACATTGTCATGGTTCTCGACGCTGGCTCGGCAGAACTGCGGATCGTACACACAAGTCTTGTACAGGACCATATAGGCATCTAAAGATGTATATGCCCTCAGTTTCTCTTTACGATCGGTTTCTCTATATGGTAGGTGTAGAAGTCAGGGTACTCAACCGAGGTAACGTAACGTTAATCCTGTCAGATCGTTCATGCATTGAGTGAGCGTGTAACGTTAGGCGGCTACGGGTCTGCCAATCTGGTTCCGTCCATTAAAATTAGCTTTTGGAAATATAAATCGCGGTCCTGGACACTTAGTGACCTTACACATTAAGATAAAATCGGATTTTCTACAGTTATTGTTAAAAAAAAACAAGCTAACAATACTTGCTAACTAGCGTTAGTGAAGCAGCCAGTGGGATCGTTCTGCCTCCACCCACAAAAAAACGTCACCATGTTTACCAACTGAAAAGGGGTCTATAGAGACTGTTGTCGACTCAGCAATGCATCAGTCATTATGGAGCAAAAAACATGAATTAGATGCACAAGTCATTGGGTGGGCATCAGTTGGCTTTTTTGTAAACAAGTACAGGATTATGGTAGAGGAGCACAATTCTTTGAAGTGCCAGGGAGACACTGTGTGAACTCACTCTGGTGTTGTTCCTCTCGGCCTTCAGCTCTGAAATCTCCTCCTCCTTCTCCAGCAGTTGTTCTCTGCAGGCATTCAGCTCTTTCGTCAGGGCGGCAAACTCCTGCAAGACACCAAACAGACATTTGAACATCACATGCACTGAGTGAGGGGACAAGGGTTTGCTTAAGGACAATACTTCAGCATCTGCTGAGATTCTTAAGTGGGCACTTTTCTATCCCATAAGGCAGGCCCCTAAAGGGTCACTGTCCTGTAGAGTTTAGCTCCTGTTCTAATCAAACACATGCAAAGCATCTAATAATGAACTTTAGGGTTACTAGAAACTTTTTACGCAAGTATTTTTGGGCCGGCAGGAGCTATAAACCTTGCATAAACCTAGGACATTGTCCCCCCGAAGCAGGAGCTGGCTGGGTTTTGTTAAATGTAAGTGGTATCGGTACCAAGGATGGTGTTGCTTATTACTAAACTTTAGACCAAGGGTAGCCAACCCTGCTCTTGAAGGGCTACCATCCAACAGTTTAGCTCAAAACAGCAATTGGTGCAATGCAATTTAGAACTATGCCAACATAGTGGATGTATTCACACTACACACCTTCATACATGTAGAACACATTTCATCAGCAGATGGGAGGTATGTTCTATAGTATCACATTCTGTAAACACTACAAAAGAGTGGGAATTTGGACACAGACATTAACTTTTGTGGCCATGAAATTAGCAGCAACTGCCATGACTGGAGATGACAACTACATGAAACTTTTCACTTCTGGGAAAGCAAAATCCCACAAGTGAAAGGTACAGATTCAATGTACTAATGGTAATAATCTGAATTCAGTGTCACTAAGAGGATTTCAGAAATGGCAGGAATGGGGCCAGGAATTGACTAGGGCCTGTGTATGGAACAAGACGTAAGTAGTGATGAAATTCTTTTGCAAGCAAACCTGATGAACAATACAGATTGAAGTCACCCTGCAATCCCATAACCTCAACCTTGGAAACCTTGGTAAAAAAAAAACTGGACCTGTTTGAATATACAGTACTATGACATTAATGGCTTGTTTCCACAGAGCGGAACGGTAAAGTAGTAGAGTACGTCTAAAAAAATGGTGCTAAATAGCACTAAAAGTGCTGTAATTGGCTTGTAATCATAGGGGAACCACTTTAAGTGCCATATAGCACTTATCTTTGTCATATGGTGCTATGTAGAACCATAAGAGGTGCCATAGAGCACGTTCACCACCCCTGAGAACCACTGAAGAACCGCTGAAGAACCAAACTGGGCTTAGTGGTGCTATATAGCACCATGACCACCACAAAGAACCACTAAAGAACCTTTTTTTAGAGTGTACGGTATACAATTATTAGTTTTGATTGTGAGAAGACTATACCAAAATACCGAACCGTAATATACCACTTTTTGTGACCCTTCCGTTGACGTACCTAGCACAGTAATCCGAATACCTAAAGGGTGGAGCTAGACTCGCTGCAGAATGTTGATTGGTTGACAGAGAATCATCACTTTAGTGTTCTACAAGTGGGATCACAACAAATAAGACGCCATTATTTAATATACAGTTGAAACTCAATACTGTTGCAACACAATGTCGGCACACAGCAATGTACCATGGTCGACCCATATCCTGGGTATCAATCTTGTTTACTGTTTCACTTTCTTTTTCACACGAAAATGACGCCGATCCCTTCTTTCCGGCCTATCAAGTAAGGGCACTGTTGGCAGTGGAAACACAGACAGTATCAGAGTTAACCATCCTACATCATACTGTACCGCTCGGTGGAAACAAGCCATAAGTGACAACAAATTTGACTGTAAAATTTCCCTCTCTCAACTATGACTGAGTGGGCTAAAAATGTCCCACATATCTCTAATCTAATGGGCATCACTATTTTCATGATGGATAGGGGTACAGCCAGAATAAAATTAAATTTTTGGACTATTATCTCTATGATGAGTCTGTCTGGCATTTGACTGATGGCAAGGATTAGAGGTCTTATTTAAATAGGCAAGAGTTGAATCTCTGTAGCGGACAGCTCGATTGATAAACATGAACTTGGTAGACAATGACAACCCTGCTGCCCAACCACCAGACAGGAGCGATTAGGATCATGCAAAGGTAGCTGTCTAGCAAAATAACTCACTGTGATATTGATCTAAGCCTGTCCTCTGTTGCAAGGCTCCTCTGATTATAGAAAGATAATCAAACAGGACTCAATCCAGCTGGCCATCAAAGACCCCAGTAGAAGTCTTGTGTTAGTCAGTGAGGCGTTGCATTGAGTGTCTTCCATTATGTATCTTAACACAACCACCATCTCTTGCTGTGATGTATTGATTGCAGATATTATGTGGTGTTATAAAAGACAAAATGTGTGTGAGCAAAAAAAATATCCTTGTAGCTTTGCCTCAAGTAAATCCCGTTTGAAATCTTCAAAGAACAAATAAACAGCGATCTCACAGATTGCACCTTGGGAAGCTTTAAGATTCATAGCTGTAAACATACACCAGTGAACCCATGCAGACAAACACAGACTAACAACAAACCAGCTCTACGTGTGTTAGACTTCCAATCAGTAATGATCAAAACTCCCCTCTAGCAGCTCTGCCTCTGAAACAAACTCCCCGAAGTGTTTTCTGAAGTCAAAGGTCACTGATCCAAGATCAAACCAAATTCACAGAGCAGAGATCCAATGCTGCCCTTAGGTGGTAAATGTGAGGTGGGCAAAGCATTGGATCAACATCTGACAAACTCATTAGCGTGTGAAGGTCCCACAGGTGTGTAAGAGGTGAGCACATATTTTCTCATCTCAAGTTTATAAAGTACATCTCATTACTGGACAATCTACCATGTTAATGGTGTTGTGTAAAGACTAAATATGGGATTCACATGCTTATAATTATTTAAGATCATTTTAGGAACAGTCCAGGATTATCTTGTTTCACACTGTTTACACTTTACACCAATTACAGATGGCCAAACTTCGTACATTATAAGCTAAGTTGTGTTTAATTAACCTGTTATATGAGGTGCTTAGCCATGGTCAATTAACTCAAAATCAAAAAAGAAGTTAACCTGGGATTAAAGTTTGAAAAGCATAGAGGATATCCACGTGTAACAACTTGACAATTTTTCAGCAGAGTGAACTGAGTGCAGAGCCACAAGAAAGAAAAGATAAATCACAAATAAGATCTCAAGTGTTTCCCCTAGACATGAGATTAAATGGAGCAATCAGACTTTTTTCTTAGTCTGAGTAAAAAAAAAAGGTTCTGAGTAAATGGTCTAACATCTAGTTTCAGAGAGCTCCTTGCAATCTCAAACTGTACTCTGAAGTTTGAGATTTCAATTTGAAGATTTCAAAATATCTCAAATTCTTCTAATACAAGATTATCCAAGCTCATTATTTATGCACACTCTCATTGGCACTCTCAATGCTACACTGTGTAACTCTTTTAGTTTATTCTTAGCTAAAAACACTTAGTTCTTTCAAAAATATATGTGCTCATTAATGTATATTTACTTCGTTCAAGTAATAAAGTATTCTCGTAAGTGTATAATATGCCATTGAAAATACATACGGGTAAGGGGCTCTAATGTCGGTCGCATGTTGCCCCTCCATCTTGAAAGTACATTAGCCAAAGAGGGACATACCCGTTAATTCAGCTCGCCTTTCGCGTTACGTTTGAGTTAACACTCATGGACGAGGTCGAACTGGAAGCCATGTTAATCTTGGACTACATTGGCCACCGTAGGAGTTAAAACGAAAATCGGAATTGAGAGGAACAGAAACTAATATTCACTGGATGGTCATGTATCTTTACACTGCTAGATGGGGGTAAAAATCACACAGTGTAGCTTTAGAACTCTTAAACTAAAGCAGTAGAGCTCTTGAACTAAAATGATATCTGATTAAATATCACCAAACACACCTGAAAATTTTCTGCCTAAAATGCTATGCACATCAGCTATGCTAATTCTTCTCTGCTTCACTGTTTCTACCTAGGAATGCCAATCCCAAGTAACTACAGATTTCACCAGTCTCTAGTTTGGATTGCAATGACATTACTTTAGTGCAATACTCTCTGGCTGATAACAAACACTTCCTAAAACAACCATTTTCTGTAAAGCTGCTTCAAAACGATACGTATTGCAAAAAGCGCTATGCAAATAAGCTTGAATTTAATTAAAAAGAAACCACTGAGAATTAGATACAGAGCATTTCCTCTAGGAAGCAACAATAATCACAGCCAATAAGGACATACTTTAATACGCAGCTATATAATTTGATTTTGGACAAATGAGATTTCGCTGTGGATGACAAGCTAAAAACAGAAACCAAGTAACCAGTGATTGTCTTACTGTGTGATCACAGCTGGTTATAACAAAAAGTCAGGTTACCATGGAACAAATTAAGTTTTGCATTGTGCCTTGGTTTATCATGACAGTTTAGTTGTTTGGCTGAAGACAATAATATGTCATAATTAATTCTTATAGAGAGTAATAAGAAGAAGCCTGGAAGTATTCAACCAGTCTGAGGACTTTGACTCCAGAATATCTCATCCTTCCTCACCATAGTTATCCCATACATAGACGGCGCCAGGGCCCAGAGGGCCGCTGCTGGCAGATGCCCATAATGGGCATGTTGACGAACACGGCTGTCTGAGCAGAACTCGGTTCAGTTTGGCACACACGTCACTGTGGATGAGTTAGCAAACTGCTAATTAAAAAGTGTTGATTAGAGAGGTGGTGGTGCAGAGGTGTTAGTCTAAGGGGAGAGACAGGCATAATTACAACATGTTCTACACCGCTTTAAACAGCGATGAGAGAAAAAAATGGATAAACATGTTAAAATGTTCGAGGCAGTGTGTGAATGTTAATTTTAACCCAGTTTTAAAGAGGTATGTTTTACATTTATCAATGTAATGTAAGCAAAGCTATAAAGGTTAACTTATTACCTCAGGGTTTTACCATGACAAAGTGGTGCATACTAACAGTCTTTTACTTAGGCTTTGCTTTACAGGTGAGCTGGAAACACACAAAACTTAAATAATGTCACCATTTATTAACTCTTATGTCATTTTTGTTCTACTTTTTCAATAGAACACAAAACTAGACATTTTGGGCAATGTTCACACCACAAAAGCATGAGGTGACTGGGCTGTCAAGCTCAAAAAAGAACAAAAACACCATAAAAGTGGTCCATATAACTCATTACAGGCCTTTGTAGAACATATTGTTGTACAACAGATTTGAGTTAGAAAATGACTGAACTTTAAACTATTATCCACTGAAAATCTTCCACTCTGTCATAAGTCATACATCAAGTGTTATTTGCATTTATTCAAATGTGTTGTGAGACATCTGATTAAACAAGCGAATTTGACCTCATTAGACTGATTGTATGCAGAAATGTCTATGAAATATGAGCTCTATGGCAGAAGCAAATACAATTTTAGATTGTTCCTATAACAAAACCATCATAAATCTTTAGAACTGATATGTCACATGGACTATGATAGTTTTATTCTATTTTGATTCTTGAGAGTCCCTGCTCACTGAAAAGTACTGTTGTAAGGTAAGGGAATCGTGAACATTCTTCAATATTTCTATTTGTATTTGCTAGGGGTGACCTTTGACAGGAAAAGCCTGATTCAATAACCACTCTTACAGTTCGAATCTCTGGCAGAGGTGTTATTAAACGAGGATCATGTCATTTTGGCTATATGAGGGTGCTCAATGTAAGATTTTACATAGAACTACTGTTTTTCTGTCAATACGTTAATTTACAGCCTATTATGATAATGCTGTGAATGAAAAATGTGCAAAGAAGCTTTAATACATATTTTTAACGTGCGTACAGCGTGGTAATAAACCCAAACTCCCTGTGACAGATTTAAGTTTTACTTTGGATCCGTGAACCGACAGAGGAGCGTGTTGTCGGCAGGGATTTAAATCTTTAAAAAAGTCTGGGATGAAGAAGATTCTAAAGATGCACACCATTACAAAGGATAGTCTCCAAGGCTGGATTTAGCATCAGAAAAAACATGATCACACTTTTGCCGGTCAGCGTTAACAAGTTGGTTTTCCTCAGGACATCTGAAACGCTTAACGTGAAAAAAGCTTATAAAATGCTTAACGTGCTTAATATAGGCTATGTGCACAGTAGGCTACACACCTTAAGAAACTATAGCAGATAAGCAGATGAACCCAGAATATGAATGCAACACGTTCCAACAATAGAAAGTCATGTAAAGCTTTTTCATTAACGGTTTTCTATGGGAGGAAAAGACTAACGTATAATGAAACGCATTGTGTTCATATTCTGGGCTCATCTGCTTTCTTTTAGGCTATATGGTATGCCTTATTAATAAGGTGTACAGAATTTGATCTTTTAATTGAACAAAAATTTGTTTATTAATTATTAACCTTCTTGAATGTTCGAGAATGTTGCAGGCTTACTTAGAGTGTGCTCATACAGGCAATTCAGACGATTTAATTTGATTTGCATGTGAAATTTTCTGCAGTTGCATCAACTTTCTGCAATGTCATTTCTTAGCTTTATTGATCCAAAATATTTTTACCATAAAACTTCAAATAATAGCCCGTGCTTTTATTTTCCCAGCTCGTCGAACTGCACCGGCTTGTATTTAAGACAGGCGTCTATATGAGACAGGCCTTTATAATTTAGTGTTAAAATGTTGTTCATTGAGTCCCTAATCTCTAAAAATCTCCAAATGCTCCACGTGAAACTGCGGTCTTCAAACCTTTTACTATCGTGTCAATTGATTTGATTAAAGGGGTGATGAACTGAGAAATCAAAGTTTCCTTCAGCTTTTGACATCTAAGAGGTCATCATATTATAAGAATGTAAGTTTCAGAACTGAAAACGTCCTTGTTAGTCCAATAAAAGCTTTTATTGACACCAGCCTCAGCAAACGACTCCTTTTTTAAAAGTGGGGAACTATGCCGTCAAAGAGGATAAAACACCACCCCTGCAGAAGAAGATCAATGCCTACTTCGACACGGCCGGTTTCATCCCGCCCACCGATTCGCGCATTACAAGACTGGGATTTTTCCAGACCGTATAAGAGTAAAGAACGGTGCTGTGCCGTCCATATTGGATCTGACAGGAATTGTGCAACACACGGAACTCTGGGGTCGAACATGTATGGGCGAATCATTTCGGTCTGCCATTTTACAAACATTGAACGTTTTCAAAACAATTTCCCCCGAGTGCATTCGACGGGTGAGTTGAAACTCATTATAAGATGCAAAACTGTTATCCACTCATATCAGTGGGCGTTTACTTCCTAGTCTTCCAGTGCGAGACGCCCATAAAAACCAAGCGTTTTTCAGCTAGGCTCAAAACTAGGGTACAATATACCCTATTACTTATTCATTTTGATGTTTTTGAATGCAAAAACCAAGCGAACGTCATAAGTTCACCTCAGACAACAATATAATAAAATGTAAAAAGCCAGTTCATGACCCCTTTAATATGCGCGAGGGAGAGAGAGAGCAAGACCGCTCTCGTGTTGTCTGAAGATGTGAGAATGTGCGCACACCTCTCTCTCTCTGCTCATTATGCGTCCTGTCACTCACGGATCAAAATAGGCTTTGGCGGGACAAAAATTTGCTTTGGCGGCCGCCAAAAAGCGGAAGATCTGATGGTTTTAGAAGATTAACAACCCAAAACAAAAAAAAATTCATGTAAATCTAAAAAAGCACCAAACCCATGTAGGTTAGAAAAAACTCACACTGACAGCACCCTCAGTGTACAAAAAACACCCCATTGAAAGGCAGATGCAAGAACAGCATCGTGGAAATAGACCAAACCCGGTCTTCCCCAAGGAAACAGCACTTCAGGTTCTGAGACGTTTGGGTTTGACAAAGCCTACAAAGAAATTTCTCAAACCTGTCGGTGTGAAAGCACTGGCATATCTCATTCATTCTATTTGGATTGACTCAAAACACTCTTTTCCAGTTGCATAAGACACACTCCTGGAGTGCACGGCCATTTAAAGCATGAAATGGATGAAAGACTGTGTAGGACATGCACCTTACAAACTCAGAGAGAGTTTTTAAGACTTTAAATCAAACAGCCCATGTAACAATAACCTTCAAATGTACCTGCGGCTCTTGAGAAGCACTCATGTTAATTGGCAGGATAGAGCATTGGCATTGTGCAGCACAATAACTAAAGAAATACAATAAAAAATGCAGATAAGCTGAGGAGCCATGCTTCATCATAAACAAATCAAAAACTACAGAGACAGAAATTTGAACAACTACATGGATGATATACAACCACAGACCCATTAAACTGTAGATTGAGGATGTGTACTGCATTTTATGAATCTTTAATGGAGGCTGTAAAGCTTTATTTACAGAATGTCCCATGGGGTACATGCAATCTCACAGATGTATCGTGTGTCTGCGTTGCACGCAAGGCTTTCGAAACTAGTTCTTTAGACAGTAACAGCAAAACTCTCAAATTTATGATACAGTTGTTTAATGAAACCAGTTTATACATGCATGCAGAATTGTCACTATTCCGATACCAATATCAGTAATATTTCTCCCTTCTCAATAGTAATTCCAATATGCAGTGTTGGGGAAGCTACTCTGAAACTGGAGTTTGACAAGCTACAAGCTACTTGTAAGTTAAAGTAGTTTAACTACAGTCAAGCTACCCATTTAGAAAAGTAGTTAGTTACATTGAAACTACTTTTGCTTTTTAAACAACGCATATTATAAATAACTGAATAAGTGTCTGAGGAATGTTTTAAGTAAAATATTTAGTGTTTAAAACAAGGCAATGCAATTATGATTTCAAAGAGTATTGTTTTATTACACACAACACTAAAATATATCTGACTGTTTGTCAAAAGTGCAACAAAAAGCCTACAACATTGCAAGAACGAAATATACATCCAACGCAAATTGCATGTAGAACATTTTCTCAAAAATACTATTGAACTTGAACAAATAAGGCCATGGGTAATTAACGTTAGTTGTTTCTCCATCCTCCAAATCTGCCGTCACGTCTTGCTATATAATCATAATATGGGTGTGTCAACCCACTTCTGTACGTCAGTGAAGCGTTAGCCGCAAGATGTGTGATTAAACAACAGGTGGCGGTAATGGCAAAAAATGAGTTTGCAATCTAACAAGAAGAAGAATATCCTTGCATCATGCTGATTCACGCAGGCTCGGCCATGTAGCAATGTAGCTTTTGCTCGCGCTGCACCGCTGACTTGCTGCAAAAAGTAGTTAGCTACTGTTGTTTAAAAAGCAACTGAGCTACTGCCAAGCTACTGAAAAATGTAGTTAAGTTAGTAGCTACGCTACTTGTAGTTAACTACTCCCCAACACTGCCAATTTGTTTCCTAACACTCCAATGTATCTGTATTAAAACCTTACACTCTGCAATAGCATAATTCTTCTTCGAATTGCACACACGTTTGGAGCCGGCCAGGTCAGTAAAGCATCTAACCAGAGTTAACCAATGGCATTACATATGGGAAAAGACCTATATAACCATCAGCACTCAGGTATCAGACTTTAAATATTTAGGAAGGTCACATAGGAATCAACCAGCATCTCATCAAGAAGCAAACAAAGAAGCATTTTTTTCAAAGTCAGCCTCCATATGAGGGTACGGACATGGAAATTTGTTTAAGGTTTCAAAATAATGTCTCAAACTGTTAATTAATAATAATGAAGGCACAAACTATATTCCTTTTTAAGGGGATGTATTCAACAGCTTATAATTTCATTAAACATAAAGCTATGAGAGGGCAAGTCAACTTTAAATTCACATTCTAATCGTTCGTTTTTAATTGCCTGAAAAATCTAACGCAAATCGCTTGATTCCCTCAATCCAAGGCAATTTGTAAGACGGGCTCCCCTGTAGAATGTGGTCCCCTACGGCAATGCGCACGTCCTGTATTAAACATCTCTCCCTAGGCAGGAGGACGCAGTTGAAGTTAAACCCGCATAAATCCATCAGCAGCCCACAGACCCACTCCAGCGCTGTCCCCTGACTCCTGAACCCAGGGTCTGTGCAATGGGGCGACCTCTGGGCTCCATTCACTCTGACCTTTGGTTGCAGAACTCAGAGGGGTCGACACTCTGAATGTAGAGCCGCCCATAAATCTGCAGAGGGGGTAATTACCACCCAAGGATTTAGCGCTTCTCACTCGGTGTTGGCTGCTAATTCTGTCCTCCTTGTGACAGTCATTAACAAGACACGACACCACTGTGCAAAGATCCACAGTTAAAACAAAATCAAGAATAAGTACCACGTTAAAGGAACGATATTAACATCTGCTGGTGCAATAGTTTGGGCAAGGCCCATTATTAATATTACAAACCCTAAACCGTGTATATTAAACTTCAGCAGATCGCAAATACGTTCGCGAATCGGACTGTACGATTGTCAACTGTTAAATTAAATTAAAATTTTCACAGACTTGCTATGAATTTTAGAAACCACCCAGAAGAGCATAAAAACCACAATGCAACATTCACTGTGGAAACCACTCAACATTCAAGCCTTATACAGGGGCGGCCTTACCTATGTTTCAACCGTTTCAATTGAACGGGCCCCGCCCTCCAAGGGGGCCCCAACAAACCGGCAAAATCCCATTCATATTCTCTGTTGGATATTGATTTTCAGTCTCAAACACGTAGCTCGCAAGCTACCAGTAGCTCGCCAAGGGGCCGTTCACATATCGCGTCTTTTGCGTTATTTCAAATAGGCACGCGGCAAGTGAATTGAAGCAGTGAGCGCAGTGAACGGTTGCCTGGCAACGATAGACGCGACGGCAAAATCGGACCGAATTTTACTATATATAATAAAGGATAGGCTAATGTGCATGGTAAATGTCAGTCTTTTTTGTATCATTCTTTTTATAAAAAAATATTTAAAGGCTGAAATATGTGAGGTTTAGCTACTATAAAACCTTTTTTGTCAAAATTTTATTTGAACATGTTAGTAGATAACATGTTGCAAGACACTCCTGGCCATCATTTTTAATGTTATGTAAACAAAAAGTCCATATTGATGCAAATTGTATTTGTTATTTTCTGGTTTTTGACATAAAACTTGGTTTTATAGTGTAGTATTATTACTTTTTGAACATGATTCTGTGATAACCGTGATCATTTTGGTCACCACAATTATCAAATGAAATTTTCATGCCAATTCATCTCTAGTTATGATGCACTATATCTATATATTGGTTTTATAATTGACTATAATTGCAGTATAATATGCAAAGAATTAAAAAAAAATTAGTTATTTTCTCTGTCATTTAAGGTTGACAAATATAGGCCTACAAAAACTCTTTTAGGTCTAAAAAAAGTTTGGATAGCTGTTAATATGAGAGTTATGAGACATCATTTAAGAGATTTAAGTATTGTATTACATGAGTAGCTCTCGGCCACTTTCATTCTTAAAAAGCAGCTCTCAAATGAAAAAAGGTTGGAGACCCCCAAGGTAGATTGACCACGAGCTATGAGGTTGTGAAATGAAAGTTTCTGCTTCTATAAAAGCTACAAGCTACAAAATCAACCTTGTTCTTTGCAAAACACTGACATCTCTGATTGGTCAAACTCACGGTTACTCACGGTTAACACCCCGAAAACTACCAAAAGTGAAGTTTCCCTGTGTGAAAGGGCGAGGCTTATTCCAACATAAAACGCTGTATAATTGTATATAGTTTTATTCAAATAAGGTTGGATTATTTCTATGTTGAGCTGCCTATTCATGAAGCTGAAAGTGCACATAATAAAATAATATACCATTGATGCAAACCAACAGGAATCCTTGCTTTTTCTGCTCTATTATGTTTGTTTTACGTGGATGGGGCCCCAAATTAGTTATTGAAACGGGCCCCCAGATGCTTAAGGCTGCCACTGGCCTTATATCAGTGGATTTTTCCATCAGAAAAGTCAACTTGTGGTACATGTAGTGATAAACATTAGGAAAAACGAAAAAATAAATAAAGCAGCAGGTTGCGTGGGAACTTAACAGAAGCTAGTCGATTCCAGTTTTGTGCCGTCTTTAAGGAAACAAAACCCAGCATGCTCTAGCTGCAACCCACAGTGAGAACACAGCTTGCTAACTTCAGTTTAATAGCAGGAGACAAAAGGGTAACAAGGACAGAGTAGTGAGAGGAGAAGAGAGGAGAGGATTAGGCCCACCTTAGTCCTTCACAATGCAAAACAAAGGTCAGATATTTGCAATGACCTTTATATTCCCCTGTGAAACATATGGCTGGTTCTGCACATGTTTTAATGGGAAAACAGCAAATCACTGACTTATTCATTAGCATATGCTGAATTTATTTTTCAAGAAACCATTCTTTGACACTAAAGCAGAGGGACGAATGTGAACACAGCCCCACCCTCGTGTAATGAGTGTCACACGTTCTCAATTTAAAACCAATCTAGTGGAGCAGTCAGGCAGCAGAACACACACACACACACACATTCTGCAAATGTCAGCCCATGCATCACCCATTAACCAGCTGTGAATACAAGCAATGAACAAGATGAATGGAGTCTGAAGTTGCTGACTTTTAAGGAGAACCCATCTAATCAAGCTTCTTCAACAAAACATTTATACAAATGTCCTCTTTACCCTTAAAATATTTCAATAATTTTTCAATACTTTGTTTTGTGTAAAAATACTTTTTAAATCTCTTTCTATGACAACGCGTTATAGTAATGAATGGTAATGAAAATATATGAATGTGTATAAATATACATGATTATTTCAATGCCATAACTGGAATAATTCACATTTTAAAATATAAAGCAATGATTTATATGAAACTGGAAGGTTTTAACCAGCTGATTTCATGGCTTGCCTCAACATTAGTGTTTGACTAGCTCGCGCGCTCAGTGGGCGTGGTCACATTACGCTATAATTAGGTAAAAGGAAAAAGACTGACATCTCTCTTTTTTCATCCAGATTAAATCAGCTCAGAATAGTTGTTTTTTATATAAATTACTTCATTTAAAAGAAGAGAATTTCAGCTTCATAAAGAGAAATATTTTGTCTCTGTGACTAGTATTTATAGCCTAGAAATCTAGTCAAAAATTGTGGTCTAGCAACCCTCCGTTGGCTTTCGAAGTGGAAAAACCAAACTCTGGTCAGGCCAATCACATCATGTATAGAGTTTGTGAGCGGGCTTAACACAATGACGGCAGAGTTGTGATGGTTATGTGCCGTGATTTTCCATAGGTGATTTCCCTGCTACTTAAAACAAACAAGATGCTGCTGGCGAACAACGGTCTTTCGATTCAGCTTTGGCCGCGACTCTGGATGACTTGGAGTTAAGAGAACGTCACTTAAGTCATTCTTAAAAAAGGAAGATGTGTTCGGAGTTTTGACGACTGGATACGGCAAAAGTTTAATATATCAACTTGCTCCGCTGGAGGGAAAACGCATTGGACTCACTCATCCACAGCCGTTCGTTCTCTGGTTGGTTGTGGCGCTATCCTATTGCATGCAGAGGGATATTAAAAGACAACATTTTATCCCGCCCCTCGGATTGAGGTATGCCAATTGTGAGTTCCCAGACCTAACATCTTGATAGGTCTGGCTTGCCAGGCTATAGTATTTACTGAGTTATAGTTAATTTTTTGGACGCGTTTCAGAATGAATTTCATTGACAGAGAAAAGGTAGAAACGCGCATCATGTTTATTTTTCTTTAAAAAGCAGATCTCTTTGTTTTTATCAGTGTTGGGGAAGCTACTCTGAAACTGTAGTTTGACAAGCTACAAGCTACTCGTAAGTTAAAGTAGTTTAACTACAGTCAAGCTACCCGTTTAGAAAAGAAGTTAGCTACTATCAAAGTTACTAACAAGTTACTATCAAAAAGTAGCTAGCTACATTGAAACTACTTTTGCTTTTTGAACAACGTATATTATAAATAACTGATTAAGTTTCTGAGGAATGTTTTAAGTAAAATATTTAGTGTTTAATTCAATTACGATTTCAAAGAGTATTGTTTTATTACACACAACTCTCAAATATCTCAGACTGTTTGTCAAAAGTGCACAATTGCAACAAAAATGCCTAGAACATTGCAAGAACGAAATATACATCCAACGTAAATTGCATGTAGAACATATTCTCAAAAATACTGATTGAACTTGGACAAATAATTAACATGGGTAATTAACGTTAGTTGTTTCCCCATCCTCCAAATCTGCCGTCACGTCTTGCTATATAATCATAATATGGGTGTGTCAACCCACTTCTGTACGTCAGTGAACCGTTAGCCGCAAGATGCGTGATTAAACAACAGGTGGTGGTAATGGCAAAAAATGAGTTTGTAATCTAACAACAAGAATATCCTTGCATCGTGATGATCTATGGTGTTGATTCGCGCAGGCTTGAACAATGTAGCAATGTAGCTTTTGCTCACGCTACACCGCTACTTGCTGCAAAAAGTAGTTAGCTACTGGAAAAGCTACACTGTTTAAAAAGCAACTGAGCTACTGCCAAGCTACTGAAAAATGTAGTTAAGTTAGTAGCTACGCTACTTGTAGTTAACTACTCCCCAACACTGGTTTTTATTGTGAGTATGCACAAAAAATAGGCACTTAACAGGATCTGATGGTGTATAACACTTATGTCTTATATGTAAGATCAAAATCAGCAGAGTAATTTGAGTCTCTTTTGCACTTATACGAAAAAGTGAGCGCCGGCGCGATAGCTGACCCCAGAGGGTTAAAATATAAGACAGTTATTGTAAATTGTAAAATTATTGTAAATTATATTATATAATCACCACATTGAGAACACTGGCATAAAGACACACTATAGCAATACATATAATATACAGTAACAGCTTACTATACAACAGTATTTTTAAGCATCATAGGCACATTGAGAAATATTTTTGAAAGCTTATTAGAATGTAGCAGCATGTTAACGTCAAGCTCTAACGATGAATTGCGATTCACGTCCCAGTTTGTTTCATGTAAGGAGCACTTTTGAGTAGCACATAAAGTTGCTGACTACATAGAGTTACAAATCAGTGACTATATAGAGCGCTCTCATAGAAGGCAGCTGCTTATGTAGGCAATACACAGAGCTTGTGACCTCCCGACATATGTATCTGCTATTAAAGTCAGCCTGCCTTTGAAAGTGGACAAAACCGGAAACCAATAACTGTCAGATCAGATAACCACAGTGAACGTCTCTGTATAAAGCAGATAAAACAAAAGGGCGAACATACCCATAAATCACCCCTACAAGCCGGCATAAGAAGCCGTCGTGATTGGTTAAAGAATCTTCACTTGTGAGAACTCAGGTAAGAAATGCTTCTGTAGATCATTCAAAGATGAGCTAATCAAAGACTGAGGCCTGATAGGCGACGTAATTTAGGTGATAAAGCATGCGAGCAGATATACGCGCGTAAATCTTCCCTGCTTGCTCTATTGCACAATGTTAGGCAGATATAAAGCAGGGCAGAACAGAACCTTAATTCCTAGCCACACAACTAGGACAGATGGTATTTGCATCCATGACTTTCATGTGATGTTCCCACAGAATAAAGGGACAGTCTTGTCCAGAACTATGCTGAAGACTATTAAAATGCTGGGGCTTTTGGTCAATGTCTGTTAGTTTTGAGGCCATTTCTATACTAGGTTCATGATAAAATGTTGTCTAGTCAAGTAAAATCTTCTTTTCTTTATAAACCACCTTGCTCGTAGCAACAGCAAGTAGCAAATCGTGATTTGATAATGTATCAAAGTATTGGATGCATTTGGACTTGTATTTCCTATTAATTGGTTTAGAAGAACAAGGCAGAAATTAAATCATTGTGAAAGTGTTTCCACATAGCTTTCATCCATGGCATTGGTGTCTGGTTAGCTAACGTCATGTTGCTATTGTTAAAGGAGCTGTATGCAATAAATGTATTTTCAATAATCCTACATTTTCCCTGATATGTCACTAGACATTAAGAAATCATGTTCATTTCAAATACTTATATCACTGACAACAGTAGTCCAGCCAGGATATTGTCATTTAAAAAGTGAAGTCGCAGCCCTTGACTGATGTTGATGCTGTCAAGTTGTATTTTGTTCTAATGCATCACCCTCTACCGATCTACCAATCACGGAGTCAGTTGCGGCATTCGGATTGCCAGCTCTTCTCTAGTTACTACAGCTGCAGATACAAACGTGTCGGAATCGGATCCAAAAAATTCTAACGTTGCGAAACCCCCAAAACTTGATATGAATCCGAAATACTTTGTTACAAAGTCTGAAATAAATAATTAACAGAAAAAAACTCACTGTGTAGGACTCGTCACTTGCCATTGGAAGCTTACATTCCTGCAGGAACCTGCAGCATATCTGGCAACCGAGTCATGGGGGAAGGTGGGGATACACCCTAATTTGAAAGTGATTGCAGCACCAGTTTTGGCCACAATTTTGCATACAGCTCCTTTAACTAAACTATTGTTAACTGTTTTTACTTTTTTTTAACTAAAACTGAAGAAAATAAAGCTAAACAGAAATGTAAAATAGTAAAATTGACAAAATCACAAAAATGAATAAAACTAATTTAACCACTAAACTGCACTGAAAACTAACTAAACCACTAAAGTGGTATCAGCTCTTTACGGGATTGAACCTACAACTGTAGTAACCAATCCAAATAAATAACCATTAAGCCACATCATCCCACAGATTCCTAACTCTATGTACATCCCCAGTCCATTCTGCCAACTGACTTACATTAGAAAGACATAGCGCTAAACATTACTTTTATCTTTCCCTTTTTTTGAGAGGCAATTCTCTCTTTTGTATTGGGTGCAACGATGGCCATTTGCACTCGGGTGACCTTTGCCCTCACTTTATTCTGTCTCTCAGTCAGTCTCTGCGGAGGCCCGTCTATGAAATCAGTCCATTTCATTGGGTTCTTGATGCTGGGCCACACTGATACCTTTTCTTATTACTCTCTACTTTAGAACAAAGGACTCAATTGAAAAATAAGATGACAGAGAAAGCGTTTTGAAAAAAGAAAGAACGTCTAGTACCAGGCGCAGATGGGTCTCCCCCTGAGCTAAGTTGAATAATGCTGCCCAATTGACTTTACACAGTTGCTCTCCAGGAAGCCAAAGATGGTGTTACCTTTTAAAGAAACAACTTGAAATGTAAAATTGTTGTGGACAAATTACTGAACCGGTAAAGTGCATCTACTGCAAACAGTGGATCATTTATTAATTGCCTGCAATTATAACACCCATCATCCCCCAGCTCAGGCACTAGTAACTGATTTCAGGGTGGTAGTAAGTAAAACAGACCAGTTGAGTAACACCCCAAGTTATTTAAATTTTGCTCTAACACAAGAAGAAATGCATTGCATAACCATCTGCTCAGACCACTCTACAAAATTAAGCATGGAACTCAAAGACTGTCCCAACACTGCATAAACTACATGTCTAATGTATCAGGGCCTCAGAAATGTTCAGAATTGACCAATTTTATCCAAGACAACTGTGACAAAAAACTGGTCCAAGTCAAAAGAGCCTCAAAAAAGTCTCAACAACAGTCTGGTCTCCAGTTATATATATGACTTGAAGCAACACTCATGGCTTGTTATCAATCAACAGCTTAGAAACCACCATTAAATATTCACGAATCAAGTCCAAAAACCTGCATCACTAAAAGACTCGATGACCGAGATAAAACGTTTGACTTTTTTGTCTCCAATCTTCACAAACTTCACACACCAGCGTTTATTTAACCGTCAAGGCTTCTGTTGATATTTACAATGTTGTTTAATCCGTGGATTTGACATCCACTCTGATCCACATTTCTTGTCATAGTTAACGGCCTCTCGTTGTGCTCTGAGCTTATCTGCTTTGCCCAGCTTGTTCTCCCATAGTCTGCGATTGGCACTCGGTCGGCCCGTGTCATGAGAGTCTAACATAAATTGAAGGCGTTCTAAGGCAATAAAGTGTGGCAGGCGTTGTGACACACTGGGAAGTTCCCTGTGGATAACGGCCGGCCATCACACGAGGCGAGACGGTCCGTAAATAAAAGTTGCCTGTGTCCTGCCAGACTGCGCCAAGCCAATAAAGTTTGAAAGGTCAGGACGGACTCATTCTTGCCACCTAGAGTTATGCCCACTATTAGGCAAAGTGGTGCAATGTTAAATCAGATTTGTACACCGATTGACAGATACACACTGGCAGTGGCACACTTACAAACAGCCAGACAGACACACACACACAAAAGGTAAGAGGCAGGAGTGCCGGGGCCTGAAGCAAGTGTTCACTTTGCATTAGCGTGACATCTGGTGCTGTGAATCTCTGGCATTTTCTTAAAGGTCTTCAAGCACAGGGGAGGATCTGTTAAGGGTTTTGTGCCTAAAAAACATCTTGGGCGGATTCCATTTGAAAGTGAGCATCACTTGTTCTACAAGGCAGAAAACTTGAAGTGGGCATCTGAAGGGCATTACTGGATATACTAGACAGCCATACATCACTCTTACTTTATTTTAAAAAGGATATTCATTTTATAAGCACACAAAGGGATAGTTCACCCCAAAATGAACATTGTGTCATCATTTACTCACTCTCCTGCAGTTACAAGCCAATAAGACTTTGGGCCCTATCATTCCTATTTTGCACCCTTGCAAAGTGGACTTCTCTCTCCACACACGCACATCGGTAAACTAGGAAATGAACTTTCGGCGCAAAGAGGAGCCGTGGTCCGGCGCAAACAATCCCTGGTGCTATTTTGCAGTTCCAAAAACAATTGCGCCAATGACAAGTTGCGCGTACATTCAGATGCTATTTTAAGCGTGCATGCTTGGCCATAATACAGAGTGTGAACAACGCGCATACACTGAAGATGATACTCTCATCTACACAAATGCATTTTACTTTTTGCACATGATACATTATTATAAGGGAAAATATTTAAACATGAGGGAAATCATTGTTGTGTCCATGACGATGGGAAAAATAGGCATAAAGCTTACACATTTACCCAAATTATCATATGCATGTTTAACCGAAGCTAATTTGGGTGGGTTTGTCCATCCCCAATGTCACTTCTCTTTATTCACGGCCCTGGCGAGAACATTCGATCCCTCAAAGTTACTTGGCTTCGTGCTCTATTCTCTGAGTTTTAGATTGTTAAAACAGGGCCTTTTATCTTATCTTTGAAACACAAATAAAGATTTTTGTGAGAAATCTGAGAGATTTATGCCCCTCAATTCAAAGTCCACATTTATAACAAAGCCCCCACCCCCACCCCCACAAGTTTTAATGTTTCATTAAGACATCGTAAAAGAATTTCACATAACTAATGGTTTTATCCTCTGAATTAATCAAAAATATGACACGCCTGTTCTGAAAGTCAATGGAGCACTGTGAAAAAGTGTCCGATCTCTGTGGGAGCTCGTTCTTGGCTGCGCTGTGATTGGTCAATCTACATTCTAGGGCTGTGGCTTAGCCAAAGGCGAATTGGTTCTTACATGTCAAGCAAGCATGTTTGAGCTTCTTCAATGAATTTTAATTTTTGGGTGAACTATCCCTTCAAATTGAGTGCAATAAACTCTTTCATGTTTGGTAAAAACAAACAAATAAACAAACGTTAAAATACATCAGCAAGTCAGGGTTTCTTAAATTGTATAAAAAATATTTAACTGTTTATAATTATACTGCACATTATGCTGAAATTCTTCACGCCCATCTGTGGTGAAAGCTAAATCTGTGGATCAGCACATGCTCAATGGAGAAGAAATTGATGATGTATGATCTCATACGGCAAATGCCAAACCACTTTCTCACAAACTCACACTCTCATGACGTGCTTCAAGCCCCACAGGAGCTCTGCAGGATTCAACATCACAGCGGCACGGATGGCTCCATTTGGGAGCCCATTAAACCACTAATTCACCAGTTATTTTTATGTTCTTGATTCTGCCGGGCTATCATTTTCAAAAGACATGAGTTGCTTTGTGGAAGAGTTTCTTCTGACAGCAGATTTCAGCGAACGTTCAGAATTGGGAGGATTTATTCCCTTCTGCATCACCAGGAATGTCTCAAGAGGTTTGAGAGATATTGTTTTTCTACTGGGAATCCAGTTAGACCCTTTTTGCTCTTCCAGATTTAGATTTCTCCAGCAGTTTTCTGCACATCTCATCACAACTCACTTTCTCACCCCACTGCTCCTTTCAAACTCAAAAAAAAAACAAAACCATAAGAATAGTCCATCTGATTTGAGTACTATAAACAAAGTCTTCTGAAGTCATACGATAGGGAAAAATCAATAGGAAAAATCTTTACTTTGGCTGAGGCATTCAGATTCTGCAGGAATATATTTTGTGTTCCATGCAAAAATAACAACATGAGTTCATTTTGGGGTGAACTATATATCCAAATATGATGCATACAAAAAAAAAGAAAAACGCAGCACCACTGTAGCATTTCTCTCTCTCTCTCTCTGTCCCTTCCTCCCTATTTGTGTTTATTAGTTAGGGCACTGTGAGCGGGCCTTTCCGCACATCCAAACCTCTGTCATGGTTGGCTAGCTATAAGGAGAGTTCACTGTAATATGGATTTATTGTGTCTGCTGTACTACAGGAGAATGCTGGGAAAAAGTAATGCAGAGACAATTGGGCATGAGTTTTATATTTGTCCGTTCTCTATTTCTACATGTATTACAAAAATGGTCTTGTGTAATGCATACAGTCTAGAATGAAGCAGCAGTATTCACCTCCAGATTTGTTATGTTTAGTTATGTGAAGAAAGGGTCCTATTCACAAAAAGAACAAATATTCTCTAATAATATTTTTAATTGAAACTATGGATACAAATTATATCAGTGACAATATCAGCTTGAGCCAAAACTGCAATTGATACTATTGTTTATTGGTCTGATTCGGCAATACAGTGTACTCTATTTTTCTATTCCTTTTTCTACAATTAAAATAATGCATTTACACTGGGCTCAAACTTAAGTTTCCAAGGTTTGGGTCAGCAATTTCTTTTTTTCTTAAAAAAAAAAATTAAAAAATACTTTTATTCTGCAAGGATGCATTAAATTGAAAAAAGTGACGTATAATGTTACAATGCTGTTTCTTTTGAACTTTCTATTCATCAAAGAATCCTGAAAATGATCACGGTGTCCAAAAAATATAAAGCAGCACAAATGTTTTCAACCCTGATAATAGTAAAACATGTTTCTTGATCGTCGAATCAGCATATTATACTAATTTCTGATGGATCATGTGAGACTTAAGACCGGAGTCATGATGCTGAAAATTCAGCTTTGCATCACAGGAATAAATATTTTTAAAATGTATATATTAGGGCTGTAAGTTAAACGCGTTATTAACAGCGTTAACGCAAACCCATTTTAACGGCGTCAACTTTTTTATCACGCGATTAACAGTCTTTTTGGCCTAGCAAACTTTCTAGTGTTTTTTCGAGCCCGTTCTCATCCTTTATCGTCATATAGAACGCTATATGCAAAATCGGCGCTATACTGACGCACATGGCACCCTTTATCGTTAATATATCACGCTGAACCCAAGGCGTAATAAATCCAATAAATCCTTTAGCGTAGTATGAGACTGACCTGACCCTACCCCACACCTAAACCTACCCATCACAGCGCGTGTTATATTAACGATAACGGATAACGGATGCCATGTGCGTAGTATAGCGGCATATAGCGTTCTATATGACGATAAAGGATGAGAATGCGTTGGTTTTTTCATATGCTTTTGCAACAGGATGCGGCATGCGCAGCATGTGCTCTGAAACCCATTGATTTCAATGGCTTGTGCCGCGGCAAGGACGTTTTGTTGCTTCGTCGACCAAAGCGCAAGCGGATCTAGCTAGACTTTAAACAAAACAACAGGCACGCACCGTCTGGGCTTGCGAGCCGACCAAATAGTTGATTACGTTGCGTTTTGAGTGGATGACGAGCGCGAGACGCCGAAATGGATGAAAATAAGATTTTGAATGGAAACTTTACTTTAAAAAAGTTGCTAAATGGTTCAATTGACAAGACCAAAGTGATCTGTGTGTTTTGTCGTTGTGAACTGAGCTATCATCATCGCAGCACGTCCAGTCTGAAATACAAGCTGATGATGGCCAAGCACACACACACACACAGAGATGATGCGAATTCTCCGCCCCTCGTCAATATCAGGACCTGAAGGCTATATGTCAGTATTTCTTTCACCCTTTTATTGATGGACAGTGTTACATTGTGTGAGAAGATTATTTGCTCCAAGTGAGAATGTTAGTGTGAAATTGAACACAGTATATGGCAATGTTGTTTTCAATAAAATACATTTGCACAAAGCAAGCCGATTCACTTTTCTATGTTGATAAGAGCATTAAAATGAGGAAAAATAGTGTGAGAAAAAGAAATCAAGAGACATTTAGAATAGATAAAAATGTGCGATTAATTCGTGAGTTAACTACGACATTAATGAGATTAATCGCGATTAAATATTGTAATCGTTTGACAGTAATAGTATATATTAAAGACGCTATTTCAAAGTGTAATATTATATTACATTATTACTGTTTTTACAGTAAGCAAAAGATGAAACTAAAAAGAATCTTGCCAACCCCAAACGTTTGAAAGATAGTGTAAGTAGCCTGTAGTGCATTTAACTATATGTTTTCAGAAGGGTAGCTTAACTGTGGTTTAATTCTAATTCAAAGCAGCTTCCCAATCCTGCTTCATATGCATGCACAGACATCCTATACCCAGTCTAAAGCTGTCAGAGAAGTGCTGTGGTTTGAGCTGGGAGATCTCTCAGTGTTTGAGAGGATTAACCTCCAGCAGAAAAACATAATCACATTCTTCTGCCGAGTCAGAGACGAGACGCTCAGACTGCACGCCACATCCAAGGTATACAAACACTCACAAACAAAAGTACCCACACATTGGCGCCAGGAAGTCTGCTATTAAACAGCTGAAGAAAAACAACAGACACATTAAGGGTCGTGTTGCTAAAATTCATGGCAATAAAGACAAAAATCCTGGGTCCTATAATATAAGACCCAGATTTTTCTCATTCTGTCCCATCTCAGGTTTCTAGAGTCCGTTCCATAGGCCAGCGTTATCTTTTCAGAAACTCCTGCCTTCGAGGAATCCAGCATGAATGTTTCATCAAGGGAGTCACACAATTCAGATTGATGATTCTGTCAGACAAAAGGGCAAAAGGCCTGTAAAACATCCCAAAACTACACATGAAATATTCACCCTCTAAACTTGGCTTTCTCTCGCAGGGACAGGATGCATTCGATCCCTTTGCCTTAAATGCGCGGCAACAATAAACACATTGAACTTTTAGCGGCCCTGAGTGCATAGGGTGAAAAATCCTGCAATGGTTTTTTAATGAAGACAGAGGTTCATGTGAAGGTGAAGCGTCAGGTAAAAATGATGTGACAAGTCACACAATAAAAAATGTTAGAAGGTCAACAGAAAGTCGATGGCTAAAAGTGCTTCTCTGACTATGAACTTCTACATATACTGTATCTGCTTGGAAGTGTATGATCGCATCAATAAATCATCTTCCTTTTCCCATTTGTGCTATATTAGGAAACCCAACATATCTATGGGAAGCAGTGAATTCATAATTCTTCTGAGAAAGTTTGATATTACACTGCTGTAATTTATAACTAGTACAAGATTACTGCAAGTTACCTTACCATACAGTGAAAAGTTGTAAATGTCTATCACATTATATGTTATTTTACAATTTTCTTTGACATTATCAAGGTTTTTGCAAGTAAAAACTATAAATAACCATGCAATTTACATGCAATTTACAGTAAGTCCCTGCATGACACATCCACATGTGATATATTTTATACATTTTACATTTTTTGTTGATGGTAATGCACATAAGGGTGTTGTGTGTTACATTTTGTGTTTATTGCGTTATTTAAAGTGTTACTCTGATTTGTCTTTCTATTGTGCCAACTATATTTTTATGGTGATTGATTATCAGTACGTTTTACGATAAAAAGAAAATTTTGGTATTTGGTATATTAACATTGTATCACTTTATGAAATATATGCTTATAAATGGCAAAATATGCATGCACCATATACGCCATCACAGCTGCACAGTTTTTTGTTTTTTACTGTAAATGCATTGTTTTTACAATGTAATGTTGTGAAAATTGATCAGAGTCCCTATATTATTCTCTTGATAAACAGTAATTACTGAGATTAATTACTGTCCAGAGGCTAATTAAAAACTTCTCCTTGATTTCACAAATTATTACTTCATAATATACTATGCTAAGTTTTTCAGCTCATTATGAATCTACTCAGCTCATTTGGAACAAAACATACAAAGGAAGATATTTCGTAGCGTTTGCCGCATTAAAAAGTCTAGGGTGAATTCAGTTATTTGAGCATACACAGTACTTCACATCCGCCATCTTTGCCGTGTAAGAAGAGACAGAGGTGGTCAAGAGAATTAAAATGTCTGTCACATTTGAAGAAATGTTGTCACAGTCATTTGAAGTCACATTCATCAGATGGATCATTGTCACTGGCTCTGATCTGGTCATGGTTGCCCCAACCTACACAGACACAGAACCGCCTGAAAGGCTACAGCAGCCGTGACACTGACTTTTGTAATAAAAGTGTTGACTGATGTAATAGCAAAGAGCTATTAACCATTGCCAGACACGGTCAAAGTGTGAGTAATAAACCAAAAACTCAAACTCTAAGCAATTGTTGGGCAGCAGTGATACTCTCTGTCAAACAGTGCCATCTTTAACTTTTAATGAAGCAAGAATGAATATTATAAATGGTTGCAAACAGTTTCTCAAGTTGTAAATGACTCTCAGTCTTGCAAGAGCTTGGTCTTACCTTTCATACTTTATCATATTGTTGTAAAGAAAAGTTGTTGTTTTTTAAAGTATAAAGCATTAAAACACAACAAACATACAATTTCAGAATTATTTTTGTAATATATATATATATATATACACTACCGGTCAAAAGTTTTAGATTGGTAAGATTTTTAATGTTTTTAAAAGAAGTCTCTTCTGCTCCACAAGGCTGCATTTATATGGTTAAAAAATACACACAAAAAAAACATTAATATTGTGAAATATTATTACAATTTAAAACATCTGTTTTCTTTGTGAATATATATAGTAAAGTGTAATTTATTCCTGTGATCAAAGCTGAATCATCATTACTCCAGTATTCAGTCTCACATGATCCTTCATAAATCACTCTAATAGGATGATTTGCTGCTCAAGAAACATGTATGATTATTATCCATGTTGAAAACGTTTTTTTACATTTTTATTTCAGGATTCTTTGATGAATAGAAAGTTCAAGTGAACAGCTTTTATCTGAAATGGAAAGCTTTTGTTACATTAAACACTACCCTTTAAAAAGTTTGGGGTCAGTAAGAATTTGTATTTTATTTTTGGGGGAAATAAATAAGAAATCAATACTTCTATTCATCAAGGATGAGTTACATTGATCAAAAGTTACAGTTAAGAGATTTATAATGTTAGAAAAGATTCTATTTTGAATAAATGCTGTTCTTTGAACTTTCTATTCAAAGAATTTCTGGAAAAAAAATTGCACATCTGTTTTCAACATTGGAAATAATAATGAATGTTTTTTGAGCATAAAATCATCTTATTAGAGTGATTTCTGAAGGATCATTTGCCACTGAAGACTGGAGTAATGATGCTGAAAATTCAGCTTTTTTCAGAGGAATAAATGACATTTTAATATATATTAAAATAGAAAACAATCATTTTAAATTGTCATAATATTTCACAAAATTACAGTTTTTTTGGGTTAAAAAAATGCAGCCTTGGTGAGACTTCTTATAAAAACATTAAATGATCTAAAACTTTTGACCAATATATATTGTATATGCAATATATATGTATATATATATATATATATATATATATATATATATATATATATATATATATATATATATATATATATATATATTGCAATTTAATCATGTGATGCAAAGCTGAATTTTCAGCATCATTACTCCAGTCTTCCGTGTCACGTAATCCTTCAGAAATCATTCAACACAACACAACTTTGGGTCAAGTACGAACAATCTTTTTTCGTTCATTTTTTTCGGATTTACTGCATCTACAGTACACACAATGCATTGATGAAAACCAAAGAGAGAGAATTATTGAAACTATACTGAAATTATAAGGACCACAATCCTGTCTGCAAAAACTGAATTGTTAATATATTTACCCTCATTTACAAATGTGTTATTTATCTTGTATGATTTATTCTAGTCATTTATCCTACACCACGGAAACTGCATCACCTTGGAAACCCATTTTTCAAATATTCCATATGTTTTGCTGCCATAGTAACACTTCGTGATCAACAGTTGTACATTGTTGATATTGTGAACATTACAGAAGTACTGATCACTTATACAGCGCATAACACCTTTTCTACTGTTCTTAAAATGAAACCTGGCAAAGTTAATGTCACTGACTTTCAAAACTCTTCACTCCCAGTCAAATTAAATAAAACGTTCTGCTTTTTCTTCAAGCGACGCACTAGGCACTATGTTAAAAAATACATTTGGTTCATTTTCTGCTAGTCTTTAGTAAGTGGAGAAGGTAAACAAGATGCAAAACAGCTCCTTAACTGCAAGAAACAGTGACACAACAGCATGCAACAACCTCTGCCCTACAGTCACAAACACACATGTATATGCCGTTAAGCTAATTATTTAGATCCCAGCATCAAATTTGCTGGTTTCCATGGAAACTGCTTTTTTTATAGCCAGCCATATGTTGTGTCTCTTTTTTGTTGAAGCATCTTCAAAGTAGGTGCAGATGTGTGTTGATGTCTGGAGAATAGAAGGTGCATTTATTACCAGAGATGAAAGCACTAATGACAGAGAGTCAAATGAAGCTGACTGATACAGACAGACTGTAACTCTCAGACTTAAAATACAGAACATGCCTTGCACAATAAACACCACCAAAGTCAAAGGGAACACTAACAAAGCTAAAGTGATTTCACAGATACGAGGCCTGATATACATAATCGATCAAATGTATTGTGGCTCAGGAGGTCATAGGAAGCCTAGTGGAAAAACTAGGAATAGAATTATTTTTAGCTATCTGAAATACAATTGTAATTTGGATTTCTTATGAATATGTTTTGTAGATTTTCTATCTATACAGAAAATTCCTTCGTATTAACATTGAAAGTGATGAAAAGTGTAAAAGACCAAAAAAAATGTTTTTAAACTATTTTGATATCTGTATTTCTGTTTGGTAAAGATAGCTGTACAAAAACGCATTCTCATCCTTTATCGTCATATAGAACGCTATATGACAAAACGGCGCTACGCACATGGCACCCGTTATCATTAATATAACATGCGCTGTGATGGGTAGGTTTAGGGGTGTAGGGTAAGGGTAGTCTCATATTACACTAAAGGATGTATGATGCCTTGGGTTTGCGTGTTATATTAACGATAAAGGGCGCCATGTGTGTAGTATAGCGCCGTTTTGTCATATAGCGTTCTATGTGACGCTAAAGGATGAGAACGGGCTGAAAAATACACACTTAAAGGGATAAGTTCGGCCAAAAACGATATTTAAACCATGCATTACTCACCCTCAAGCCGTTCAAGATGCAATATGTCAATCTTGTTTCAGACGAACACATTTTCAGTTATTTTAGAAAATGTTCTAGACCTTTCAGTGGATATAATGTGAAGAAATGGGGTCCGGCTCCTTCAAGTCCCAAAAGTAGTAAAAAAATAGTCCAAAAGTAATCCATTCGGCTCCAGGGTGATAAACGAAGGTCTTCTGAGGGTAATCCGTGCGGTAAAATATACATATTTAAAACTTTATAAATGAAAATATCTGACTTCCGGCAACGATCGACATGCGTTCACAGGTGATGGAAGAGCTGGACCCATTTCTTCACATTATATCCACTGAAGGGTCTAAGACAAATTCTAAATAACTGAAAATGTGTTTGTCTGAAACAAGATTGACATATGCATCTCGAACGGCTTGAGGGTGAGTAATGCATGGTTTAAATATCATTTTTGGTCTGAACTATCCCTTTAACCGTTAAAAATAACACTTTTTTTAATTTACATTAAAAATAAAGGGTTTGCATGATCAATCAAGGTTTTTTTTGGTTTAGTGCAGAAGTCATAAAGCAAGAAAATCTCCACTGGCTCTACACAAAGTTCCTGCCATGAACATTGATCTCAGACTAGAACACATTCAGAATGCTGCCACATTTATCTTCCACCCTCCTCGCTGTATGAGAGAGACTGAATAGAGAAAGAAAAAAAACAGAAATGCTAAATCGATGGCAAATACATGGGACCTTCCCGTGGGCAGCACCCCTCTCACGACAACTCAGACACACTGAAAACAGATGCTAATTATAGAGGATCATTAAGCCACTGTGGGAGGGCATGGTGACATGCTATTAATTATGGTCAAATCTCATCAACTAGGAGTAAAACCCATAAAGATCTTAAGCTGAACTAAAGACTTAACCTTGAATATTTCCACTGTATTGTATTATATTTACAAAGAGAGACAGTTTAGGATTCTTGATTATAGCGGAGTCAACATCTGTTTCTTTCGCAAAAACTTTCATTACAATTTCACTTCAATTTACCTTTTTTTTAATTAAATTTATTGGCTTTTTGACACTTTTAATGAATAGAGACACACCAGAAAATGATTGAGGCTTGATTCATGCCTGCATCTCCTACATGAGCACCATGGCTCAAAGTGTCCTAGGGCCCAATGATTTCCAGCGATAACGAAATTCGTGGAATTGGCCAATTAATGCGGAATCTAGTGTTAACGCGGTATTTCGTGGATTTTTACATATTTGGTTTGAAATTCTGTTTTGTGTGGGAGATGAACGCATGTCTGGTGAAAATGCAGACCGGGGGAAGCAAATCTGGGCGAACACAAACCCCTCAACCCGTCATTTCAGCTCCAATGACAAAATCAAATCAATGAAAGAATGGCAAAGCTTTCGTCGGCTAAAAGTTAAGAAACTCGGCGCTATAAGCCGTGCCGAGAAGTTCGCACGTGACTTATGCAGTGTTTCCCACACATTGACTAATTCGCCCCCACATACTGCGTTTCGGTTTTAAACACGAATTAAACGAAGTGAACTCTGTGAGAGACAGATTGTGACTTTAAACGTTTATAAACTAATTTAATTTATATTACTGGACAGTTTAAAGCTCAGCATACTATTTTTACAACTAAAATAACAGTCAAGGGTAAAAAAAAACCTAATTCCCAAAAATTAAAATGGAAAAAACGGAAATTGGGCAAAAATAAAACGGAATTTGGGAAAAAATAAAACGGATTTCATAGGGCTCTATTGTCCCTGGATTACATGCATTATATGTAATAGCTCTGATCATTATTTAAATGTATTGGGGTTTTGCCTTTATATGCCTTTAAGTGAAGGCATATAGAGAAAGAGAAAGAAGGATAAAAAGGGAAAATGGGATCCATAAATCACCCAGTCCAGATTCCACTGCACTAGCACCAATGCATTACCATCAGTCAGTGTCTTTCTTTAAAGGAACTACTGGATTCATCAGAAACTTTTAAAACAGTAACAGAGTTAGACAAGAGTCGAGAATGCTGTCTTGCACACTAAATTCATCCTATGCACGCTGTTAAGTGTTTAATGGTAACCCAAACAGACAGGTCCATGTTGAATCTCTGTTGGGAAGTTAGTAAAATAGGAAGAACACACAGGATTGAATTAGTGTCACTCTGAAGAGCTTCTTTCCTCTCTTCTCTTTCCATAAAAGATAAAGGTTACACCCTGCCAGTGGGACTCTACACAGGTGGAGCTGTTTCATGTCAAAGCCTATTGAGAAATCATGCTGTCATTGAATTAAAAGTAGACCTGAAAATAACTAATGTCTGTCAAACTGTTTTCTCCTTTAGAAGAGAAAACTGTTTTAATCATTTAGCAGACACACTCATCCAAAGCGACGTACAAATGAGGTGAACAATAGAGGCAACCAAACCAACAAAATGGCAACAATATGCCAGTGCTGTGACTAGTCCCAGTTAGTAGCACAGTATTCTTTGAATTCATTCTTTGAATTCAGAGTCACTATACACTCTAAAAAATGCTGGGTTGTTTTAACCCAATTTGGGTCAAATATGGACTGAACCCAGTCATTTGGTTACATTTTTAACCCAATTTTTGACCCAATTTTTGAGTTTGTCCATATTTGACCCAAACTTGGGTTAAAACAACCCATCATTTTTTAGACTGTAGGCACATGGGTTTTCAGTATTCAGGAATATAACACGACAGAAATAAAAAAAAACATATATAACAACTCAAAATTCAATCAACATTTTGCTGTATATTGTTGTTTTAAATGCTGTTATCCGTCAACACACTCCAAATTTACACAAGTGCTGTGCTATTGCACTCATGCAATAATATATCCCAAATCTTTTTCTATCAAGACTGAATTAAAACAGGGTGTAAACTGTGATTTCTTAGAGAAATGCCAGACCTGGTAATTCATAATGTTTAAAAAGTAATATGTCCCAAGAGTGAGCCCAGAGGCACTCCAACAAATAATCAAGCTAAAACATATGAAATCCTACCAAAACTTCAACTATGCTGATACTGTTTACCACAGTTATTGTATATTTATTTTCAAAATATTGTTTCATGATACTGCATTAAAATTTCAGGTCCTTACATAGCTATTTGTATTTTTTAATTTACAGTTAGTGTTCACTATTTCCAGCTTATCTAAAAGACGACGGAGCACAACGAACAATCTATAAAACTAAACACAAAATGCAATGCATGATGACTGTTCAATAAAAATTGTTGGTCGAACGTATTCGTCGGTCATAATCCTACGTAATTCTCGTTTCTTAGTATCTATGACTCAAAAAGCCCCATATGCTGGATAAAATGTAATAGCTATTTTTAGTGTAAAACATTTTCCCAAGTATCCTCATTAATCAATTGAGAACACATTGTTCCCTTCTTTTTTACGAATAGGTTAGACCTGGTCATCATCCATATATACGCTTAAACAGTCAGAGCCCCACATTGTTCATCATTAGACTTCCATTTAGCAGAACTGACAGGAGGCAACCGGTGGGACTAAATGAATGTGGTTGCAATGGTGGAACTGATAACACGTCAAGGTAGTTTGGCAGTTGTGTGCATGGAGATGGGAGTGCAGAATTCCTTCTGGAAATCTGGTGAAAAGCTTGGTAAGCCTAAAGAATCTGTATTCCATCCAACCCTTTTAAAAACAGACCAGTCATGTATGGTACTGCAAGTCTGTGGGCTTTTGCACAACAAGAGATGAGGCAGCATCAACTAAAAAAATACTCTAAATAAACAAATCTCACCAGAATATAATCGGTTCAAAATGTAATAAGGGCCAAAGATAAAATCACATAGTGAAGGGGCAGTGACAGTGAAAAAATACATGGCACTTCACTTTAGTATGGAGCAAATTAGTATAGAGATAAATGTTCTATGATATGACAAAAGGGAATGTTTTCAAAAGTGACTAATATTTTCCCGCTGAAGATGAATGACTTTGAAGATTCTGATTCATAATAAAACCATGATAAGACATCAGAGAGTTCTGCACGAATTCAGAGGTTTATGAGAAACCACTGAGCATGGGCTCAAGTGCTCAATCAAGAGCTCAGCCAGTCAACCTCACGACGGATTATGGAAATATTATTCATTTATTCTGATCTAATTGAGTCTCGTTTTTGAAATACCACTCCTCCTCACTCAAAGTGTTAAAAGCAATAGAGTGAAATGGAGAGAGGAGTTGTACGCTGATTGGCTTGGTCCCCTTGGGTAATTGTTGCACTAAGGTCTTCTGTACACTCGATAACTCTGAAACGTGACTTCCCATGCTACTGATGTGACTAAATGACCAAGACGATCTCAAGCAATTCAAAATCTAATTGGATATGTTCATTACATGCAATTTTAACTAGAAGGTAGCATTCTAATGAAAAACTTTTAGTGGCAAATTAAGATACTGTACTTACTACATGTAACTGGATATTGTCATAATATAGAAAATTCAGAGCTCTTCTGAACTGTTTGTGACTTTGTGTAAATAATATACCAACATTTAAGCCAAAATCCACTAAAAAACTTGTCTGCATTCACATTCATTTAAATATGGCATGTTGGGTTTGATGTCAATGATGAACATCTTTGGTTATCGCATGTAACCAAACATGATGTGACAAGGGAGAAGTTCAATAAAGAGACTGAATCTAACATTTTGCAGAACACAAATGAGACTTGAGAGATGCAAATTCAAAATGATATAATAAAAGGTCTGGGTATCATAAATCAGATATCATATATATTTATATCTGAAGTAAACTACATGATCCATTAAAAATAATGTAATTATTGAACTATATCCAAGAACATTATCCAAGTACTTCTATGATAATTGTAACTATTGCATCACAGAAATAATGATACTATGAGGTTGAAAAGAAGGTTGTCTGTGAAGCTGTTTCATGACATCTCTCTACAGGTCAGCGGCAGCGCCAACACAGTTTTGAATGTTGCGATATGATTTTGTCAAAGTTTTTTAAAGATATGAATCAGTGCAGCTCTATTGTCTTATCTCTCTCTCAGCAAACAGTGATGTGAATAAGTTTGGACACCCATGTTAAAGTTGCCTAAAAAGAGAAGTATAAAATCATCCTGTGGAAATTGATCTTAATGTCTTAATTCAACAAATTAGGAAAAATCCAACTTTTGAAGACACCAATTTTCTTAATGAATGCATAATCTATCATAAATAAATACAGTGTTTCCCCTAAGATTTTTTTTAAAGGGGGGGACCTGCTAGTGTTGCCGAGCAGGCATGTCATTTGTCATTTTTTAGCAATCAAAAAGCATGTCTAATTAATTTAAATCATATATTATGGACATTTAAGAAAAAAATATATATATGAAAAAATGTCCACACTAATTCTGTGTTGTGTTTTTGCTGGTAATAAAATGAAGCCATAAAACACAAATTTTAGCATTTATCATAAACTTTTTGTAAAACAAAGAGCTGCACAATAAGCTTTACTGTTAAAATGAAAACATGTATTATTCCTTAAATTCAGTTTTGTTTAAAAAAAAATCACAATTTATTTGGATTAGTGTTAGTGTATTATTACATTGGGACATATCTAAATTCTACTGTACAACAGTAATATATTTCTGTCGATATCAAACCAAACTTTTATTTAGACAGGTTGCCACGAAGACCTTTTGAGTGTCTGTGTGTTTATGTCATGATGATAGTTTCTCAAATGAAGCGGTTAAATGATCACAAGGTGACTTTCAGAGTGGATCTAGAGCCTGGAGAGGAAGTTCATGCATTTCTGTCTGAAACACTGAAATAAATGTTGTTCCTTAAAATATAGGGTGCATAAGTCAGGACACCCCTATGTAAAACTCAGGCAGATTTTTATTTTTAAAGGCCAGCTATTTCATGGATCCATGTTACTACTGTATGCATCCTGCTAAAGTTCCCTAAAAATAGCCCCACATCATCACATACCCTTCATCATAGCTATAGATTGTCCAAAACTCTCGGCCCATTCTCCTCTGACCTCTAGCATCAACAAGGCATTTTCGCCCACATGACTGCCACATACTGGATGTTTTTCCCTTTCACACCATTCTTTGTAAACCCTAGAAATGGTTGTGTGTGAAAATCCCAGTAACTGAGCAGATTGTGAAATACTCAGACCAGCCCGTCTGGCACCAACAACAATGCCACCCTCAAAATTGCTTAAATCACCTTTCTTTCCCATTCTGACATTCAGTTTGGAGTTCAGGAGATTGTCTTGACCAGGGACACACCCCTAAATGCACTGAAGCAACTGCCATGTGATTGGTTGATAAGATAATTGCATTAATGAGATACTGAACAGGTGTTCCTAATAATCCTTTAGGTGCTTGTATATGTTATATAAACTGTCAATGCATGTTAACTGGTAATGTATGCTATTGACATAATTCATCTCATGCAAAGAGATGCATGTAAAATGTTAAATATTTTGCAGTTGTGGATTTTTTCCCGCAGATACAGTTAATAATATAAGACAAAGTGTGCACACATGACTGAAAGACGGCAAATATTAAGACAGACAGTGCCGTAAGGATAATGAGGTATGGGATTGTGATGAGAAAACGAATGACACCAGAGCTTAAAAATTAATGCAAACTCACACACATGTTCACATGCACACACAAGCAGGATAGATGGGCTACAGTTAATGCAAAGTCACAGCACATTTGCCAACGCCTTGGTGGACTCAAGTCAATCACAAGGGCATTCATTATCATTTTAAAATAATATAGTGCATTGCAAAAATGTTATTGCAGACAACACTGAATACAACCTATGACCATTATTATAATAACGTTAGGTTTCAGTGTAATATCATAATATATAAATAACACTATAGTATAGAAATAAGGTACACATTACAAATAGATTTTAAGGGCTTTTTTTCTACTGAAACTTTCAAATTTAAATTGAACCCAAGTCAAATATGATTTTCAAAAGAGAAAAGTCAAATGTAGAATGAGTCAAAAAAGGTCAAAAATCTTTTAGAAAAAGAAGTGATGAAACGTATGTAAGCTAATGTAAACCAGTTACTGAGACTTTAACTGAGAAGATGCAAGATAGTATAATCTAACAGCAGCACAAGCAAATCCGAGGGTTTCAATTTTAACCTGAGCCCACCAAGGTGTCATGCTTCCAACAACAACACAAAACCTTTCTTGAGGCCGTCATCTTGAAGCACCGGAGCAGAAATCAGAAATCTACCCCTTCTGAAGAGGAGAGGCATGCAAGAAAGAAAGAAAATGACAGTAAAAGATAAGGGAAAGCATGCAAAAACATGACATTGTGTCTAGGTTAAAGAGAATAACCCAAAAAAAGGAAAAAATGAAGGATGATATTGTAAAAGAGATGTCTAGGAAGACCAGAGGAAGAAGAGTAAAGGAAGCAGTCACTGACACGAGGACACACTATTTGTTTCAAACACGTCCAAACTATTGTTCGCACAATCATTGGTTCCATGCCCTGTAAGTGCAAATATGGCTTTTCTTATCAAAGGTCTATTCATCTTCCAAGCAGCAAAAATGAGAATGTGACAGGATCTCAATGCTGTGGTGACAAATGGTGGCAATCATTTGAAGTTCTAGCAAAAAGAAAAGTCTAAAAGGCCTTCTGTGGCTGCAATACTGGACCAAAAGTATTACATAATTAGATACAGTGGCCAAAAAAGTACTTGAACACTTTATTTTCAGTTATTTAAAAAAATAAAAAGATCAGACATGTGTTCTGGCAAAATAACCACTGGTAAAGTTCATTATATTAGCAAACAATTAAATATTTATATTGAAAAGTGTGCGTGTGAAATGTTTCTTAAAATAAATAGCACTATATTTATACAAGTTAGTACATTTAAAATGTTACAAAATATTAATATTTCCAATAAATAATAATTTAGAACTTTCTATTTATCAAACAATCCTGAAAATATATATTTTCAACTGTGATTTTACACATTTTTCTTGAGCACCAAATCAGCATATCATACTGATTTCTGAAGACTCATGTGACACTGAAGGTAGGGCCCTATAAAATCCGTTTTATTTTTTCCCAAATTCCATTTTATTTTTTCCAAAATTCCGTTTTTTCCGTTTTAATTTTTGCAAATTCCGTTTTTTTCCGTTTTAATTTTTGGGAATCATTTTTTTTACCCTTTACTGTTATTTTAGTTGTAAAAAGAGTGTGCTTTTTATTCCGTGATCGCAGAAATTATAGGGCCCTATGAAGGGTGGAGTAATTGTGATAAAAAATTAAGCTTTTCATCACAAAAATTAATTCCATTTTAAAATGTATTATAATAAAAAACTGTTGTTTTAAATTGTAATATTATTTCACAATATTTACTGTATTTTGCTCAAATAAACAACATTGCAACATCTTTTAAAAACAAAAAGATTATTTCAATGGTAGTGTATATATATCATTTTTACATATGTTTCGGAACAAAGTTTAAGTTACCATAAAAGTTAAAAAAACATGCTAGCAACATAAAATATCATACCATAAAACATCTACACTAAACCTTCACATGAGGAAGTAACTGTAGCAAGAGTTTGCTGCTTAGGATTGTTGAAAACTGCTTAAAACA
Source organism: Hybognathus amarus (assembly GCA_030378365.1). NCBI lineage: Eukaryota > Metazoa > Chordata > Actinopteri > Cypriniformes > Leuciscidae > Hybognathus > Hybognathus amarus. Next base: position 210,997 of record JAQIUQ010006101.1, on the reverse strand, counting down.
TGGTAAAAAGTGACCAGCACATTTTTCTAAATATCTCATTTTGTGTTCCACAGAAGAAAGTCATGAAAAGAGGAACATACGCATACAGTTTTGGCTGAACTTTCTCTGTAACAAAACAAATGTCAGAACAGTATCATTCCAGGCAGTGTTAAAAAAAGCAGTCTGACCTGATGCACGTGCGGCTGTGAATGCAATCCAGAGAAACGACGTTACTGCTCAGCATGTTTAATCACTGTCATGCTTTACAGGTTTAGCGGGCATCAACAGCTTCAGCGTCACGCACCAATAATTTAATACTGGGCCGCAAAGCCGGGGGAGAACATGCATTTCGGAAGAGTGAACAAAAAACAGTGTGTCCTGTTATTTGTCAGGAAGAACCTCATCTCCACCAAACTCTAATATAGTCAAGGGGAATATTAGTGTGCCCAGATTTTCAGCGTGTCACCAGTTTGATCATGGTGAATGTGACTCCAGAGGAATCAAATGAATGAAGGAGATTTAAACACTGTTAGGTAGGGCTCTAATGATCCCGTACTCAACATCTTCAATGAGCAACAGCCTAATTTTGCCTCTTGTGGCAATGAAGATTAATTTAATTGGGACACCAGGAAGCCAGACGGATTCTCAATACTGAAATAATAAGTGTTTTAAGGCATAGTTCACCAAAAAAATGAAACTTTTTTGGGTGAACTCTTGAGTAAAATCCGTATAAGACTTTATTTCTCCTTTAAAACACAAAAGATATTTTTGGTTCACACATGATTTATTAAGGTTTGTTCTTGCGTGCCACTTTTTCTTTTGCCCATGCAACGTCAATGGGGTACAATGTCGTTTAGATCCCTACACTGTTCACTGTATTATCTTTATGTGTTTTGTGCAGAAGTAAGTTATAAAGTGTTAAACAGCCTTCATTATTTTATGCATGTTTTTATTCAATTTTAAATTCTCCTTGCATTAAGTAATTTAATCTTCGTGACAACAATACAGTTTGGTCCAAATTACAATTCCTCCCTTTGAAAAAAAAAAAAAAAAAAAACATTAATATTGAATATTAAAAAAAATAAGTTTAACTATATTACCCAGTCCAATTGTCCCCAATATCTAAATGTATATCTAAATTTAAAAAAACAAAACAAGCTATGGGCAGCCTACAGGCTGTACAGGACATTGCACACATGTAACTAACTTTATAAAGCTGGCACTCTATTTTGATGTGAATTGTTGCATTTATTGAAAAAAAATATATATATATATATATATATATATATATAATAAAAAATATATATATTAATTCTAATGGCAAAATAGCTCTTAAAAATTATATAATTAATGCAAAGTATCATAAAAAACTCTAAATAATAATCAGAAAATATTATAGAACAAAAATATATTTAAACGGTTATCCTGGGAAAAAGTAAAGTTAAATTTTAAGGCTTTGTTCGTTTCTGATCGGGAGGAAGCTAATGCCTCGTTTCCACTGAGGGGTACGGTACAGTACAGTACGGGTCTGGGTCGGTACACCATGATCAGGCTTGCGTTTCCACCTGCCAACAGTACCCTTACTTGATAGGCATGGTGTTTGCTGGAAAGAAGCGATCGACGTCATTTTCGCGCGAAGAAAGCGACATAGTAAACAACAATGGATGACAGACAGCACAGCAGATCTTGTTCTTGCTTCTCAGCATGTTTGTCACTAGAAACAAGCGCTGGCATTAGGCGTTTCTCAATACCAAGTAGCCATCGCAAAGTCCGACTCAGGAGAATGATCCCTGCTAATGGAACAGTCGCGTTCTTGAACGCGGCACTCAGCTCGCTCTGGCTCTGCGACTCCGGTTATCTCTGTATGTACATTTTAGGCAATAATAAATCGAAACATGTTATAAAACACCACTCTGCTTCTTTTCGATTTCATTTCAATACATTTTAAACATTATAAAGCACACAAATGTGGTTCAGGTAACGCATAGCCTATTGATTATTCACTGCATGTATGTCGTTATATTTATAACAAAACTAAATATAAAACACAACCCTGCCTCTTTTCGTTTAAATGTAAAAATATTAAACATATTCCAGGCAATATGTAATGTATTGCATATATTGGTACAAATGTTGCAATAAACAACACATTATCTTGTAATAGAATTTAAAAAATGACAAAATTATCTCTTTTTGTAGCATTTCAGTAATAGCCATTATACAAGTATAAGTAAAAGGTACAAACAGATATACAGTAAAGCTTAAATAACAAAGAAACAATTCAGTCAGTCAACTACAAATTCAGCGCTCAAAGATATGAAACTTCACGTAGCCTTCTCCCAAAGCTATTAGCCAGGGAACGAATTATAGATTCACGAGACCAAAGATCACCTGTTAGGTTTATACAAGACGAACTATATCTCATGTTTAACCACAACAGAGCCGTCCGAGTCAGCGGCAAACATCAGAGCGACTAGCCGCGGAAAGGCTGTTCTAGGCGGGGACAAGAGCGCGAGCGTCCGGTGATCGCTTGAAATGGATCTCAGTCAAATTATCATAAATCTATAAATAAACCACAGATTTGAGCTTTAAAAAACTACTTTATCGCCTGAAAAACTCTTAAAACTACATTTCGTGACACAATAACAGTAGAATAATATTTCAACTTTATGCCCTTGTAGCACGCGCGAGTGACGATACTCTGTCCACCAATCACCGTTCTGCAGTGAGTCTAGCTCCACCTTTTAGTACCCTTTCACTGTGCTAGGTACCCCAACGGAAGGGTACCCAAAATAGTGGTACGAGTACGGTTCGCTTTTTGGTACCATTCACAACTTTTGACAGTGGAAACGCAAATAAATGCGTGCCGAACCGAACCGTACCGTACCGCTCAGTGGAAACGAGGCATTAGTGTAACCCATTTATGAAGAAGCCCAGAGGGTTAAAAGAACTGAGAGCATTTTCATCTAAATCTTTTTGCATATAATGTTTCCCGTGTATCAGTTTCTATAAGTAATTCACAAGTTATCACATACACAGGCTATACACCCTCACACTGACTGTAATACAATATTGTATATAATATTGTAACATGGTGACAAGAGAAACATACACCATTTATCATGCTGAATATATTGAGAGATTAGTCATATATACAATATCTTTTAAAAAGCTACGACTACTACTACTACCACAATTAGTACTACTACTAAAAATATATATAAAAAAAATTCTGTGTGTGTGTAATCCTATGCAATAGTCTAATTTCAGCCTCTGGACTCAGATATAGCATTTATTCCCAATGTGTTTCTTTTCAATGCTGCACACAGTAAACATGTTCATGAATAATTCAGCAGCTTAGAATAATATCTGATATGAGGGTCAAGCACTGGATCAGTCTGAGGGTGTAAGATTGAAACTTGCAACAGACGCACAAATGCACATCTCAGTAAATTTATGCCTAACAGTTAATCATAAAGCAGAGTATGGAATTCCTCCTCAAAATCCCATTTAGAAAATTACAGGGATGGCACTGGATACATTGCAAAGCACTTAGTTATTGTCGTCCAATCCCAGATATGTTTATATGAGCAATGCTATAAACATAAGTATGTTATGTTTAAATGTTCAAAGCTGGGTTCATACATAAGTTCCATTAGAATAAATGGACAGAAAGTAGAGCAGAAATTCAGTATAAACCCATTGAACTCACAATTTTAATCATTCATAGTTGGAGTTTCACCATCCAATGGTTTATGGTTCACCATTTTGTGAAGTATTCAAAGTATATTGCTTGTTGAATTATTGACAAACAAAAGTCTAAATGCAATGGTGAGTGAAGGGTGTTTTGATGATCCTGTCATTCTCTGAGAACAGAGACGGGTGGGTTTGCTAGCGAACCCATAAATATTCTGTGTGTTGTTTTTTGGTTGTAGCTCAGGGGTGCACGACTATCCTTACTGAAAAAACTGACAAAAATTAGCTAGTCCCAAAGCTATGAGAACACATATGGAGTGACAAAGCTGGCAAAGATATATCTTATTCATTGGGTTTCTGCTGCGCTACATACGCGTAGTCTTTGAAGCAAGCGTTCAATGACGTGTCAAGCATAGACTTGTGCTCTAAAAGCTTCTCGGTATCTAAAAAGACATCAAAAATGGGAAGCATTAATATATGGTCATAAATTTTGCAATGCGACATAGGACGGAGGCAAAAAAAGGGTTGCCTTGATTGCAACAGTTGTCAGTCGGTTAGCAGCTCCACTTTAGCTTGAACTACCAGTTCTTCTGAACATGCAAATAATAAACAGTGTTATGGACTAAACCCTCTTTTAATAATTGGTGGCTTCAAGATTTGATGGATTATTTATCTGTGAATGTTTATTTTTCAGGGACAGGAAAAATTGAAGACGCCAGTGGTCAACAATAGGTCAGATCAAGAGGGTATTGAAAGATGATCAGGGCCAAACTAGTTACGATTTTAGAAGTCAAAATGTGTAAATATACAAAGCCTTATTTTTTTAAGCATGTCAGGCTTGTATGCCTCATGCTGAGAGAAGCTTGACAGCTAAGCTTTGCCATTTTTTTACATAAAAAAAAACAATTTTTCCTTGGTATCTCTGAATGATGTTGCTGAACAATAAGCTTTTTTTGTAACATTTCAAGTAAGAGCAGAGCATGCTGGATAAACAGTGTTGCAACAATATCTTTGTGTGAGGGAAAAATTTAAATATAAATTATTGACGGAGAGATTGGATTCAGAGTCTTGCTTGCTTGGACTGAGACTTGTGAACATGTCTGTTTTAGGGCTGTCTGATATCAGAATTTCATTACGTGGCCAAGAGAATTCAACATATTATGTTGATATTGTTGAATGAAAAAAGCTGTCAAATTTATTGTTATCTTTTATTTTTGCCAATTTTGCCCAATCAATCACACTAAAAATTCGGATGTAGAGAGAGAGAGAGAGAGAGAGAGAGAGAGAGAGAGAGAGAGAGAGAGAGAGAGAGAGAGAGAGAGAGAGAGACAGAGACAGAGACAGAGACAGAGACAGAGAGAGAGAGATTGTAACCACAACTGCATACATGCATACTGCATACAAAATAAGAAAAACAAACTGCTGATCGTCACTTCCTGCCGACTACCAGTCTAACACCATGTCTCTTTTACTTTTTATCCAACAAAAACTCTCATACTGGCGAGCTCACTTCTTTTGGTGTGGGTAGAGCATCTCACTTTTGCTTGGCACTGTGCACACTGCACAGTAGTAGTACATACAAATGTACTACTTTGTATGTTCACTGTATGTGCCATTTGATGATGGCAGATGTCTGCCATCATCAAATTTCGCCATTCAGAACCACAAACTGTTGGTGACCATACACCTGCATTATATGACTGACAGACAAGAGAGGTTTGACCTGAAAAAAATTGAAACTACTGCGGAAACTAAGACACCTACATCTTGGATGCCCTTGAGGTAAGCCCAAACATACCAAAAACATATTTCAAAGTGAATGAACCCTTTAAGACATTAACAAACTTCTTCCTATGAAGGGCCAAAAATCAATCTTGATTGTGGGCCGTGGGCCAAAAGTAAATTTTGCATCATAAATCACACGGTATCACATTAAAGTTGCTATGGGTTTATTTATTTTATAATATTTAAAATAAATATAAAACAACTTCAATCTGATTAACTAATGCAGTTTTATTTGTAAAGTTTTGCATTTTAAATAAATCCCCTCTCCTCCGAATGGTATGGTGGGCCAAATCAAAAGATACCACGGGCCAACTTTGGCCCACGGGCCCTAGTTTGGGCATCTCTGCGTTAAGACGACTGCTCTAAACAATTGCCAATCTAGCTTAGTCTGTAGGCCTAACTGTTGATTATTAACTAGGGTGATATTAAATCATGAATATCAAAACTGATCTTTCGGGACAAAATCTCGACTCAGACTTGCTTCCTCAAAGACTCAGTCTTGGCTCTGGACTCGAATTGTATTTGAAAACCAATCGACTCGGTCTCGACTTCAGAACTCAACGCTTCAAAGACTTGGTCTTGACTCAGACTCGACCCTTTAAAGACTCAGTCTTGGCTCGGACTTCAATTGTATTTGAAAACCAACGGACTCAGACTCTACTCTACTCTACAGCAGTCTTGACTCCGGACTCAACTGTATCTGAAAACCAACGGACTTGGTCTTGACTCGAACTCAACGCTTCAAAGACTCGGTCTTTAACCCAGACTCGACCCTTCAAAGACTCATGCTGCGTCCGAAATCTCCCATTACTCACTATATAGTGGACTATATAGTGAGCTCGCCATTTTGTAGTGCTGTCCGAATGTATAGTGATGATTATTATACCCTATATAGTCCACTCAATGTATCCCAGAATGCATTTTGAAAAGTAGTGAACAACCGATGGTCACTAACCTAAGCCCTACATACCATCATGCATTGCGCTGATCGTAAAAATAAGTTATAATCACGTGTGGAGTAGCGCATTATAACAAAAACGGCCAGAAATCACTTTTAGTTTTTAAATTTTGGAGAAATAAGCTCAATATAATGTAATGTATTTATTTTTAAAAATCTGTTTAGCCCAGAGCCGGCTCGGCACCAGCTGACAGATGATGTAATCAACGGCGCCGAGAGACGATCGAGTAGTGTCCGAAAGTGGCTTCTGTTATGCTGGTGAGCTCACTATATAGTGCTCTGCTCTCTACCCCAACATAGGGGGTAGGGAGTAGTGCTTTGAGTGGAGATTTCGGACGCAGCATCAGTCTTGGCTCTGGACTCGAATGTATTTGAAAACCAACGGACTTGGCTCTACTCTACTCTACAGCAGTCTTGACTCGAACTCGATTGTATTTGAAAACCAATGGACTCAGTCTCTACTCTACTCTACAGCAGTCTTGACTCGGACTCGACTGTATTTGAAAACCAACGGACTCTGGTCTCAACTCTAGACTCGACCCTTCAAAGACTCAGTCTTGACTCTTGGACTCAATTGTATTTGAAAACCAATGGACTCGGTCTCTACTCTACTCTACAGCAGTCTTGACCTGGACTTGACTGTATTTGAAAACTCAATGGACTTAGTCTCGACTTGGACTCCGACCCTTCAAAGACTCAGTCTTGACTTGCACTCGACTGTATTTGAAAACCAATGGACTAGGTCTCGACTTCGGACTCGAACCCTTCAAAGTACTCGGTCTTGACTTCGGACTCGGCATAGGCGGTCTCGTCCCCATTACTAGATGACAGTATTGTAATTCTGGGAGAATGGTCCATTTAAAATGATCAAGAGAATAAAATGAATATTACTTAGTGAGCAACCAAGAAACTTAGCAAGTCTGTGAGCTAATTTTCCCCCCATGCTTCTCTGACAAACCCAAACATTCAGACAGCAGGACTTCCGTTAATGTTCATTAGCGCCATCACAACTGAACTGATCCCAGAATCCACACGCAGAACTGCGCTACTTTTAATAAACATGAGCGCAACCTACAGACATTTGATTGCTTTCAAGAACCGTCACTGAAAGCTTCACAGCTGCATTTTTAGTTAATGTAAGTGCAACTTGCTTTCCTCTAGTCCCCTTGATCACAGCACAAAAGCCCCTCGCATTAAAAACCTGCACCTCGAGTCACCCTCTACTCTCTATTGAGTCATTTAAAAGTGACAAAAGACTCTGAGTGCTCGGCTGGAGGGGTCCTCTTTTTCCAAGCACTAACAATGTGTGCATGTTCAGAGGGGTGAAAAACACTTGAGCTTCATGTACACTGTTCTCAAAGGGCCCGCTGAGGTCAGCTCTCTGATATTCAACCCAAACCTGCTGGAAGGAGATAATAATCAGACCCGTGTTCAGCATCCGGGGTCCTCTTGGGACGTTCTGTCTCTTACCAACAATCCATCTTTCCCTCTCAATTGAGTTCAGGTGCAATTTTTCCATCGCTATAGCTGGTGCAGGATGTGTGGACACTATCAAAGCTAGTCCATTACTAGAGGTGGCGGGTGGCAGAGTGAGAGACACCACGGTGGGACTGTGATAGAGCAGTTTGCCTTGATGCGGAGTACTTTTTATAAGGTTGTTCTATTTTCCGATTAATTCCTTTGGGGTGTTCAACAGCAATTGCTCAGAACTGCACAGAAATCCACAGCAGAGGTAACTGACTACTTCCAGGTTTTCCCCCGAACACAAAACATTGAGAAATCTGACAGGTCTGGATTGTTGCATTTCGGAAGCCCTGAAAAATGTAATATAATCTAGTGTGAGTTTCGCCTGCAATTTGCTGATGCTAGTCGTCCCCTGTGCCCTGTTATGCAGCTTTTTAGCGGATGCTAGTCCTCTCCACTCCTCATGTATTTTCATCAGTGACCTAGAGAGCTTATCTAATAATTTCAGCAACAAACCGCAGATAACAGCCAGCTGAATCCATCAATACTGCACGCCAACATGACCCTGTGCAGTTTGCATAGCCTTTCCTTCGACGCATTAACAGTCAGTTAAAGCGCAGTGCTTTTACTAACCAAATGTGACGCAATGCCACGACATACGATAAAAAAATTTTCTATTTCTATTTTTTTTTCATTGTGCAGCAAAAATTGCTTCACTAACATTTACAGTTTGGCATATTCTTAACAGGAATCTGAAAACGACAAATGTGCAACGTTTTTGCGGAGACATTGCAACAAAAGCAACCCTACAGCAGCGACAGATTTTTTGTGCATTTCTTTCCTTCACAGAAGTGCACTTTTGTTACTTCCTCAAAGCCCACGCCTAAAGTCCAAATCAGCAAGATCAGGGATTGTCGTAAAAATATAGTCTACTGTTGCTAAAGTGGCTTTCTGAACACAGACCAGCAAAGTGAATTTTGAGCTTTGGTGTTCACACCTAAATGGTAAGATAAGCAGTTGGGAAATAAGTTGCATGTGTAACAGTATATTGGATCTGCACATTCTATCTTAAAGTGACAGCCATCTGTTTCATTAAGGATAATCAAACAAAAAAGACGAGAAAAAAAATCACTCACTGCTCTTTAGTAGATTTAGTAGGATTTATCTATATTTAATTTATACAGGGAGGACTATGCAGTATTATTTTTCATTTGATTACTTTCTGTTAATACTGTTCTTTATTTTATTTATTTCACAGGAATACTATATTTGTTAAAGGGGTGATGAACTGAGAAATCTAATTTTCCTTGAGCTTTTGACATCTGAAGAGGTCATCATATTATAAGAATATCCTGTAAGTTTCAGAACTGAAAACGTCCTTGTTAGTCCAATAAAAGCTTTAATTGACACCAGCCCCAGCAAATGACTTGTTTTTCAAAGTGGGGAACTATGACGACAAAGAGGATAAAACACCACCCCCGCAGAAGATTAACGCCTACATCAACACGGCTGGTTTAGCCCCACCCACCCATTCGTGCATTACATGCATAGCTATACATGCATAACAATTTCGCCCAAGTGCATCGACGGGTGAGCTGAAACTCATTATAATATGCAAAACTGTTATCCAGTCACAGCAGTGGGCATTTACTTTCAAGTCTTCAGTGTAGGCGCCCATAAAAACCAAGCGTTTTCAAATAGGCTCAAAACTAGGGTACAAAATAGCCTATTACTTAATCAATTTAATGTTTCATGCAAAAAACAAGCGAACGTCATAAGTTGACCTCAGACAACAATATAATAAAATTTAAAAAGCCAGTTCATGACCCCTTTAAACTCTAATATGTTCCTAAAACCCTCTAAGAGAAGGAATGGAAAATGTTGCACATGTTGCTTGCCAAAGAGTTGTCAATTCATGATTCTTCCTCATCTCAATAATTTTACATTTAAAATACATTGTTGTTGACAATAGTTTGCCTATTATTTATTTAAGTGATCAGTATTATTGATAGATATCAGCCAATACTTCTTACATTGATTCGGTAATCAGTGACCAGCCACAGAAATCCTGATGGGAGCACCATTAGTTTGAATATCATTTTCTGTTTTGTCTCTAAGTCTGCCAAATCAAAGTCATGAGGTATAAACAAGCGGGGGGGGGGGGATATTATAAAATATATTATAAATATAATAGAGAGGACCCCTGAAGATCCTCATGACTGTGTTTCAAGGTCAATAACAGAAACAATGCATGGTAATGTGCATTAGCCAAGCTACTGCCAATGAGATAAGCGGGAATGCTAACAGGATAGCTCCAGCTATTAAGGATCTCCATCATCCCACACTGGGAAACAGAATTCCAAACAACTTATACAAGTAGCGTTTTAGAAGGACAACTGAAATTCACACAGAGCTGGGCAGACATGGTAAAATAAATGTCATCCAGGTCAGCCTGAGCTAATTCGGATTTTTAAATTGTCTGATCGAGGTCAGTCTGGCTGTAGTCATCCATATAGGGCAGGGGCAGTATAAGCGGGAGCTCAGCACGAAGAGTGATGAAATGTGCTGGGACCGCCATGGGCATTTAAAACGTCTTCAGCACAGAAGTTTATTGATTTCTCTGGAATCGTTTGGCTGAATGTCAGGCCATCCTGAGGCAATGCCATTAACCGCGAGCTGCCAGAGGGAAGCACCAGCCTTCAATTTGCATCCTAATCTCCCACACCCTGCGTGTTCAGATGAAATCTCTGGAAGTGTTTGGGTGGATGTAAAGTATATGTTGATGGGGGAAAAAACGAATTGGGGAAAGGTTGAAATGGCGATTTTAAAGAAAAGAACCTGTTGGAAATACAATTGAATTCAACGACCAGCACCCAAATATTACCCAGCTGCACAAGTTTAGCAGCCAAATCCATCCATTTAGAGCACACCATCAGGGCTCAACTGTCAAAGGGTGGGCTGGGGGTGTCAAAGGTCAGCTCCCAGTTAAGCTCCATGGCTCTTTACTGCGGCCCAACAAAACTAATTATCACCCCGGGCAGCAAATATGCTTCTATTTTAAATTTTAACAGCTTCGTTTCTGCATCACATTGCTTTAATGAACAAATAACAGTGAAATACGTCATGTATCAGCACAGCTTTACAAGTCAGCTTGGACCTTACGGACATCCCATAAATAAAGAAATGGCCCAGAGCTCACTTAATTGAAAGTGGCAAGGCATTATTATTTACACATTTGAAAAGTCCACAGTACAGGAATGAATAACAGCTTTAGACAAGAACTGGAGGGGTATGATGGTGTTTTATACAGCATAGTTACTCCCGCATTAATGGTGCGCATCTTTCATCTCAAAAAGCGATGGTGTATGAAATCGTCCGTATGTAGCCTTCATTGCCTAAAGATTGCTGATGCAAGTTTTTTAGCAGACATTGGCCTTGAATATTCACACCACTGACCTAAAGAGCTAGACCCTCAAAACAACCCCTCCCTACAGTATGTAGGACCCTTTTACGGGATGATTTTGAGGTTACATTTGTTAAAAACAGGGCACAGAAGTGTATGAACAGCAAATGCACCATGTGTTTACATAGAGGGCGCATAAATGTTCAAGAATTACATAGACTCACAATCATGGGAATCATTGAGGCACGAATAAGCTGCCGCAATGTAAAGACGATGTAAGAGTCTTTGACAGGGTCAGCTGCTTTAGTGTGATGCAAAATTAAATTTAAGGACATGGAATAAAAAAAACTAATCTCATGAATTAATGCTTTAACAACATGATACAATCTCTATTTGAAGGTTTAAGTTACTTTTAAAAGGAGATTTGGTCCATTTTGAGGCATCACAGTTTCTATCTGAAGAATAAACTTTTATCCCAGATAATTTGATCATTTACGGTAAAGAAATAATGATACTGTGGTTGAAAATACTTTGTGAAGCTGTTTACTGTCACATGCTCTCTGGGTCAGTGGCAGCATTAACACAGATTTGAATATTCGCTGTGAAAGGTTTAATAGACATAGCTGAATCGTTGTAATTTTGGAAATTCAGATCACATTGGTTTTAGAATCGAAATGCATTTTTTTAACGATTAATCGTGCATGTCTAGTGCTAACATGCTGTAAACTTGTAGAAAAAAATCAGCATGGCAAAATGAGAGGAATAATTCCAAACATCACATTATTCAACAAATAACAAAATAACATTACTGTCTACAAGTCAACACTTATCTATGATGTCGAAGTGAACCTAGATTGGGCCCCATCCATTGTCATTTTAGTATTATTTATAATCTATACTAGTTGTAGTTGTTTCAATGTTTAGTTTATTTTTCATCTAATTTATATATTTTAATTTATCTAATCTTTTTTCATGTTTTGGTGGAAAACAATTACAACCCTGGCCTCATCTCATAGTTCATTGAGGTCCACGGGATTGTGGTACGCCATTGCGTCCGGGTGTGTTCACACCAGGAAAGTCCGAATATTCACTTGCTTTGGTCCGGACCAAATCAATTATTATTATTTTTTTTTTTTTGGTACGGTTCGCTTTCACACTGCTCTTTTTGCAACATTTGTAAACAAAACCACACGTGTGCTAAGGTCGTCCATTCATTGGACAAGAATTCTCAAGTAGGGAAATCAGGAAGTGCAAAAAAGGCTCAACATGGAGATATTTCGTATTGCAATCTTTGTTCTTTTACTAATTTTGTGTTATTCTTTACAAACGCAATATGAAGAAACGAATGAGTATACGATACAATGTCGTCTATATGATGTTGTAATTCTAGATTTTGAGAAGACGATGAGCGTATAACGACGTTTGAGTGGTTCTAAACGCGGGGAAATACAACTCTTGTCTCGCGTGCATCTTTTCATTCGACCATCTTCTGTTTTTTATCTCTGGGCAACATCTCAACTTTTCGTTACAAGTGGCACTGCGCAGAAGACGGATAATGCATAAAGTTCTCATTCATAGAGAGGGGCTATGTTCACACATTCAAAAAATGAGATTCTTATTGTATATGCTAACAAGTGCTGTTAATTTTAACGTTTGCGATTAAGTTTGTCCAGTTTAAAGTAAATTATCCGCAGCATTTGTATTGTAACTATCATTATGTTATGAACTGCATATGCTTTTTTTGCATCTATGCACGATTAGACTAAAGAAAACGCTCTGTATGTGAATGTCCTGATGCACACACTCATTCATTCCATTCCAATGACGCACACACGACGCGCAGAAAGATGCACAACAGTATCGTGTGGCCAGAGAGCGCGCAGCAGTGCTTTCTTGCAATTGAGGCGGTTCATGTTCACACCGTTCGCAAATCTCTTCATAAACAACTAAGTATAGACGCGATATAAATAAGAGGTTCCCTGTGCAGTGCAGACAACTTCAGTGTTTATGATGAGTGTTTTAGAGAGAGTGCAGAACGCGTCAGTCAGTCATGGCTTAAAGGGAGCGCTATTGGCTATATAAATAATCATTTTGTTTTACTACGGCAGCTGTTTTAGTCCAAAAATGCGCAGTTATTTGGCAGTTGGGTCTGTTCGAGGTCATATCAGGTTCTCACCACAAACGAACCGCTCCAGAGTTTCGTTTGAAAGAGTACTGGGACCACCTCTTCGAGGAGGTCTTGGTACACTTGTTTGGTCCGCTTTTGGTGCACACCCGAATGCGATTGCTGTTGTCACACCTGCCCAAACAAACCGCACCAAGAGGGAAAACGAACTCTAGTGCGATTCAACCTAACTAAATGAGGAAGGTGTGAAAGCACCCTCAGAAACTCCACTGAAATCAAACAGCCAAACCTATCAACAATTCAGAACAATCCCCAGTATGAAGATTCAGTATTAATATGCAGTGTTTTAAACTACACAATCAACAGGGCCGGATTAACATAAGGGCTAGGCGGGGCTGAAGCCCCAGGGCCCGCGGGATTAGGGGGCCCGTGATTGGCTGGAGAAAATGAGATTGTCAAATCATAGGTGGTTGATTTGTGTATAATAAAACAACAAGAAGTTATTGGAAAATGTGCCTGACTGTCATAATTCACCGCTGAATCAAAATAACTCTACAATTTGCGCCAGAAAAGGGATGCAAAAATTCCTAAACTAACGAAATACTTTGGTTCACTTTCATCCGTGTCCGTGGAAGAGTGCAGCGGCAGCAGCCCGTTATCTTCACGCTCCTGCGTCGTCACCGATCGCGTGCACGTCGAGGTAAGCAAGAGAAGCAGCAGAAGTTAATGAGTTAAGCACTATTTGGATGGTAATTGTTTCTCGTGGAGTCGTTTTCAAATGTTTATAGGGGCTAGTCGTCGATGATTTATTGCAGCCTGAATCCAGAATGTCAGTGTTTTTCTCCCACCACTCACTCGTGGTGAAAAACACCGGCAGAATTACTGTTTTTTTTTTTGTTTTGTTTTTTTGACGAACATCAAGGTCTAATATCCAAGGCCATTAAGTTAACATTTAGAGTTACGTTTTAGTTTATCGTCACTTTGCCGATAAAAATCCCAAAATGAAACCACAGCAGAAATAATCTCTGAAACTGATAGTGGAGATTCGTTACTGAATCCGCGTTTTGAACGAATGGTTTCCTTTTAAATGACTCCTCGTTTGCTTCGTCGATGAATCAAACAGCTGTTTGAACAAATCGGTTGAATGAATGACTCGCTTATTAAGACAGAATTGCCGCCACCTACTGTTAGTTTTGGTTTCATAAAGTAGCCTACCCTTCAATGAAAAAGTAGATATCATTTTATATTTAATTATTAAATAAAATAACAATCATATAATTTATGTAATTGTAAATGCAGTGTAAATGTTTTTTTTTTTACAGATTCAAAATTATCTTTCATTAAATCTCAATTGCGGTCAATAATGGTACAAGAAAGACTGAACCATCTAACACGGATGTCCCTGGAATGCAACTCTGCTAAAGCTAGAAAAAGGACTATTTACTATAAGACAGAAAAGGAAATGTAAAAGGAAAGTTCATCCAAAAAATAAAAATTCTGTCACCCTAATTCTCTTTCTTATGCTGAACAGAAAAGTAGATATTTTATATAGTGTTGGTAACCAGACAGTTTATGGTAGTCATTGACTTAAAATATTTTTTTCTTATGTAAGTCAATGGGTGACATCAACTGTCTGGTTACCAACATTCTTTAAAATATCTTCTTTTGTGTTCAGCAGAAGAAATAACAATAAAAAAATTAAAATATATATTTATTGTGGTAAAAGACTGTGGAGTGGCAATCAGATGAAAGGGGGCCCTTGGTGTTGCTATAGCCCCAGGGCCCAAAGTCCTCTTAATCCGGGCCTGACAATCAATACCACTTGTTGGTTAAAATTAAATACAGCAATGCTAAAAAGACAAACTGGTAGGAAAAACTTGAAAATACCACAATGTACATAATTCAAAGAAATTTCATGACTTGGCTAGAAAACCCCTGCTCAGATATTTGACATAGCCTACTAAGACATGCTTAGCTTTTTGTTGAAGTAATTCCTTCCATTTCTGCCTGTCCCACCCTGAGCAACAATTCAACGAATTAAAGGCCACTAGATACGTTTATGAGAGCTCTTCGACTATTCAAAGAAAGAAAGCCGATGGGAGATACTAAAATGTTCATGTTCATCACGCTTGGTCTTGCAAGGACATTACTCTGCATGGCAGTAAAGGTGTTAACACTAATACAATCCAGTCACAATGACAAATGTGCTGACACCACATTCCCGCCACTACAGCTGCAGCATGGGTAAAACATAGAGGTACAGTAATAAAGAGTGAAAACTAAGGACAATGAAATAGAGAGCAAAGATCATTCATACTCTCGCCATTTCTCGCCCAAATTAGCTCATTTGACCCCTTAAAAATAAGAGGCCACATATCTTTTTATTACAGTATTTTAAATTATGAAGGCCATGTCAGCATGTATATTGATATTGTAAAGGGCAAATCTGCATGGTGTCCTAACTACTAATCGGTTCCCTTCAGTCTGCATTCTCATTCTCTGTTGTGAGAGTGGGGTATATTACATAACATTTTACAGCATCCTATAATTAGGTACAGTATGATGTGACAATTTTGTGTATCTCTATTTACACTAAAAGCCAAACAATGTGCAAAGTGACAGAGTTGTGTGATTTTAGACATTTATAATGTGTTCCCGGGTTACACATGTTAAGCCAGTCACCTAGTATCCTATTATTACCAATTACATTTATTTTAAATCAAGTTGTAAATTAACAAAGATTATTTGAGTATGTTTTACAAACAAAATACTATTTTAGTCTTTCTGCTTCAAAACTTTGTGTTTAATTCAAAGTTAGTAGCATTTTAACTGGCCACAATTTTGACATCGATACCATAGGAAAAAACGGTACCGCTTCCTTTTACAGTACAGTATTTATAGTGTACTTACCTAGAGAGTACTGGCTAATATAAGGTAAGTACATGGAACAGAGGTAGGTTCAGGGTTCCTAGTTATTACCCAGTAATTGTAACTACTACAATAAGTACATAGTATGTTCCTGGGTAACAGGACTGTAAAAGTAGGCGCTACTGAAAAAACTGCCAAATAAATACTTTTAATATTACCTCATAATTTGGCAGCAAGTATATTAGGTTGTTCTTTTGTTGAACTGTTTACGTAAAACTGACTGTGTTTACGTGAATACTAACCAAGACCAGCATTTTGAAATTATGTTGTGTGTATTTGACTGCTCCTATATTATCTACAAATGTTGTCTAGGTAGGCAGATCACTGCAGTTTGGAGCAGAGCCAACATGAGGATGCCAACAAGAAACAAAGTCAAAACTGAGAAAAAAAAAATGGGAAAAGAAAGAGCTTACATATACAAAATGAAGCATACTGTAAATCAGGGATCAGAAAGACAGAGAGAAATATGTTTTTATGTTATTAGGGCTGAGTATTGACACAGATTTCACATATTGATTTGATTCCGATTTACAAGCTTTTGATTCGATTCCAATTTGATTTGCTTGGATATATATCAGGTATAGTTATAGTATGATACAGTATGAAAACTATATCTCAACTTACTCAAAAGCTACATAATGTGATTTATGTATATTCTTGCCCTCTTGTTTGCATTCATCAAGTAAGAATATATATGAAGAGTTCAGACGCAAAAGCCTCTAAATGCCATTTGAAATTTTCTTCTAAAATGACCATTTTTATCAAGCTTGTATATTTAAGTTCAGTAATTTCACTTAAATGACAATTAATAGGTAATCTTCATTGTCATTTAAGTGAAATTACTGAACTTAAATATACAAGCTTGATAAAAATGATCATTTTAGAAGAAAATTTCAAATGGCACTTAGAGGCTTTTGCATCTGAACTCTTCATATCATAATTAGAGCCAGACCGATATATCGGCAGACCAATATTATTGGCCAATATCAGGCATTTTCCAAACTATAGGTATTGGCAGTTACAATGGCCGATAAATGAATATTCAAAAATAAAATAAAAACAGACGAAACACGCTTGAACCATGTCATGAGTGTTGAAGTTGTATAGTTTGTCCACCAGAGGGCAACTCTTTGAGTTGGTCACGAGACTTACATTGCTTGAATAACAATTAAAAGTACGTCAGCATCAGTTCTCTTAACTCAAATAAGCATGACAAAATTTGTGACTATCATGTCCAGTTTTGCTGCTGTTAAATAACTGAGACTGAAGCAGAATTAGCTAGTAATAGTTACGTTACATTGTTACAGTGTAGTTGACTGACTGTCCTTTTAACTTTTGACAATGTGACTGAAGTATTTCTCTAAAAGTGCGTGACAGTTATAGCAATGAGACTAATCATCTCTCCTTGGCCTGTTATATTGAAAATTTATGTTTTACAATTTGCAGAATGACGTTATCCATTGCTAAAATTATGGCTCATCATATAGCTAACCACAAAGCTAGCTAACAAGTTTCTTTTTAAAATGCATTATCATATTATTTTAGTTAAAACTCATAAATAACTACAAATAACTAATGTTAGGGAAATCTGTCAATGTTTTGTTGCACATTTCTGAAAAAAAAATAAAATTAAAAAAAATAATAATATCGGCCAATATATCAGAATATGGATTTTAAAACCCAAAAATATTTGTATTGGTATCGGCCTTCAAAATCCTTTATCGGTCGAGCTCTAATCATAATTATATAAATATATACACACACAGCCTAAGAAACGCATCTGATCACAGCATTGACCCTAAATTACCCAAATTATACAGGTCTTCCTTAATACCAACTTCTTGTTTCCACAACCCACTGAGCATGATCATGACAATATGTAGATCTGTGCATCCAACACACGCACACAGAGGGTCCCTGTGCTTTCGAAAGCTCACTCATCCTTTTAATCGAGTATGGAATCCATCAAAGTGGGTCAAACTCCCTCCCATCTGCCCCACTGAGATTTAAATGCACAAGGCCTGATTAAAACACATACATACACAGAGGAAAATAGGCCACACTTTGCTGCTGGATTCAGGAATCTCCAGCATGGATTTTCATGAAGGATGTTTGCGAGCAATTACTCTGGGTGCCATGCCGGTGAATGAAAGTTTAAGTGCTACAATTCCCAAAAGGCTGTTTGCTTGATCACTGTAAACAAAATGCCTTTGTTCTGTTCTTGACTGGTAGTGCTTCAATACAGCAATCAGCAAAGCTGTGTGTTTGTGTGCAATCACCCAGGATATGACCTTGTAGACGGTATAAGGAGGAGGACACGGACCAATCATTGGGAATCGTAATGCTCAATATGAAGGCTGTAGGAAGGTCTTTCATACGGTGGACTAGCTTTTTTTTTCTTGTGTCATTTGAGTTAAAGAAGCAAAATATGATTTATGTTTAGGCCTAATTTTAAGATGTAGCCTATGTATTTATGCATTTACATTTAACATTTCTATCCATTTGGATTTTACAGTTTTAAAATAAACTAATAAAACTTATGTGATACATATATTTTTCAGTAATTATATATAAATGAAACAGGCTATTTCTTTATTTAAATAATCATATATTTTTAAATGCATTATAATCAACATAAATCTATTCTTTGTGAAAAAAAATCAGTTGTACATTATTCAACATGGTTAAAATATGGCTACCATAATAATAATAATAGTAATAATAATCTTTATTTTATATAGTGCCCTTAAAGGTAGCATCTCAAGGCACTTTACATAAAAATAATGAGGTTAAAGAGTTAGTTCACCAAAAATGAAAATTAAGTCATTAATTACTTACCCCATGCTGTACCAACCCCGTAAGACCTTCGTTCGTCTTTGGAACACAAATGAAGATATTTTTTATTTAATCTGAGAGCTGGATCACTCCTCCATAGGCTGCCTAAGGGACTGACTCTTGACGGCCCATAAAGTCATTAAAGAAAATGTTTAAATATTCCATGTGACTACAGTGGCTCAAGTATAAGTTTATCAGAGCGATGAGAATACTTTTTGTGCGGAAATAAAACAAAAATAACGATAATAACGAGAGTTTAAGAGATTTCCACGACCCATGCGCAAGAATTAGTAGAATAAGCATAGATAATAACGCAATTCTCACACATGCGTCGTGGAAATCTCTTGAACTCTCGTATCAGGCCCAGAAGGAAGAAAAGGAATAGTTATTTTTGTTTTATTTCTGCACAAAAAGTATTCACGTCACTTGATAAACTTATACTTGAGCCACTGTAGTCACATGGAATATTTAAACATTTTCTTCATTGACTTTCTGGGCCGTCAGAGTTTCAATCCCTTAGGGTGTCTATGTGGTAGTGACCCACCTCACAAAATTAAACAAAAATATCTTCATTTGTGTTCCGAAGATGAACGAAGGCCTTATGCGGTTGGAACAGCTTGAGGGTGAGTAATTAATGACTTAATTTTCATTTTTGAGTGAACTACTGTAACCCTTTAAAAGACACGACATGACAGTCCAGGCAGTAAACACTAAACAAGCAATAAAAATAAAAAGCCAATATAATAACAAACAAAATAATCACATGGATCCCATTAAAGCTACCCTAAAAAAGTAAAGGATGATTTAAAAGCACCAAAGGGATTCTGCATTCCTAATCTCAGAGGAAATTCCACAATTTAGGAGCCAAAGAAGAAAAAGCCAGATCATCCATAGTTTTCACCCGTGTTGTTCGGACAATATATATATATAATATAAAAAAAAACTCTTTTTTTGTAAACTGGCAAAATCAAAGCAGCTAAGCACAACTGAGCTATTTTGGGTGGTGTTCGCAATACTATAGTCATAATATAATTGTGCTTATTGGTTCAAAGAATACCACAGTCGCAGTCAAAATCACAAGTCATGCCCCGCTGGTCTAATCCATATTCACATCTGCTGTGGGGAATCGCCGGCCTAATCCCACATGGGCGTAAATGAGGAGAGAAAGAGAGGGGGCATCCTTAAGACCATGCTCCTGACCCCTGTGGATATGACTCTGGCACTGAAAGACTATGGCCCGGCTCCAACACCTAGTGGGCTGTCTAACTGAAATGGAACCTTAAAAGTGACTGATCTGAAGCACTGTTTACAAAGACCAACTCCATTCATGGTCATTTCACGAGTGTTCGATCCCTAGCACATGACAGACTCGACTGACGGCTATAGTGGATTCCAATAGAGGGAATGCGCGTGACGTCACCTCCGGCCGGAGTGCTGCAGTTTCTCACAGTGAGTGGCAAAAAGACTCAGCGGCTGTATATGTGTTCAGCGTGAATGCCGCGAAAAACAAACACAACACATATAAAGTGGGAAAGAGCTTTGCGAATTGACTGTACAACTAGATTTGACAAAAAATCGGAAGTATATTTTTACAGACTGCGATAGAAAGAGGAGCAAATGGATCACTGCAATTCACAGAAACAACTGGACTCCAGTCAGCGAAAGCTGGATCTGCAGTTATCATTTTGTGTCAATATGCTGAATTTAGCTGTAAAACCATACCCATATATTTTGTATTGTTATATATATATTAACAACTCATCAATTAAATATGTATCATTCCATATTCTGCATTATTGGATGTTTTTTTTTATAAACACTGACTAAAAAAAAAACTATAAAGGTGTAGGGCTGGACGATATGATGATATATTAGCTTAAATCCAGTCACGCAGCAGATCTTTTGCCACTCGGTCAGGCTGAGAGGGGTTGTTCCGGCGGGAAAGTCACATGTATGCATTCCCTCTATACAGTATGGTATTAGCATGTTGCCAAGCTAGAGGTCATGATTAAAAAGAAGATGCAAATATGTTTTTAATTTAATACTTAAGTGAAATAAAATAAAGGGTCACACTGTAGATTCAGGGTCCAATTTTTACTATGACTTGTGCCTCAATAAACTCTTAAACGTACAGTCCTCTTTTTGTCTCTAAGTTTGCTTGCCATGATCCATAATGTTTGAACAAACAACAGCACGAGTGTCCTGCTAAGCATAACTCAGTTGTTCACGTCTGTCGCCATGGTTACTATGGCAGTACGAGCAGAAACAGAGAGATTGCGCAATATGACGTCATTGACTGGCGACTCCTCACCCCTGCTCACACGCCCCATTTCCTTGGTTAAAAATCACAATTTTCTCACGATTTACAAATAGTTAGAAACATTTGGGATATTGTAAGTAATCAACTAAACAAAATATATAACATTTGCCTAGTGGTTTTTGGATAACTTACTGCAAAAATCCTGCATATTGTACCTTTAATGATAGTTGTTAATTTTAGGCATTGGGTAGGATTAAAGGATAATCAGTAGAACATGGTCATGCAAAATTAGCCATTAATATGTGCTTTATAAGTACTAAACAGCCAATATTCTTAGTACAGTATAATGCCTGCAAATACGAAACTAGTTAATAGTGAGAATTGGACCCTAAACTAAAGCGTTACCAAAACAAATGATTAAAATAAATACAGTTTTAGTGATTCAACAGTATGAATTTTTCTGCTGGCCAACTTAGGTCAGTGATTTTAACTTTAAAATTATGAATGAATTATGAATTTAAAGCAGAATTTGACATCAAATCACAGATCACTTACCACATGTCTATGTCTGAATGGCATAAAAATGCATGTACAACAACAATAATAATAAATAAATAAATGGATCCAAAACTCTCTCCCATGGGGAGATGGTCCTAAATGCAGAACACAAAATCCAGGGATGAGTTGGATCCAGATCCAACTCCCTCTCACATTACATATACCTAAACCTACCTTAATCTTAACCCTTAATCCTACCCACCCCTTAGATCTGGATCCAACTCCACCCCTGGATCTGTGTACAGCAATAAGGTGCTACTGCCCACGGGCCCCATCCTTAAGGCAAGTGTGCACACCTAATGACTGGCTGTCAGCTTCATTTCAAACAGGTTTCATTGCGATATGGGAATACTTGTCGCAAACAATCTGCCAGACTCGCCGGCAAGAAGTATGAGTGTTGTATTGGCGCTTGGCTTAAAGCCAGCATCTTTTAGCAGACAACCTTTTGGAACAGCCTTCACATCATTAACAGGCCAAAAAATGTTAGGCAGCTCAATAAGGTTTGGATCATGCCTCAGTAAACCTGGGCATCTCAAATGATCTTTTAAACGATCAAACCTATTGTACCTGCTCATTCTGCCAGTGCATGGGCACAATGCATGTGACAGCACAGAAATAAATAGCTGATTATTTACTGTAAGCACACTTGTACGATCAGCCCATAGATGCCCTGATGACAGCATCACATCTGAACTGCTACATATGTGCTTATCGTCCTCTTCACACTTCATGCGATGACGAGCTAAGTGCGATTTGAATTCGCTGCTAACACAGCACTGTGCTGATGTAGTTATACCCCAATCTACTTCCCCCTCAACTCCCCCACACTAATCATTGCAGTGCCCAAAACTGCTGCCCAAACAAAACGAAAAGTTGAGTTTTAATGAAGAGGTGTGGCCCTGTCATCTGTTTTTCCTGACACTTGGATGGAGCAGCATTGAAGCGTGTCTGTTCAGAAGATAGAGAGCGAGAGTGAGAGAGAAAGTGTTTAATTGCTTTGACCAAATGCTCAGGGGAAAGAGGAGGAGAAAACTTAGATAGAGGAACGAAAGACTTGCCTAGAATGGTGTTACTGATTATTACTTAACATACACATGTATGTATATATATATATATATATATATATATATATATATATATATATATGTGTGTGTATGTATATATATATATATATATATATATATATATGTGTGTGTGTGTGAGTATACACAAATATATGGATCAGTATTTCATTTGTTTTGTAATGCAATTAATACTTTAATCAAGCAAGGAGGCATTCAAATTTTTAAATGTTAAAAAGTTAAAAGTTTATATTTCAATAAAATTTCTATTGTAAAATTATAACTTTAAGTGCAATTAAATATAAAATAAAAAAAGATACATTTCTTAAATTTCCAGTCAGTCATCAGTAGATCAGATTTTAACCACGCTGACAACATTATAATGGACCAATTAAAATTTGTATGAATAAGAAGAATGATAGCTGTTTCTTTAGCAGCAAATCAGCAAATCATTATGATTTCTGAAGGATCATGTGACAGTGAAGACTAGGGTAATGATGCTAAAAATTCAGCTTTGCATCACAGAAATAAAATACATTTATGTTACAATAGAAAACAAGATTTTCACTATATTTTTTATCAAATAAATGGTGAGCAGTCTTGGTGCACATAAAATAATTCTTTCAAAATGATTACAAAACCCAAACGTTTTAGGTATATCTGGTATTTAGACAATATGCAATAGGTGATGTTTTAAAGATCATAAGGATTATATAGTACACACCTTAAAAGGATACTCCACTTTTTTGGAAATAGGCTCATTTTACCACTCCCCAGAGTTAAACAGTTTTACCGTTTTCAAATCCATTCAGCCGATTTTCTGATATTTAGAAGAATATCAGTAACCAGACAGTTTCTGGTCTCATTGACTTCCATAGTAGGAAAAAAATATACTATGGAAGTCAATGAGACCAGAAACTGTCTTGTTACTGATATTCTTCTAAATATAAAAAAACGGCTGAATACATTCAAAAATGGTAAAACCCAACTGTTTAACTCTGGGGAGATGGTAAAATGAGCCTATTCCAAAAAAGTGGAGTATGCCTTTAAAAGTAGAAAGTAAATCCTTCACCATGAATGTTACATTTATCCCATCCCTTCAGTCACCACAATCTAGAGTCTAAAGTTACACACTTTAGTTGTCTTTAGCATACATCTTGTAACATCAGAGCTAAAGCATCTTGTCAAGCTAAATTTGATAAAACATGTCTTCAGTCCGAATTAAAAAATATATTTTGCACAACACATCTAATTCCTTCCTGACCCAGAACCTTTAAACTGCTCTGGCCTTTCTGATTTTCTGTTTATTATTGCATCCGGCACAATCAAACCCTAGTCATTGAATCTCCATATTTACCTCTCTGTTGTGATGCAACAAAAGCATTTTGTCTTTGCCTTGACCTTTGGTTGAATAGAGCGTTTAATTGAATACATCATTGTACTGAATGAGACCAGCAGTGGTGGGTGGACTGAATCAGGCCTTTGCTTTGTAAATGGGATGTAATTTGTATTTACCAAAGTGCCACCTGTGGTTCGAGAACAACCTACCTTGACGTCAAATACTGATCTGACACCAATGTAAGAGGTTACAGCTAAAGCGCAAACATTTATTGCACAAAATATCTCAGGTGAGCAGGACAATGATAATTATTTGCCTGCTAATGGCCAATAAGGCTGATATTATAATTCAATACTATAATGTCTAAATAAATTAAAATCACAAAACATAAAAAGGTCATTTTTCATGCTACAAATTAATTTAGGCATGCAATTATGAGATTTGCTAAAAATAACTAATATCTAAATGGAAAAAAATAGAAAAAATGTGGGTATTATGTTGTAAATGCTAATTTTTTCCTATTCTCCTATTAACCAATACATGTCCAGTCCAAAATTAGGTCATCAATTATCTGTTACCAACATTCATTCATTCCAAAACTGTGTGAGGTTCTTTCATCGATCTTCAAATACAATATTTTGAAGAAGCCAACCTGTTTTGGTGACTTTTTGTATGGACAAATAACCCCAAAACATTGAGACACTTCTAAACATATATCTTCTTTTACACAGAAGAAAGCAGCCATGCAGATACGGATTGACATGAGGGTGAGTATATGATGACAGTGATCAATTTTTGGTGAACTTTCCATTTAAACTGCAAATCTAAACTGCCATTGACAATAAACTAATTGAACACCTTCTCGAAGAAGTAGCAGCCGTTATCTAGCATTTGTCATTTAAATCATTTAATTATTATAATATGGATATCACCCTCACTGCAACCTTCTCAGGAAATACCGTGATTGAAAGGGCTTTTCCACTCTAATCAGGTTTGATTGAACAAGGTTACATCACCACGACCCTGGCAGCGAGATCCCTACAGACAAAAGGACAGAGCACTGAATCATGGGTAATCAAAAGTTCTGTGCGCAGGTAATGAGGAGATAAATGTGCGTGGAAGGTGATGGCTTCAAACAAGTTGAGAAAGTCAGGACAATGCAGTTTGGAAAGTCTCATTGAGACAATGGAAATCTTACTTAAGATGGATGCAATTGCCATCAAAAGCATCAGCCGTATGTGGATCACCATCCTTTTTGGAACCAAGCAACTAAAAGCACTATTTCTCCTTTACATAGGCTACAAAATAAAACAATTACCTCAAGACTAAGTCTATTAAGTCTTATTCATGTCTGAATTTAAAAGGAAAAATCAGTCGTTTTTTACTCATCCTCAAATGTCAATTTAGGCTCATTCATCCTCAAGCTTTATTCACTTAAATAACAAAGGTTCTTATGAAACCTCTCACAACTACTTCACCGATATAGGCACTGGTGCAAAGCTTCTAGTCTGGATTTGGTAGTATTATTGGTAGTAGTATTCTGGGCTGGACTGAGCCCTGAATGGCTGAGAAGGGTCAAGCCATTAATGTGATTAAACCTACACCCTCTCTCTCCATCCATCTCTCTAATAATGTTCTGACATGTCTCAGTCTCACCACATCATTTCTCATCACCTTCTCATTACTTAGCCTTCAGGAGGACAATTACAATACACTCCTTAAACGAACAGTCCTCATGGGGCAACCTGGTGTCAGAGTGCCTTTGACTGATGAGAATTACGCACTTCGATGGATCAGTTTGTGGGTCACCACCTGTATAGTACGTCAATGCTACATTTACAACCTAGTTGCTAAAAGGCAACATATTCAACATATTTGGCATTCTAATTAAGTTTAGCATGACTATTTTCCACCCTCTGTCTGAACCATAAAGCTGCGTTCACACTACACACGAGCTTTGTCGCTGCAGGTCGCCAGTGGCTGCAGCTGGAGGCGTTCCCACTACTGGTTGCCTAGTAATGTTTGTTAGACAACAAATGCTATGTTAGACAACAAATGCGTTTTATTACCGCTACAAACAAATATTTTGGAAGGAAAAGTCTAAATATAAATGGAATCAGTAAATAAAATGCATAATATTAAAGATGAAACAGTGAGTGCTCTATGCCATCGCGGCTATTTAACTGCAGCAAACATTCGGTCTATCTGGGTTCCCAAAACCATTCAGTCACGGAGTCAGTATGGTGAACACCACTGTATGTACACAGAGATATATCATCCATTATAGGACAGTTTCTGACTGCTAAAATGAGCTTCTTGTTCAACTTGCCTCGGTCAGACTCAGCACTGAAGAGTGACGCGCTCCACTGACTTCACTCCTATTGGTTGTTGCTTGCGAAAATCGCCCTTCATTTGCATAAAGTTAAACATTTTTCAACTTCGTCTGCGTCGCTGGACACGCCCATCGGTCACCAATGGTCGAGTAGAAGTCGCCCACTCACCATTGAAAATGAATGGTATCGATGTCGCTTGGTCGCGGTAGTGGGGTGTAAACGATACACAAAACTGACGGTTCGGTTTTCCACGATTTTGACGTCTCGGTTCGGTTCGATTCGATTCGGTTTAGAAAGCTAAAATGGCTTCTTTTTTTTTAAGTGGTTTAATGAAAAAAATGGTCTTTGTCTTTAATTTAATTCAATTACAATCAAATATTTCACAAGTATTAAAAAAATCTGCTAATGCTGTAAACTATTTAGGGAGCCGCATATTACTATAATATTAAAGGTTGTAGCCTAGACTTTTAACCTAAATTCAGATGCTATAAATTTTTTTGATATAATAATCAACACACAACACAGGTAAACAGGTAAACTGAAAGAAAACATGTAAACTGAACATAAGGCAGTTTTTACATTAACTTGTGTTTTTACTCTAATAATTTACACAGTTGTCATTTTAGAAAGATATTTTAAACATACATTAAATAATCAAGATATCATTAACAGGTTAAGTAAAATATAATATACAGGCTAACATAGTGCATTTATTTAGTGCAAAGGTTCATTTATAGGAAGTTGTGGACACTGAATCACTTGCCTGTTGAGGTAAATATAATGCTAGTGACAAGCTAAAGCTTAGCTGTTTTATTGACGTCTTTCCGCGGCTGAAACACTGATTGAGCGATTACACGAGTTATGATGTCTTTCAGTAAGTATACTGTATCTTTCAACATACCTTCAGGTGTCCTTTCTGTAACTGAGGAAAAGATGGTCGCGATTTACTCGCGCGCGCGCTGCCGCTTGAGATGGCAAGCCTAGTATGCCTACAGCGATCTGTCACGCCACATCATAGAGCACCAAATCGCCATTTATTGTTTGAATTTCGCGATCAAATAGACAGAATTTGAAAGATTACACCTTGCTTATTATTCGAAAGTAACAAAACACGAAGCTTGTTATTTGGTGTTAATGGTGGTTAGGCTACAAAACTGAATTCGTTGTGTACTGTCCACATAAGACATGAGGTCCATTGAGCCGAACCAGGGTAGCAGGGGCGGTGTTCGGTATGAAATGACAGTATCAGTTCAGTATCGCGGTTTTTCGGTTCGGTTCAAAAATCGTTACAGCCCTAGTTGCATGTAGTGTGAACGCAGCTTAATCCATGTCACAACCAGATAAATATACAATGATGAGCCAAAACATTATGACCAGTCACACGTAAAGTGAATATTGTAGATCATCACCTAACAAGGCCACATATTAATGTCTGGGTAGATTAGATGGTGAGCAAACAATCAAGTCTCATAATCAACATGTTGGATGTGCTGTAGAAGAAATGGGCAGGAATAAAGACCTGAGCGACTTTGACAAGAGCCAAATTGACTGGGTCAGAGTATCTCAGATCACTGAAGCAGCAAGACTTATGGGTTGTTTCAGGTCAGCAATTGTGAGAATTACCAACAGTGGTCAGAGGAAGGACAAACCACCGATAGGGTGTTGGCCACCCAAGGCTCATCGATGCATGAGGGCAATGAAGGCTATCCTGTATGGCCCGAGCTAACAGAAGTTCTACTGTAGCAGAAGTCACAAAAATGTTAATGATAGTTGCGAGAGGAATGTGCCCATTACACCCAATTTCCATCACACTCTGCTGCGTAACTGCCGACCAATCAAAGACTGTCTATGATGACCCCTGTCCACCGTCGCTTAACAAGGACACGTACAGTCTCTTCAATTCAATTCATATTGCTTTATTGGACGTGACCATTGTAAGAACATACATCAAATACATTGATCTATATTGGGATGGAACGATTACTGGTTTCACTAAAAAACACAATAAAATGTCATCACGGTTAATGTAATTGAAACGGTTAGTGTAATTTCACATTGACTGAAATTTACAACTGTGAAAAGAAAAGGCTCAAAAAACTGTTGCATTGATATGATCTTAGCATCAATATCTCTTCCCTTTTTTACTTTTCAATGCAAAGCACTGTGCACAATGACTACATGTTGCTTCAAGCACATCAGTCTGCTCACGGGACACGCATAGGCGCTTTGCCGCTCTGTATTCGAGCCTTTCATATTAGGCCTAAAATACTTTTGTGCAATGAAAGATTTAGATTATTAATGGTCTTTCTTGTTCTGTCCTATCTATCAAATGTTGTTGCCTCATGAAAAGCTGTGATATAATACAAAGAGCAATGTGGACATTTTCACAAAAATAAATAACATTTGCTGCTGAATTATCCACTAACCTCATTTATAACAACATTTTAATGAAACGAGAGCGCATCCGGGGTGATTTAAGAGATGTGCGCAGTTGTAATGAGTTGTTATGTACACGACGGTCATATAATTTAATGTGCATGCTTAAAAAAGTGCATAGAGCTGCTAATTTTATTTGTTTGTTCCAAATATTAAACTTGTTGAAATGTTTTAAGTGTGCATATCTGTTCTTTGCATATCTCATCTGTAATAATCGTGATAATTTCGGTCACTATAATCATGATATGAAATTTTCATACCGTTACATCCTTAATATGCGTGTTGTGTGTGTGTGTATATATATATATATATATATATATATGTATCTTTCAGAACACATGTTATTAGGACACTAATATGGATGAGTTCACTCAGTACCTCTTAGTTTGCTGATATCATCACTGCCTTGGTTACCACGGCCTCCCTTTACAGAAATCAATATCTAAAGACACTGTCCTCATTCCAATGCATGAGAATTGGGTCACAGCTGAGCAATGCATGCAATTCAGCACATCAAGGCAATATACCACTGGTGCATATCAATTAAAAGAGACTGACAGTTTAGACCGGGGCAAGTTGTCCCATTATTATAATGTCATAATCCCACATTGCACTAGGATGCACTAGTCTGTGGGATGACGATAAGCTGGAGGAGGGAGTGTGATGCTCTGGGCAATGTTCTGCTGGGTCCGGCCATTCCTTTGGCCATAAATTTAACACATGCCACCTACATAAACAATGTTGCAGACCAGGTATACCCCTTCATGACAAGTGTTCCTTGGAGGAAGTGCCCTCTTTTAGGGGATAATGCACCCAGCCACACTGCATACATTCTTCAAGAATGGTTTGAGGAACATGATGAAGAGATCAAGGCCTCCAATTCCCCATATCTCAATCCAATTAAACATCTGTGGAATGTGTGGCACCAACAAGTTTGATTTACGGCAGCTCCGCCTCGCAACTTACGGGACATGAAGGAGCTCCATACGACCCCTAGAGGTGTCCAGGTGGTATCTGGCTCCAAAACATTAGCAGCAGATCCTTCATGTCCCATAAGTTGCGAGGCGGAGCTGCCGTAAAACACACTTGTTGGAGAGTTTAACCACTGGACACCTTAATGGGTCGTATGGAGTCCATTCTTGGCAGATGTATACATATTTAGGGATGCACCGATATGAACATTTTGGGCGTTACCGATAACCGATAATTCTTTATTTTTGAAAGCCGATAACCGATATATCGGCCAATATATATAAATCCAAATTTGTGTTATTTTTGAAAGCCGATTACAAAAACAAAAGTCTCACCAGTAAAAGCCATGTTCCAAACACACAATTATGATGTTCTTATTATAATTTTATGTAACCATATTTTCCTTTTTTAAAGTGATTCCAATCATATTTCAAGCAATTCAAAGACAAATCTTCTATCAGACAAATCTATCAGACAAATTCTTCTATTGTGCCAATAACGATAACATTAAAAATAAACTGATATCAGGCCGAATACCGATATGGTGGCCGATATATCGTGCATCACTAATATATGTATATATGACCCCTCAAGGTGTCCAGTGGTAAATTAAACTGCCATGCTGCACACATTTGTAGTTAGATGACAGCAAACAAACTCGATTACATAAACCAAAGACCCCCAACAACCTCTCATTTTCCCATTAATTCCAAAGGATAAGCCAGGAAGCCACCCTTCACTGGCTTTTATTATTTGTGCCTGGATAAAAGCTGCACTGGCTATGAGGGGAGAGGCCAAGGTAATGAAATTATTCTCACCACACTTTATGGCATAGTACCAGATGCCGAGGGCTACACATTTTGTATATTTTCTTTTTTATGGTAAGAGCTGTCCTACCTAAAGAATACAATCTGTAATCCATTTATACTTTGAATTTAATGCAGGATCAGTGAGCTAAACCCATATTAGTTTAAACTCAAATTTCATATAGACAGGTGATCACTAAGACAGAGTCAATCGCTGATGCTATATTTGTTCCTTGCTTCATGCAAACACCATTAACAAATCAAGTTTTGTGCTACACTCTTGAAGAAAAGGTTCTATAGAACCTGAAAGGTTCTATCAGCGCTATGTATTTGGAACCCCTAAAAGGTTCTATACACAACCCTTTTTAAGGGTTCAGATAATAAGAACCCTTTAGGGTTCTTTGTAACCAGGAAAAAGGTTCTACATGGAACCTTTAGGTTCATTCATTATTATTTGTTTTGTCCTTTCCGGATTAGATATTTCATGTTATTGACAAATATCAAGACCCTAAAAAATGCATGTGAATGATCACAAAATTCAATATATGGGGGTTAGAAAATGTATGTATTTATATTTTTATGTTGCTAATCAATATCACACAAAGAGTGCCATTTCAGTTTTTATCCTCCAAAAATCAGCATGATTAAAATGTGTTATTAAGTTAATACAACAGTTTAATAAACAATAATTTAATTACAACTACAAAATGTTGCAGAATAATGTAATATATGAATGAATAATAGCCTATAAAGAACTTTTGTGCCAACAGGGTTCTTTCTTGTTATTATAGAAACTTTTTAGCATAAAAGGTTCTTTGGAGTTGAATAAAGAACCCTATGCTTCATATATAGAACCCCAATGAACCCTTTTTTCTAAGAGTGTAACCCTACATACCTATACACACAAACCAACCCACAGACATTCACACAGCTTTGGAGAATGCACACACAGCAGCCAACAGCACTGAAGATGCTTTGCTACGCCAACACTAATATTGACTCTGCACAGTGTTTTAGTCTGGAGAGGAATGCAGAAGAAATAGAAATATCTGTACAACATTATACAGTGCTAGAAACACTCCTTGAAATTGACTTCTAATAGTATGGGTTGAAAAATACAGAGGAAGCGGCAAAGAAAAGCATTCACAAAAAGCAGGAGAAACAAAGCTACAGTAAATCTAAATCATTACTCAGACTAACCATATAAATTTGTGTAGTTCGGATAACAATCACTCCTCATGTCGTGTTACTGACGCCAAAGGCTGTCCAATCAAACTCAAAAATATCTATAACTTGGTAGAAAGTAGTCAAAAATAAACAGATAACAACCTGGACAAAAGCATGTGTAAAAATAAAAAGCATCGAACTACATTAAAACAGGTGCGCTTGCAATGAAAATAAGCATGGTTTGCGCTCAGGGAATCACAAGGTACCTCACGATACTATACGTAAGCAATAAGGTACGAGAGGGCTGTGCTGTGAATCAGTGACGGCTGAAGGCGTTGTTAGGCACGGCATGAAGGTTGGAGTGCCTGCAACCCTTGAGCCGTTACTTATTCACGATACAGCACTTGCCTGAAGTATCTTTATTGCTTTATATAAACGGTTGCCACACAATATTTAAGTAAAAAACAATGTTAGTGCAACTTTCTTGAAGTAAAATCACTAAAAGCCTACCTTCCGCTGGAAAAAATAGTCCCAGAGTGTGAACAGCAACAACGTTCCAATGTGTAAAATGCATGAAAGCTCAAATAAAAACAACACAGAACCGCAGTGTTGCGCAGCGAATCAATAGAACCGTTGGGTGAAGACGGTCGTAGCCGTGTTTTATCGATGAATAAAGCACAGCTCTTGACCAATCAGAATCAGAGGATTCGAAATAACTGTTTTATAAGATACAATACACGGCTCAATACGGATAATATCAGTGATACAGCAATTCTGTGATAATCAGTATATTGCTACACAATCCTATGATACATCACGACATCTGTCTAACTATAAAAACAAAATGCCATGAATGGTTAAGCAATCTTCTCTTAAGTCCAAACTGTTTGAAAACAGCCCAAAAAGTTGATGCTGATACCAGGAATATTTATTTAGAGCGCCTTATTTTGTTAATTAAAATATTGATATTTGCCCCCAGTGTATCTAGAATTCTCAGTATCAACAACGATATATTGCCCAATCAATATTTTGTCCCACCCCTATTTTGCTTTGAGCATACCCAATGAGAGCATCAAAAATCAAGAGACAATGGCAACATCTGTTAATGAATTTAGAAAATGTGTCAATTCAACCCAAATTTCACTGCAGTTTCGAGCTGAAATGAACACTACAGGCAGTAAAAACACCAACAACTTTTTCAATTCCTTTTCACACAAATGAGAGCAGATTATCAATCAACAAATAATTATTTCGACATGGTATTGAGCACAATACTTTCATCATGAACTCAAAGCAGTTTTACCATAGTGACGTATGAACTTGCTCAGTAGCTACAGCATTGCACTTGCGATACAGAGCGCTTGGTTACAAGTCCCATGAAACACAATTCACAACACTCTTGAAAGAGCTTCGTCTCATATGAAGCCAAAAGGCATTCTATGAATAATCCACGGCTAACTATGTTAGCTTTGCGTCGGGTGGTTCTTTGCCTCCGCAGGGTTTCTGCAGGTTTCAGTAAGTCAAATTTAAGACCTGTTTAGAAGACCATAAACATTGAAATTTAAGACCTACATGACACATTACCAAAAATGTAAATAAAAAATATTCTGAAAAAATTATTTTATTTCAATGAATTCAGTAATTGAAAAAGCTTTTTAGCTTTTACAGTCTATGATCAAGCCACGAGCTAATGCTAGCACGCGAGCGGCGTGTTTGAACCGGTTTGAACCCCTGCTCTAGAGCTCCGCTTTGTAGGCTACGACTCAATACTTTTTTGCTACTTTGTAATAACTTTCTGCGGCCAGAGTTTTGGCAAATGAACGAGGGTAAAATCTTTTTTAGACCTGACTAAATCAAATTTAAGACCTCAGATAAAAATCTGGCCATTTTTAAGACTTTTTAAGGCCTTAAATTTAAAGTTCAGAATTTTAGACTTTTTAAGACTTTAAGACCCGCGGAAACCCTGCTCCAGGTCATCAATAAAATCGTAAATGTACAGCTAGGCATGGATTATCCTGCTAACATTGACAACTTAAAGCTATTATTGATGTTTGTGGTAAATATTTGACATTTGTCACAAAAAGTTGATGCATCCCATATTTAATCATTAAAACTTCTGTTTTTATGCTAAAAGTTCATTATAAAACATATAATCTAGTATTTTTCAATAAAAAATAATAAATTATAGTATAATATTATCCTCTAAATAAACATAATATTATTTTTTCAGCGCCTTTTTTATTATATCACATATTTTAGTAGTTATCATAAATTAGGTATCAATTGAAAGCTTATAAACTCAGAATTAATCATGTGAAAACTGTTTTATAATTGAACGTTGCGTTAAATGAAACGGTACTTATTTTATCAGGCTCCTCCCCTTTTGGGCATCATTATATTTGATAATTTTTGATCAAAACCTTTTCTAATCTTGACAAAACACATATTGTCGGAAAGGTCTAAGTTCTTAAGGTTCCAAATTTTGTGACAGAATTGATATTTCGGAAAGAAATGAATGAATTTGTTAAGGCAGAATGTATACAACTAAATTCAATGGAATTTCAATCGCACCCGGTGGCTATTTTTGGTACTACGCCTAAACAAAAATCTCATGGGAACTTCAATTTTTGTGATATCAACCTTAAATTTGGAACATTACTTGGTTAGATTTATGGCTCTGTTTTATAGTACTTCAAATACTTCACAATAGCAAGGTAACCTCTCATTGCTGAGAAATAAAACGTAGCAATTCAGTTTTAGTCAAGTTTTTCATTTTAGTAAAAGCCGCGGGCAGCGTTAACTGCTAGCGAATTTCAGTGCTCCTGAATGTTTCTGTGTGCGTAGCTACGACATTCGATACTGGAAGTTTGCCAAAGACCCTTGTTTGAGAACCACTGGTTTAAAGTACATTCTTGTTTACAACTTTATTATGAACAATTGTGCTACTGTGTTTGGGCTTCCAAATTTAAATTCAGGGTCCTGAGGCAAAACCAATCAAGACCTACTGCGGTAAACAAGTCTGTTGCTTTCAAAGTGTCTCTGCATTGCATGCTTATATTGTTCAGATTGTTCATGCTGTGGCTGTACCTGGGAAATAGACTGTCAGGACAGAAAAAAGATAGATTGTGGCGTTTTAAATCAGGGGGAAATCTCTCAGGCTTTTTCCACAGGGAGCACCTCTCTGCTAATGATGAGACAAGATGATGCTACACACAAGAAACATGGCACACCACACTCATTCAAAAGGAGCAAACCTAAAAACAACAGGAGGCAAACCATGCCACGGTATTTTCAAGTACAGAGGGTAAACCTCTATAATCCACAAACAAATATCAATACAGATGGTTAAATAAGCATCTGCAGCACCTGTTGAAAAGCACTCAGATGAAATCATCATCTCTAAAGCCAAGAGTCTCTTGCTGATATCATCACTGCCTTGGTTACCCACGGCCTCCCTTTACAGAAATCAATATCTAAAGACACTGTCCTCATTCCCATGCATGAGATTTGGGTCACAGCTGAGCAATGCATGCAATTCAGCACATCAAGGCAATATACCACTGGTGCATATCAATTAAAAGAACTGAGTTTAGACCAAGGTAGGTTGTCACATGGGGAAGTTGACATTATCATTGTTATTATACAAAAAAAAATAGTTTTTTTAATTATATAATAATAATAATAATAATAAATTGCAAAACAATGGTTTGATGTTCCTACCTTTTTCGATTCTTGACTATTTTTTATAATTATTTTATCATTTAAGTTTTGCTGAAACATCTCTATCATGCTGTTTACATGTATCGCAATTGGGGCATGTTGTCACAAACGGTTGTTTTATTAACTCTACTTTGTTCCAAGACAAAAAGGTTGGAAAAGTTCATGGGATTTTTTTTTTTTATTTTTTTTGTAGCCAAGACATTAAAACTATGCGTTAAAAATGCTTTCAACAATAAATCCACCCTGTGAAATGAGTACAAAAAAAAAGTTTGACTAGCCTCGGTTCATATATTCATTACTATAGCCATACCCTTCGTAAACACAATAAAGATTATAGTTTTAGCTATTTATTATTAAAATGACATGACTTCTAGATTGTGTAGCATACAATTAAAACCACGTTTAATCAAAATACTATCAATATAAGCTACTGTCCTAACATGATGTATTTATAAAGCGCTCGCGCCTCCAGAGGAATGCGCGCGCTCAATCCTAGTGCTGGTTAACGCCTTTAAACCTTCAGTTCAGACTTAAACAACATAAATATCCTGACAGTTTAGTCAATCCTAAATGCGATTAAAACTGTCAACCCAAACTATTCTATGTACAACTCTACAACCAAACTCTGAGTGCGCATTTTTGCGCGAGCTCCTTCCGATTAAAAACAACGGAACGCAACTACATCATAAGACGTGTCAAACAAAAGCGACCCTTAACTGCAAACAATAATCATTTTTAAGAAGCATGAAGAAACAAATCAAGCAGTTGGCATTGGTTGGGACCATTAAACACTTTAAATACTCGCCTGGTAGGTGTTAAATCGTGTCCCGTTCGGCGGGTGCACCTTGGGGAGTTAGTCCCCGTGTTCATGTCTGAGAAAATCATATTTCCCCAGTGCAACGCAGAGGTGATCAGCAGCAGTATGTCTCCAGCTGCACGGTATGAATTAAATCCTTGTCGTCAAGTTCAACTGACCAGGGATCAGTGCCTCCCCAACTGATGCTGGACTCCTCACATCCACATACAATGACAGAAATGATAACTGCGCTCCTTTTAATGCACGCTGCATGAATAATGAGTCAGTAAAACGCTGACATAATCAATCAGGGATGAGAAATGTTAGTGATATACACAAGCAGCAGCTCCATGATCACAGCACGGATGCTGTGTACCGTGTGCTGGACCAGCCCATCTGTTCGATAAGCTGCTGCCTCCGAACATCATTATGCAGCATCACTGCCGGTAAACCAATCGGATATTAGAATCAGATGTGGCCGTGGCTACATGTGTGTACTCTCTCTGTTGATGCTCAGAAATACAGTAGTGAGTTGCATGAGCTGTGATTATTTGTTTTAGGATCCCATAAACAAATATGTAAAACACCTCTAGGGAAACAACGCTCCTTATTTTAAAGTATTTCAACACCAGGAGCTAAGTACTTTTATGACTATTTTGTAGGGGAAACCACAGCTAGTTGTCACTTTTTACTCTGGGAAATATTTCTCAGGGTTTTTTTTATTTTAAATTAGACATATAAGTTTATATTTATAATTCTATAAAATATTGATAATTTCTATACTATACTATAGTTTAGTATAGACATATATATATATATATATATATATATATATGACATGTATATATATATATATATATATATATATATATATATATATATATATATGTATATATATGTATATATGTATGTATGTATATATATATATATTCTATGTATAGTATAGAAATATATTTCTATATAAATAAAATCTTTTCATGATTAGTAATCACAACATTTTTTTCTTTTGTCAAATCAACTTAATTTATTTAGTTCAGATAACATTTAATTTTTAGTATATATATATATATATATATATATATATATATATATATATATATATATATATATATATACATATATATATACATATATATATATATACATATATATATATATACATATATATATATATACACTCACTGGCCACTTTATTAGGTACCCCATGCTAGTAACGGGTTGGACCCCTTTTGCCTTCAGAACTGCCTCAATTCTTCGTGGCATAGATTCAACAAGGTGCTGGAAGCATTCCTCAGGGAGTTTGGTCCATATTGACATGATGGCATCACACAGTTGCCGCAGATTTGTCGGCTGCACATCCATGATGCGAATCTCCCGTTCCACCACATCCCAAAGATGCTCTATTGGATTGAGATCTGGTGACTGTGGAGGCCATTTGAGTACAGTGAACTCATTGTCATGTTCAAGAAACCAGTCTGAGATGATTCCAGCTTTATGACATGGCGCATTATCCTGCTGAAAGTAGCCATCAGAAGTTGGGTACATTGTGGTCATAAAGGGATGGACATGGTCAGCAACAATACTCAGGTAGGCTGTGGCGTTGCAACGATGCTCAATTGGTACCAAGGGGCCCAAAGAGTGCCAAGAAAATATTCCCCACACCATGACACCACCACCACCAGCCTGAACCGTTGATACAAGGCAGGATGGATCCATGCTTTCATGTTGTAGACGCCAAATTCTGACCCTACCATCCGAATGTCGCAGCAGAAACTGAGACTCATCAGACCAGGCAACATTTTTCCAATCTTCTATTGTCCAATTTCGATGAGCTTGTGCAAATTGTAGCCTCAGTTTCCTGTTCTTAGCTGAAAGGAGTGGCACCCGGTGTGGTCTTCTGCTGCTGTAGCCCATCTGCCTCAAAGTTCGACGTACTGTGCGTTCAGAGATGCTCTTCTGCCCACCTTGGTTGTAACGGGTGGTTATTTCAGTCACTGTTGCCCTTCTATCAGCTCGAACCAGTCTGGCCATTCTCCTCTGACCTCTGGCATCAACAAGGCATTTCCGCCCACAGAACTGCCGCTCACTGGATGTTTTTTCTTTTCGGACCATTCTCTGTAAACCCTCAGAGATGGTTGTGCGTGAAAATCCCAGTAGATTAGCAGTTTCTGAAATACTCAGACCAGCCCTTCTGGCACCAACAATCATGCCACGTTCAAAGTCACTCAAATCACCTTTCTTCCCCATACTGATGCTCGGTTTGAACTGCAGGAGATTGTCTTGACCATGTCTACATGCCTAAATGCACTGAGTTGCCGCCATGTGATTGGCTGCTTAGAAATTAAGTGTTAACGAGCAGTTGGACAGGTGTACCTAATGAAGTGGCCGGTGAGTGTATATATATATATATATATATATATATTTCACTGTAAAACAAATCTTTTCATGATTAGTAATCACAACATTTTTTCTTTTGTCAAATCAACTTAATTTATTTAGTTCAGATAACATAATTTTAAGTTTTTGATGATTAAATTATTCTCCTTCATTGAATTAACTCACTTTTTCCATTTCAATGAACTTAAAATTTGAAGGCAACCAGGATACTTACTTTTTAAGTTAAACCAACAATATTTTTTACAGTCATATAGTATAGTATAGAAATATACTGTATATATATTTTAAAATAATTAATTAAACTGTAAGCAAATTATTTTCATGTTTTATTATCGCAAATGTATTATTTTGTCAAATCAACTTTCTATTTATTAATTCTAATTGTATTTCTATTTTTCTCCATTGTATTTAAATGTTTAATTTCATAAACTCAAAATTGAAAAGAAAAAAAAAACATTTTTTTTTTACAGTAGGCACATGCACTAAAGTCTAAGCAACATAAAATTTAATTTCCACTGCTTTTGTCCTAAAAAAAATAAGATATAGTATTTTAACAAACACCCCATTTCCCCACCAAAAATTCCAATAAAATAAATAAAAAAGTCACAACCAAAGTCTGTATATGCACTATAATATAATAACAATAACCTCTTACTAATTATAAAAAAGCAGAATACTTTTATTTCAGATCACAGACTTAACAAAAAGACAAGCTACTTAAATTGACCAAAGTGGGCACAGATAATCCGTCGACTCTGATAAACATGATCAGTTATGGGCCAACTATAAATCACAGTGGATGTTTGTCCCAACAAGCACCAAACCTGTCAATCTTCCTTTAGATCGAAAACTACTGAATGTGTGAAGTAAGCACTAAAAGTATAAGTACAGAACATATTATCTTGCAATTATTTAAGATTGTTCCAATTAAAACTGGATTAATTGTACTCAGACTTTCAAGTTCTGCAGTCCAGACCTGCTTTTAAAGACAAGAGTGTTTAGGATCAATATAATTGGCCAATTCACCTCCTTAAAAAAATGCCAATGCAACCATTTAGAACGACTTTAGCATTGATCAGGATAAGCTTCCTTTCAGTTAATAAAAGAGCTCATTTAATTCAGTGTTTCTACTGACATGGGCATTGGCCACACAGGATGGACTCATTTAATTTGGCTCCATCTTGGCTTTTCTGAAAATACATGTAGCCATTGTTGAGGAAGATAATCAAATCTGCAAAGCCTGGCTTAGCAGAAGTCCATTTACTGGACTTTATTCAATCACTGTCATACGTGCCTCTCGACATGTATGTGCCATGACGGTCAGCACACTCCTTGAACCGTACACGTCACATGACTCCATAAGTGTATTTGTAGATTAAACCAGTAACTAAATAACTGTAGTTGACAATACGATCGCAATTTGTGGTTACTAAGGTTTCTAAATGAGCGTGATGTGACGCAGTTTCTATAGCCCACCCATAAGACTCTTTCACAGTATCTCCCTTAAAGTACTGTAAAAAATTATTGTGATTTTAACAGTAAAAGAGTGTAAAAATGCTACTGTGAAAAACTGTTAATTGGTTAACAGAAAGTTTCCTTACTATATACGGTAAATAACTGTGATATATATAATGGTACATTGAATGTAATTTTACTGTAAAATACTGTTACATTTACAGTTTTTGGAAGTATAATTTACACTGTAAAAAATAATCTTGTAAAAAACGGTAAACTACTGGCAGCTGTGGTTGCCAGCATCATACCGTAACTATACAGTATGTACTGTTTTTGTGTTGGAGCATAAATCTGTTAAATTAAAGTTTTATACTGTAGCTGACGATACGGTTTTTAGCTGTTAATTTCAAAAACAGTAACACACCGTATTTTTACGGTATGATGCTGGCAACCAGAGCTGCCAGTAGTTTACCGTTCTTTACAGGATTATTATTTACAGTGTACAGAGAAAAAAATGTAAAATAATGAAATATGGTTTATAACTGTAAAATTAAATACGGTCAAAGTCTGTAAAACCTAAAATGTTGCTACCGTACTTTTAACAGGAAAACTCTGGTAACCACAGCTGCCGGATTTTTCCCATAAATTTAACAGATTTTTTTTTTAACAGTGGGATATTTCCTCATATTTAAGTGATACTAGAATTAAACACTACTGAAATGCACACCCAAAAGGTCATCTGAGGTATTTTTTCAATATTAATATGTTTTGTCCTTGTCAACGGAATAGCAATCATCTATAACTGAGTTTGGCGTTTCAGTCTACGACTAAAATAAAGTATAATGGTGCCATTTTTATGATTTCTGTTGTGATTCGAAATGTTTTAAACCCTTGTGAAATGTGCTTTAATCAAAACACTGACTCGTAAAATTATTTCCACTAATGGGCCTCAGCAATAGTCTTATGAGACAATATTACGAAAGCAGCAGAAAGATATGAACATGCTCCAATGGATTATTTTGAGCATCTCTCCAAAATCTTTCCTCCCCTAAGGGGAAGAGGAGGTGGGACAGATTTCTGTTTCCAAATGTCCTGCCAGGGTACAGAGGCATAGAGATGCACCAGATGGGGCTTCTGAGCAACCTGAGAGGACACGTGGGCTTTCCCCAGGGTGCCAGGCCAGGAGGCTTGGATTGTGGCCGCAAAACATGCCAAGCCTTGTCACTCTCCCTGCTATAAAAACAGCAGCAGCCTCTGCTAGCACAGATGTGTCTCCTTCACAACTGCCTGAAAACTATTCCAGTCTATGGCCAAAGAGGATTTTTACACCCATATATTTCTAAACACGTGTAACATGTCTAAATATCTATTTTATGACTTTGAAAGTAGTGGACATGCATGCAAGATGTGTGTTAATGGTAATGAGACGTTTGTGAAAGGACTGAAAGCTTATTGGTTGAAAAACAGCCAATGAAATCTCTCTGTTCTGTTCTAATGACGTCACTAATAAGATTACAAAGGAACTCTATCCAAGACTTCCCTGGTTCTTTCCAATGCAATCGTTCAGCCTCTTAGACAAAAAAAAAGAGATTTGAGGAATAATGATATTTCAGCTTTAATTTTTATTTTTTTTTATATAATATATATATAACTGTACAGGAAAAAGCTATTTTATACTGTTAATCAAATAGATATGTACAAAATATTGAAATAGAGAATTTTGCACTGTACAGCATCTTATCAACCATCAAATTGTTTATTAGTGCAATAACAACTGTAGAACTGTGTGAACTGAAATCAAAAAGTACATGAACGTAATGTAAGAGTTTTTGTATATCAGATTTAATTTAGGCTTTTATTCACATATAAACGGTCAACGACACACGTAAACACTACTGGTCAGAACAGCATTTATTTAATTAGAATCTTTTCTAACATTATAAATGTCTTTACTGTAACTTTTGATCAATGTAACTCATCCTTGATGAATAGAAGTATTGATTTCTTATTTATTTCCCCAAAAATCAAATACAAATTCTTACTGACCCCAAACTTTTTACAAGGGTAGTGTTTAATGTAACAAAAGCTTTCCATTTCAGATAAAAGCTGTTCTTTTGAACTTTCTATTCATCAAAGAATCCTGAAATAAAAATGTAAAAAACTGTTTTCAAC
The DNA here is from genome assembly GCA_030378365.1 of Hybognathus amarus. Lineage (NCBI taxonomy): Eukaryota > Metazoa > Chordata > Actinopteri > Cypriniformes > Leuciscidae > Hybognathus > Hybognathus amarus. Next base: position 168,352 of record JAQIUQ010006101.1, on the reverse strand, counting down.
ATGGATAATAATCATACATGTTTTTGGAGCATAAAATCATCATATTAGAGTGATTTGTGAAGGATCATGTGACACTGAAGACTGGAGTAATGATTTTTTTTCAGAGGAATAAATTACATTTTAATATATATATTAACATAAAAAAGTCATTTTAAATTGTCATAATGTTTCACAATATTACTGTGTTTTTTGTGTATTTTTTATAAAAAAAAATTGCAGCCTTGGTGAGCAGAAGAGACTTCTTTTAAAAACATTAAAAATCTTTACCGATCTTAAATTTTTGACCGGTAGTATATATATATATATATATATATATATATATATATATATATATATATATATATATACAGTATATATATATATAAAGCTCAACCTTTTTTTGCATGACACTCAAGAGCAAACCTCATTCGGTTATTGTGTGTAGAGAAAGCAAGTTTGAGCTTTAATTTACCATATTTGATGTGCATTGAGCCAAACGCCTTATGGGTTTGTAAAGTAAATGGTTTTCATTTTGGGGTGAACTACTTATTTAAGAACTATTTAAAATACCTATTTTCTACACAGGCATTACAATGATTAATCCAACTACACACAGTCATACAGTACTGTACACTGCACAACAAGTGCAATACTGTACAGAGAACTTTATCTTCATTCATTCATTCATGTTTTTAACCACAAAATAGAACAAAAAAAGTAGAATAGAATCATATTAGCTTGATCATCTCCTACACACACTCCGATCTGAGCCTTAACAGGATGTGCAAAACATGAGCTCTCACAACAAATCAAATGGGCAAAAAAATCCATTTCCAGTTTCTAGGTGTTCACTCATCTGTCTGATTCCATAAGGACTAGCAAGCATCCGTGCCTGAAAACACTACACCACAATTAGAGCTGTTATTTAATAGCATGCCAGTGTGCGTGCATGTGTGTGTGTGTGTGTGTGTGTGTGTGTGTGTGTGTGTGTGTGTGTCTGTGGTATAGAGCAAAGCTGATGTCTAATTAAAAGGAAACATCTAACCTTTCTTTTACAAGCTTGTAGCAGGCAGGTAAACTGTCCTTATTAGAGTCACTGCCTACAGAGACACAACATCCCATTCCACAGATATAATATTAACACATTGATTCTAGCAGCTACAGTAGTACCTAAACATCTCCAACACATCCCCCCTTAGTGCTAAATGCAATTTACATGCATCATTCACAACAAATTATACAGTCCAACATAGATGCATATATGTGTTAATACAGGGTTATTCCCTCATATTGAATGTAAGATCCTCAGGGAACATCTCCAGAGAGTATTATTATGTGCCTTGAAACACTACTGCCATCATCTAATGCTCACTTAAACTAAATCCATTTTAATTAAATGTTAAATGTAATATTTAGAAAATCTTTTTCATACTGTACATTATCATGTTATGATGCCTAAATTCAACACAATGTCTGATTTTAGTTTTTGGTGTTTTATTTAGACAAAATATTATAGAATTTTAGTTATAAGCCATAAATTATAAAGCTTATTGGTATCAGACAGAAATGTAATATTGGTACAGACAGATATTTTGGCGAGTTAAATGAAAAGTTAGAAGTAAAAAAAAACGAACACTGACGGCTGCTTGACTGAGACAAGGGATACATTTTGATTTTTGCAAATAAAGAGATATCATATCTATATGTTGCAGGGATCCAGTGTCAGCATTCAAATGTAGGCAGGATATTACAAAGGGGAATAGCGATAGCTTTATATTATGCTACGCAACAGTCAAAAGCAATACATCCCGTTCCTGAAACATATGTGGATTTATGTATGAATTTTGATATTGGGTGTTTAGTGAATTGTTGTATATTTTAAACTATGGCTCTGATTATGCAAACATAATCTATTGCAACATTAGACAAATCCATGATTCTGTATTTATAAATATAGTATGCAACATCAAAATTAGTACTGAATAAATAAATGCTGCAATGAGCTACATTCCCAGTTTTTAATAAATATGTATTTTGAGCTTAATAGAACTCTTGAATGTCATATTGCTTTTATTTGTGGTATAGAATAAAACAATCTGCAATTATAACATTCTTGCACACAAACCTACAAAAATATTGAGATCATACTCAAAATCCCCCAAATAATTTAGTGCATGCTATCTAGTCCCCTAAAGTAAAGAAAAAAAAATATGATTTACCAATCAAAGCAAAACATTAGATGTAATATCTAATATAATGTTTTGTGTTGTTCTCAGTGCATGTGTCTATAATGCATTTATTAAATAATGTTGAGTGAATCTGTTGAGCAAGTGCAAAAGAGTTATGTTTATGGATGCTCGCCATCACTCAGAGGCAATAGCAGAGATCCCTTTTTGACCATTGAATTTTCCAGTCATGTGGCATTATTGGATAAAGATTTTTAAATTCACTTTAGAGGTTGCAGAGGTGGATTTTCATTTGTAACAGTCTGCATTTAAAATAGAGTAAATAGTCTTTATTCATACAAAGGATCCTAGGAAAAAGAAGAGATGCACTGTAAAAAATAAACCGTAAATTTAAAGGTAAAAAACGGCAGCTGTGGTTGCCTGAACTTTACCGTTAAAAATACGGTAGGAACGTAATGGTTTTACAGACTCAACTTAAAATTTACAGTAATAAACTGTATTTTATTTTATGATAAAATACATATGTGATACGTGATACGTGATATCGATATCGTGGCTTTAGTATCGTGATGTGTATTCGTATTGTTGACATTGTTGGTGATACACAGCCCTACTGTCACACAGGGAATTGTGGGAATGGTATTGCATTGTGGTTACAAGTGTGTCACACAGTTGTGGGATTCATTTTTCACTGTAAATTATACAATGATTTGTTCTTTTTCACTTTCAAAAACTGTAAATTTTACGGTATTTTACTGTTAAATTATATCACAGTTATTTACCGTGTATAGTGCAAAATTTCTGTTAACCAATTAACAGTTTTGCACTGTAGCATTTTTACAGTATTTTACCGTTAAAATCACGGTTATTTTTTACAGTGTGGTGCATTATCATCAAAGTTAATGCTGCATTTTAAGCTTGGTCTATATAGTAACATGTCATTTTAGTAATTATTATTTATATGGATGACCACTTTGTGCCATACAGTAAATGGTTATTAGCTAGCATTTGGTAACATATGAGCTATAAATTATGACTTAACATCCTGACTAATTTCACAAGAAACTCCAATTTCATAATTCTCTCATGTTTTCCCAGGCTGCCTCGATAATGAGAGGAATCAGGATGTTTTGAATCTGCGAGTTAATGAATGCTACTGCACATTAATGCATATACATCATACTAATCAGAGCTGAACAGCAGGGCTCTCAGAAGAGCAAGCATTAAACATTTCTGTCCTCACACACAGCATCTCATATTTGAACCAATTCCGATTAGTTTTCCACATTCATCGTGGATGGATGGACAGAAGATTTCAAGCAGTCATTCTGCTTAAACCAAGGAAGAAAATCAGTTTTATTTCCAATCACTGCTGGTTTTAAGCATTGCTGAGTCTGAGCTGAATTTATGCAAGCACTTTCTGTCAGAAACACAAATTCTCCCACATGAAAAATTCGAAGTGTTCTCACACATACAGTACACATGCAAATGCCAAATCTTCCTTTGATGATGATCAGCCTCAATCCTCTTTTTCTGCTCATTGTGTTTGGGCAAAATCGGCTTTACATAGAGATTTCACAGCACGCATGGAGCAAAGTTCCTGAGTAACAAGACGTTATACAATAAGAACCCAAAAATATGAGTCACCCTCAAGTCTGCCAAATATATCATCACCACACAACACATTAGAATGCAGAGACAGAGTCTGCCACAATCTGGAGAGAGAGAGAGAGAGAGAGAGAGAGAGAGAGAGAGAGAGAGAGATGCCTTATGTCTTCCATGCTATGTAAGAGTGACCTGGTTATTTTTCAAAAACTTTCAAAAAATCATTGAGCAAATATTGACAGACTTTTCATTATGGAAAACGTACGATTCAGAAGTATATGTTTCTTGAATCATTTTATAGACTAAACCCACATCTGAATAACTGAATAAGGTACTTCATACAGGCCTTGTGGGTAATCAGGAAGGTCGATGTTGATTGGACGTGTGCAGATTTTTTAATAATCGCTGATTGGTAGAGGACACGGAGCACAAGCAAGAGATTCTTATTACTTTTTTGGAGAAAACTCAAAAGGGCAGAGCTGAAGTGACAGCCTGGTTAATACATACACTCTCAGAAAAAAGGTACAAAAGCGGTCACTGGGGCTGAACCTTTTCAAAAGTACCTAAAGGGTGCATATTGGTACCTTAATGGTACATATTAGCACCTAAAATGTACATATTAAGCACCTAGTTGTTCATATTAGCACCTAAAATGTCCATATTAGCACCTTAATGTCCATATTAGCCCCTAAAATGTACATATTAGCCCCTAAAATGTACATATTAGCCCCTAAAATGTACATATTAGTACCTAAACTGGACAAAAGTTTTACCTTTTGAAAAGGTACAGCCCCAGTGACGGCTTTTGTACCTTTTTTCTGAGAGTGTAAGTATTTTACCTTTTTTGCAAAGATAGAAAACATACTTTTTATACTTTACGTTTGGATAGATGCTGAAACGTATAATATGGACGTATCTGCAACATTTAAACATAACATTATTACGTTGTATTATTACATTAACTATTTACGTATATTCTATATCATAAAGATATCTGTATGATTTCCTTTTTTACCATTTTATAGATAAATATAAGATCCCATAACCCTAATCCCAAACCTAAACATACCTATTTTAAACTTAATATAAAAAGGATACGTAATGGACAGATGTGTTGGGAAATGGCAGTTTTATTAACAATATAGCATCAAATTATATTTTGAGCCACCATTCCTACTTCTACCCCTAAACCTACCAATAACAATTCGTTAAAACTACGTAACAAACTACAATTATGAAGAAAAACATAACTAACAGACAAGTATAATCATAATAATGTATTTATTGCGAAAATGTACGGTCGCTGCTGAGAATGGAGACGAAGATCACGACTGGATGAACGGCTGAATTAGGAGTTGTTTCTTGCAAAAAACGTAGGCTATGAATTCTAAAGATTTGGATTACAATACATCAAACTAATTAAATTGATGTCTTTTGTGAATTTATGTTGTGTTTTATAGGAGAAAACGCTTATGTGTCTCACGGTAAATAAACTATATTACAAAATGGTTAAACAAGTAACGATTAAGAATGTATTTTTATGGTTAAAGTGTATTGTTTAACACCATGCAGGCGAAACGAGCAAAATGTTAACATTTATGAGTATTATATCAATAAATGCGACTTTATTTATTGATTAAGATATCGAATTGATACTTGAATTGATTGAGACTATGAAAATGATACTTAATAAAACTTAATTAATAAGACAGTTGAATGCAATAGAGTCAAAACATAATGCTACGATTTTAATATGCATAAATTGTGATGCGTACGAGGTTCAAATTTGTTCATACGTAAATAAATTACGTTTTGTGCTGTCAATACGTAAATATTTTACGTTTTAGTACTGTAAATACGTCAGTATTATACGTTTCTACGCATATAAAACGTAATTATGTACGTATGATAGAACTACACTTTAAGTACAATTATATACGTATTCTCATGAGATCACGTTGGAAGTAACAAGGTTGTGACAATTCTATATATAATTTCTTGCTGTGATGGCAAAGCTGATCAGTACAGTCTTCAGTGTCACATGATCATAAGAAATCATTCTTATATGGTGGTTTGTTGCTCAAGACACATTTCTTATTTTTATCAGTTTTGGAAACGAGCGTGCACCTTTTTATTTATTATTTATATAATGATATTCATACATTTTTGTGGGATTTCAATACTTTTTGGTGGCTGTTGTACTAAATATGATTTCAAAGAATTATCTCTTATTACGATACTTCATCCTATAGTAAAGTGAGAAAATACTAGACCAGCTCAACTGAATAATAAGAAGCAAGACTTTCTCAGGACAATACAGGCTGATGCAAGCAATCAACATGCCAATCAGAATAACGCTCTCCATAATCAAAATAAGTGCCAAAATCTTGCATTCAGCGGAATGAAATGCAATGCAAAAATTGTGATTGCATATCTGGATATTGGCTAACCTATTTCCCTTTAACCATGCCAAAAAATTAACTTTCTTTCATGGAGCATAAAAGGAGAAGTTTAAGAGAATGTTTGCATTGCTCTTTTTCCATTCCATGAAAGTGGATGGAGACCAGTGGCCATCAAGCACCAAAAAAGGACAAAACAGCTCAATAAAATCACTGTAAAAGTAGTTTTGTGCAATATACACAAACACATACATATGTCCCTTTAAAGAAAACCTCAAGAATAGAATTTGATCTCATTACACTGTAGAAAGATTTGAGTGATAATTGTTTATTCCTTCTAATTGAGTCTTTCTAATGTTCTGAGCAAAGTTGGGTTATTATTTTGAGTTTGGAAATTGGTTACTGCACAAGTGAAGTCACGATTTAGAACATGCTCCAGGGGGACTTGTGTTGTGTTATATATTTGTTCTTATAATACAAATGTGTGGGTGGACCAGCATACAAAACATTCAAACAAGCTCACAAGTTTTTGCACACAGTCAGTGAGTGACTCTCATAAAATCCCTGCCTCTACTCTTTATACAAACTACAGTAATTTGAACAGCATGCCTACGCTCTATTAAAGCTACTTCACGCTTTTATTCACTTCTGCTTAAATTTAGACCTTAGTCATTTAAGAATACTAGAATATGAATGGGCAAATTTAGCATTCAGAGCTAAAGCCAAGTTGACAGAATCAAACATATGGTTATATTCAAACAATGCAGAACTGAAAGGCCATTATTAAAGGAGTAGTTCACTTTAAAAAACTTTTGCTGATAATTTACTCATCCCCATGTCATCCAAGATATCCATGCCATTCTTTCTTCAGTCGAATAGAAATTAAGGTTTTTGATGAAAACATTCCAGTATTTTCTCCATATAATGCACTTTACTGGGAACCAAATGGTCCAAAAGGAAGTTTCAGTGCAAACTGCAAACTGTAAAGGGCTTTAAACGATTCCAGACGATGAATAAGGGTCTTATCAAGTGAAACGATCGCTCATTTAATAAATAAATAACAAAGTTTAAGTTTTATAAGCTCAAATGGTCACCTTGCTCTGTTCTGTGATGTTTGTGAAAGGCATCAAATGGCTGTTCCAAAAAGGTGGCCTCATATTTATAATACCTTATTAGTTATCTTGTTTGTAACATCACATGAATCTTTCAGGGTGAAGGTAATCCCAGAATGCATTGGTGAATGGGACTGAGAGAGCGTAGACTAGAAACATATTTAATTTAGTACTGGAAAGTATTATTTAGTACTAATAATTTATTCATCCCCATGTCATCCAAGATGTCCATGTCTTTCTTTCTTCAGTTGAAAAGAAATTAAGGTTTTTGATGAAAACATTCCAGGATTTTTTCCATATAATGCACTTTACTGGGAACCAAACGGTTCAAGATCCAAAAGGCAGTTTAGTGCAAACTGTTCAAAGGGCTTTAAACGATTCCAGACGATGAAACGATCGACAGACAAAACAATCGCTCATTTAAAAAAAAAAAATAACAAAGTTGAAATTTTATAAGCTCCAAGCTTGTATATTTAAGTTCATATTTAAGTTAAGTTTAACCATTTAAGGTGAGTAAAACATACATTTAAGTCACCATTATGGTGATCAGTTTTTTGTTTTAGGGTTTTTTTAAATGACGGTTTTCTCCTTCAGTGATTCTGCTTGTTAACATTACGTGTCTTCAATGTTGGCAATATAAAATAAAGAGTTCTTAAATTAATCTTTGATGTCGGCCTGTTATTCAGATATTGTTTTGGTGTAAATTTTACTCATTTTTAATGGTTAACTTTTAAGGAATAATTTGATTAATTATTACTCAATTCTAATTTGTTCAATTTAATTATTAATATTGCTTGTAATCTGTTGCCACAATTTTATTGATTAGATAAAGGGTATTCATTTTTAAAGTTGAAACCATTGACTTCAGAAGGTCCATTTCAGTCAGGATGCAGCCTTATAACTACAGTAAAGAGGGCACATTAGGTTTTAGGACAGAGCTACTCTTATTTAGAGGCCTTATAACAGAAGAAAATTGGAAGCACACACAGTAAGTGATAAATTACAGTTTTCAAAAAGTTAACTCCCAAAAGCCACACACACATCTGCACTAGCACAATGCTAAGTTGCTAGCAAATCATCTGAATTGCCTGCTTGCTTGCTTGTTTTGATTTCTTTTTATTATGTTTTAAAGTACAAGTTTTTGTTAACTCATGGCTTTATAAAACAATAGAAAGGGGGGGGGCAAAGTTGTTCTAAATTAGTGTGATCAATCTTCAGCGGTGTAAAAACACATCTCTGTTCGCCTTGCCTCACGCTGGTCTGTGGGCGTCTCTATGGCAGCAGCTTTTGATTGCTTTTACTTTTTTGCAAGTTGAAAGTCATCACTCTTCAGTGGGTGCTGGGAGATCATCTCATAACTTTCACATTAATGCCCTCAAAATGATGATAAACGCATCTGCGCTCCCATTTGAAGACTGCTTTTGGGAGAACAACAGTCTTGTGCACTATTTTTGTGTCAAGATGGAATTAAAAACTCATAACTTGTTGCCAAAAGCAGGATAAATGTGTGCTTTGGAGCTGTGTAAGCAGGTGGTGTCCACACAGCGGGTGAAAATAGAAATCTGAAGGGCACTCAATTAGATGCAGCTGGGGTTCGAACCCATGACTCAACCAACGGTGCAAACAACTTGCTCATCATAATTAGTAACCTACACAGCTCACACGTTTCTAAGGCTACGTCCTAATTTGAATACTCACGCAGTACACTAAAAGTGCTTATTTCGCTAATCTCTAAATTTGAGCTTAATTGCTTTGCCATTAAATGAATACTGTGAATTCAGTACTTGATAAGCTCAATCAGCAAACAATGTTCTTTATAGCAACATTTAATTACCACTTGTAAAACCAAAAATCTGGGTTACAGGGAGGAACTTACAATACAAGCTGTGTAATCGTTAAAAATACTCACAGTTTCAATACATAACCTCAAGATGTAAATTAGATTCAATCAAGAAAAACTTCGTGTTGGCTTGAGAAAGCCAAGCCAGGAAGTTTGAGGTAGTTAAAAAGCTTGAAGACTGACTATTAAACTTGTTTTACCATATTGCTATGATGTTTTAGCACTTGCTAAGCATGCTAGCATGCTAACATTTATTTTTGCTAACATATTGCTGACATTTTAAATATATTTCAACATTAACAAGTTTTAGCTTCCAAGTATGTTTTATTGGTAGTATGTTTTGCCATGATTTAGCTAACATTATCATGTTGCTAGCTGAGAGCATAGCTAGCAGTTTCTAAGTGTTGATTTCATGCTTTAATACGTTGCTGAACATTGATTGTAGTCGATTGAAGCTTAACTTGAACTGCATTTACAATTATTCATTTAGCAGACGCTTTTATCCAAAGCGAATTACAAGTGAGAACAATAGAGTGACGTTACGAGGTCACTCTGTAGGCCAAAACGCGGAAGTGAGTTAGCATTTTAGCACTACCGGTTCCCTCGCTCTAAAGTCTATGGGAGTTTTTGCTAAATCGCCTGAAATAAGGTCAGTGGTGAACAAAGCCTCTACATATTTTCACGTTTTGATCTATGACTAGAACACACAGTTATAACCTGCTTGTGTTTTTTAAACTTTATTGTGTCTGCTTGTGTTTTTTAAAATCTTTATATAGGCTTCAAAATGTATACATTTTGGATTTAACTTGTAAAGATTATCTTGATAGACAAAACGTGTAAGGGTCACAACTCTTTGTTAAACACAGATCTTATGTTTTGCGATTTTCCAAAAGTCTATGGGGAAAATGCATTGCTTTCGAACCGAGGGAACCCATGCGCCGCTAGCTTCCGAGTTGTCCTACAAAGTGATGTCATCACTTCGGCACTCTATAGAAGTAGTTAAACTAACAATAGGACAACATTATTCAAGTGCTATGACCCTTCCAAGTTTAATCTAACACAGTATGTGTATTTACTTTATTTTTATAAAGACAATAGATATAGAATAGAAGATAAAGTGTTAGTCTTAATGGATCAAGTGTTGCCAAAAAAGATGCATCTTCAGGCGTTTCTTGAAAATGGTCACGGATTCAGCAGCTCTCACCAACAGACCAGGAAAAGGTCAGAGAAACTGATTTTGTGCCTCTTTGTGATCCACCACAAGACAGAGTTCACTTGGAGAGCACAAGTTTCTGGATGACACTTAAGTCTGAAGTAATATGTAGGAGGGAGAAGAGCCAGTAGTTGTTCTGAAGGCAAAACTCAGTGACTTGAATTTGATGCGAGCTGCAACTGGCAACCAGTGCAATTTCATGAGGATTAAAAAAAAATCAGTACTACTACAAAGAAGTCATTACACAGGGCACTTGATTGACACATTAAATAAAATATAGTCCATCTTGTTTGTTTAGAGACTAACTTTGTATACTAACAGAACCCTTCATCCTACTAACATGGGCAAAAAGTAGCTTGTCAGCTGAAAAAGAACAGACAGCTTAGCAATGACAGTGACAACGCGCCTATCTGCCGTTAACCCAACATCATTCAGGCACAATACAGGGGCCTGACCCCATATACCCTTATTTGCACCACAAGTGCTGTAGATCTTCTCTCAAGACACAGGAAATCATTCGGGATGCCACGGCTATAGCTTTTCAGTGTAAAAGTTGTACACTTGTTATTGTCGGTGCATGATAGGATTGAATGAATGCACTGGATATTGTCCACTATGGTTTCGGACTACAAATGTCTGTCCCTTTAAACAGTGTACTATATAAGCATGGGACTATAAGCATGGGACTAAATTTTAACAGTTGGGGGGTCTGGGATCTTAAAACTAGAGCCACACCGATATATCGGCAGGCCGATATTATCGGCCGATATTAGACATTTTCAAAACTATCGTTATCGGCAGTTATAATGGCCGATAAATGAATATTTCAAAATAAAATAAAAACGGACGAATCGTGCTTCAACCATGTCATGAGTGTTGGAGTTGTATAGTTTGTCCACCAGAGGGCACTCTACATCATCCCTGTTGGCAACACTGCGTGTATAACACGCCACACATCCTGCAACCTGCTGATCCAGGTTGCAGGTAGAATATAAGTCAATGTAATAATACTAATTATTATTTTATTTATTTTTGATGTTCCTCTGTTCTGTTGTGACAATAAAAGAAACAAGTTTCTTTTTAAAATGCATTATCATATTATTTTAGTTAAAACTCATAAATAACTACAAATAACTAATATTAGGGAAATCTGTCAATGTTTTGTTGCGCGTTTCTGAAAAAAAGAAATAAAAATATCAGTCGATATATCGGAACATCGGATTTTAAAACCAACCGATACAATATTTGTATTGTATCGGCCTTCAAAATCCTTTATCGGTCAGGCTTCTACTTTACAACTATTATTTTGGATTTCTTATTTATTTGTTTTCTAATATTTTTTCACCACGCGGTCATATTATAATAATTAAATGATCGAGTATTGTAGGTTTCATCTGGGACAGAGGATGTCTCAGAGGCCCACAGTAGAAATAACTGATAAAGAATCATTTATTAATTACTCAGCATCAAATAGAAAATAATCGCTCCATCCGATATATTTAGGGAGGACAACCCTCAGATATAGTACGTCCTGACCACCATGCGAAGGGACATTTGTGGACTGTGGTAAATAGAGTGTTTATTAATAGCAATGAATGAAATGAAGGGAAAAAAGAAGTGTTGATGATAAGCATCTCTTTTAACCTGATAGAGAGGGCTGTTGAGTTCAGGGCAGCTCTCTGACAGTAACGATCAGTGATGCTTTGATATAGCCCTGCTAGCATGGAGTAATACATATTATGGGGCCAGGTAATACAGAGATGTAAGAAAAAAATAGAGGAGCACAATGGCTCCACAAGATGAGTCGATTAATTCTGGCTCTACTAGCTTCATTACAGAATGAATTACAAAAGGCTTAAAGGAGATGTATATGGTGCTGAGGCATAAGTGCAAATGAATGTTATACACATGCAAGGAATCTGTTGTTCACATAACTGATGCTGGAATGGAACAGGCTATCGGTACTGAAAAAAAATATCATAAGTCATGGCGCCCTCTGCTGGCTAGTTATGGTAAAGAGATACATTCTAAGAAAAGTCTAGCCCAATGAACTTATTAAGCCTGTTTTTCCACATTGTGTTGTGTTTAAGGGTTGGAAATTACCAGTACCTTTTTCCTTTTTTTTTCTTAAGATTTTCTTCTTTTGAACTACTTCTTACAGTGTAGTTCAAAAGGTCCAATCCTGTATGACTTATTTTTTTCAGTAAAATATAGAAATGTATTTTATAACACGTTTTCGTCAATGCAATGAATGAAAGTCAATGGGGTCCAAAAGAACACTGTACCTTATTGTCTTTTCCTGTCTGAACTTAAATAAATAAATGGTCAAGACTGGAGATGCTGCATTATACTAATCACAATCAATGTGTTACATAAAACAATAAAAAGTATGCTGTTGCAAAATTATATATCAGTTCTCTGCAACTGATTAACTAAAATTAAATACAATAACAAATGTACTGTATATGAACTTGCATTCCTCCTTATGAGCTCAAGAGGGCAGAGTAATACCAACAGTGAGAGTCGCTTTCCAGAATTCAGCTGTCCACTATATAACTAAGTGTCAGTGATTTTTCATTTATAATGCTCTCTGTGCAAATTGATTTGTGGCTATTAATAACATAGGTACAAATTACAAGATGTCCTTGCTACAATACACGTTCTGTAAATCTTTAAGACAAAATTATATGAACACTTTAACACCAAATTGCATGCTTAAATTTTTTTTACGGATATGGGGTAAACTCATTTAGCGATTGTACTTTGAATGACTCATTGTAGGAGAGCTGTAGTGGGACTTCAGGGTTCAGAAGCTAATGAAACTGCTGATGTAAAAGGTATAATACTTATGGGTCCAGGGGGCATTTCATTTCGAAAACATTTAGATATGTTTATTTCTATCACCAATAAGTCCCACTTAATCCCAAAAAGACAATCTGACAAAGAATACTGATACTGTGTCCACTGTACTGAGCACATTTTCCAAAACTTAACGCAAAAGCATACTAGAAAAGGTCATTTTGACAATATCCAGTGGACGACACTGGTGTGCAAGTATTTTTCACAGCATTTGAGTCTCTCAGAGCACTTCATTATCTCATGTCCTGAGTCAAAGGCAAAGTTTTTGAAACTTTTTGATTGCAATAATGATCATCCCCTCCCTAAAATATAGAAGTCGGTATAGGCCTATCATTTTAGACTCATTTGCACTGAATTAGAAATATAGTAAACAAAATATTTAAAGGCTATACAATAATTACATCATTGTACTGAAGCCATTCATTCATATTATCTGAGAAATGTTTTCCTTGTGTAGCAGAGGAAAGATAAACTATACCATGTATTGAAATTATTAAACAACCTAAATGATTACAGAATTAGCATTTTAACTATCCCCTGATCATAAATGTACATGTATGTGAGTGTGTGTGTAATACAGTAGGGACAAAGAAAATGGTCTCTTACCTTTTCCCAGGAGGTGAGGGTGATCAATGAAGGTGAGACATCACCGAGAGAAAGAGACAAAAAATAAAGTTCAGAAAACCAGAAAAAATGCTTAGCCTAATGTAAAATGCCATCAACTGAATATCATTTTGATAAGTGTCAGTGTTTAATACAAATGAAGTTTTTGTCCCCTCATTTAGAGTCAGTCATAACTGAAAATCAGATGAAGCGAAGGATTCAATAATGTGTGTCTTTATAAACCAACAGATTAAAAGACCTAGCTCATAAGAGACAATTATTAATATATCAGACCACAATAGACAGTTTTTCTTTTTAGATTTTTTATGTTTTTTTTTTTGCTTCAATCTGATTTGTTTATCTCGTCACATTTTAAAGTAATTTGAGATATAAATTATTTTATGTACAAAATATTATGCCTTTATTCTGTGTATCTGAAATACATTTTTCCTGAGCAAATTATTTTCAGAGGGTAAAAAATATGTTGTCGTTTAAGCAGTTTTACTAAATCTTCTTTAAAACATTACAAGGAAGATCCTGCAGCAGATTGTCCTAATCCATTCATCTCAAAAACAAGCATGTCTGTGACTTCCCACAATGCCTCTGAAGTCTGCCCGTCCCATGACTTCATTCATGATAAGACAACATTTTACACAGTGACCTTTCCTCCAACCAGACCATCAAGTAACGTCACGTTGATCCACAAAACACTTCATTGTATTTCACTGTTATGATACGTTTGGGTATTTCAGCTATTATGGTAGTTGCTTTCATTGACTGATTGGGTCGAGAGATCAAAACTAAGAAAATGCAGAATCAAGAAAGAATGAAGAAATTTGAACTGAACCTCCTCTTAGGCAAACTGACTGAGACTCAAAACCTACAAACCTATGACAAACACTCCACAGCTTAAAACAATGAAACATGGCTTGTCTGTGACTACTCCAGCAAGCTGTCAGAAGAATGTGGAACAAGATTGAGTGGAAGAGGACGGGAACAGATGTTCTACATTTGGCCACAAGAGGGAGCTAAATACGACTGTCTGGAGGTCTGGCATGTGTAGAATCTCAATTCAACTTAAGAAATAAAAGCTCAGTTGTTGCCTTAAATATATTCAAAATTTGCCTTGTTTAATCTTGTATCATTTTAAGTCAAAATAATTTTGATGAGTTTAAGTTATGGAAAGGAATATGTTGCCATGCATGACTTATATAATTTCTTACATTTTATGCACATAGTGTACACACATACACACACCACTGCTTTCTATGTACATTTAGTCTACACCCGTCAAACATTTGTCAGACCTTCCTTTTCTCATTCTTTATTTTTACTATTTCCCCATATAGTAAAATGGTAAAGTCATCAAACTATGAAATAACACAAATGGAAGTGCATGAATTACATAGCGACTACCAAAAACATTAACGAAGCAAAGATTTCACATTTGAGCTTCTTTGTCTAGATTCTTGAGGTGCCTCCTGGGATGCCTTTAAAACACTACTGCATGCTGGACATTTGTTGCATGCTATTCCTTCGCTAAAATTAAGATAATTTAATGTGCATTACATGTTCTAAAAAAATATGCTGAACAAAAGAGTACTGTGTTCATAAAGAATGAAAGCTTGATAGAATGCACCAACTAAAATGTGTAAAAGAACATAAGAACCAAAATGTGTGAGAAAGAACAAATGATTGCATAAATAAAAGTACAAGAGTAGGAACTGTGTTAGGAATGGTGTTAAAAGAACAGATAAAAGCTTGAACTACAAACATAAGAACCAGAAATGTGTGGCAAAAACAAAGCACAAACAAATGAACCAGGACTGTTAAAAGAACAAGTGAAAGCCTGGAAAAATAAATAAATGTAACAACAAAAAATGTTTTAAGAAACACAAAACAAAAAACAGAGACCAGAACATACACATACAAAAGAATTAGAAACAAATCAGGGTTGAAGGTAGAAACAAAAGAACAAATGTAAGAAACAGAAATGTGTGACAAGAACAAAGCACAAACGTTAGAACAAACATAAGAACGAAAACAGTGTAAAAAAACAAACGAAAGCAAGCACAAATGTAAGAACTGTTAATCACAAACGAAAACTTCAACAAAAGAAAAAAAAACATGAGAACCAGAAATGTGTGACACGAACAAAGTACAAACAAAAGAACAAACGTAAGAATTAAAAATGTGTGAAGGAACAAACAAAAGAAAAAAATTAGGCCCCGTCCACACTACTGCGTTTTCGTTTAAAAACGGAGAATTAAAACGAATACGATCTCAGTCCACACCAGCATTTCATCTGTGTATTAGAATTGATCTCCGTCCACATTAGGCTTGTTTGAGATGCGCCTTGCCTCGCCTGAAACGTATGCGAGAGTAGGCGGCTGCAGTGAGGGGAGGAGTGAAAAAGCACAGGCAAGCCGGACAAATCTCGCATCTCGCAGTGGATCAGACGCCTGTGAGATCAAAGACTGATATCGCGGGATTCACACTCGTAATTTAAGTTCTGTCGCTTTTATATGAAAATGAATATAATGAACAAGACACCCAAAGTACTTGTTACATTCCAAATATGTGTTTATCAATCATTTTCTTTAATACAGACGTGTTTTTATATGAAGAGTTCAGATGCAAAAGCCTCTAAGTGCCATTAGAATTTTTCTTCTAAAATGACCATTTTTATCAAGCTTGTATATTTAAGTTCAGTAATTTCACTTAAATGACAATTAATAGGTAATCTTCATTGCCATTTAAGTGAAATTACTGAACTTAAATATACAAGCTAGATAAAAATGATCATTTTAGAAGAAAATTTCAAATGGCACTTAGAGGCTTTTGCATCTGAACTCTTCATATATTGTTTTAATAAAAATGACATCACATAATAATCCATATGGCACTGTCAGAGAGTTTATTCACCCATAACATATGTATTCACAAATAAAACATACTATATCAGAGTTTTAAAATCAAACATTTTAAAAGAGAACAATACATCACGGTTGTTTAAACCAATGAGCATTAAGCTGTGTCATCAGCAAGTTGTTTCTCTATCGTGCTTTTGATCAGCGCAGTCGGTGGAGAGCAACTGCTCGCGACTGCAGAATCCGACACTTCCGCCTTGCGCTCGCGAGAGTTTTTTGACATACGTCGGCATGACATCAGAGCCATGTGGACCGCACTCGGACACATTTCTAACCGGCATGCATCTCGTGCTGATCACTTGTGATCGATTCAGCGCATATTTTGCTAATCTCAAACAAGCCTATTAAAATGACTGAAAACGCGGATTACATGACCATTCACCAACACTGAGCATTTGCGTGCCAGTGTAAACAGTGGCTGACGAATCAGGGAAGGACACGTCATGACTGATGACACCACATAACTTTCTAAACTCCTCCATTTTATTAAGTCTACACTAAATCACCCTCCGGAGATTCAAAACACAAAACGGAGCTGCAGCGTTTCTAAACTTTAGAAATAGTTTTTTTACGTTATAGGCCCTGTGTACACGAGACGCTCGCGGGTGAAAACGTAAAAATAATTTATCGGAATGTGCCTTCCGTTTACACGGCGACGGCGTTTTGAGGCTTAAAAAATGCAAAAAAAAGTGAAACCACCCTCCAGAGTGGAAATCGCGTTCCAGTGTAAATGGCAAAAGCGCAAAAGTCTGCTTGACAGTGAAGGTTGTACGCAGGCACGAGGACTTGGTGTTGTTGTAGTATGCATTCATAGCCGCCTGGAGTGCATACTACATTGAATTTCACACACTTTTGCGTCACCATTTGCACTCAGATTTCACACCCAAAACGCTCGTCTAAACGCAGAATAAAAAGTGATAACGCAACGCCCACTTTTGCGCTTTCTCTTCAGAATCGTTTCCGTGTAAACATAGCCTTAGTCTGGACGGGGGATGCAAACATAGCAAAAGGTCTCCGTTTTTAAATGAAAACGCCGTAGTGTGGACGGGGCCTTAGACCAGAACTGTTAAAAAGAAAAAGCACACAAAAACTGCAAACAAAAGATCAAATGTAAGAACCAGAAATCTGTGACAAGGACAAAGCTAACAAACGTAAGAACTAAAAATGTTTGAAGGAACAAACAAAAGTGTAAAACAAAACAAACAAAACAAACAAAAAACATAGACCAGCACTATTAAAATAAACAAAAGCACAAACAAATGACCAAGTAGAAACAGAACTGGGTTCAAAAGTACAAACAAACGAACAAATGTAAGAACTAGAAATCACACACACAAAACAACACGCTCGAAAGAACAAATTCATCTCTTGCATCCTCATCTTTAAGTCGCTTTGGATTAAAGCATCTGCTAAATGAAGAAGTGTACATGTAGAGAGATAGGAAGAAAGAAAGAGGGCATTTACTAAAGAAGATGACTACAGAATCTTCTACAGAAGCTGGGACAAGCTGAGGTTATGTAATTTGCAGGTCAGTCTTGTGCAGCGCCGTTCTACTGATTAGACACTCTAGTGTGTGTGTGTGTGTGTGTGTGTGTTAGATTCAGGCTTCTGGGGCAGACTTGAGGCTCAGGACCTCCACTGAGAGCTTCCAAACATCCATCCACCCACTGTCCTCCTCTGATAAGAAATAAAGCTGTGTCTGCAGAGAGACCCACCATCTGAACTCCGCTAATCAGCTAATGCACACAGGAAAAACAGGTAAAACGCAGAACTAGTGTGTGTGTGTGTGTGTGGAGGGACTCTGACTCACTGAACTCGACTCATTGAAATGATTGCATCATTTCAAACACGTGCAATTCAGAATGGTTTCTCAGAATTAGAGCTGTCATTCGGCTTGTTATCGGCGGTGATGTAAAGCAGTGCCGCGGGTAATTTGAGCCAAAAACAGAGCTGTTGCTGAAGATGATCTCGTCTTCTGAGATTGTAAAATTGTACATTACAGTCTGCTTTCCCAAAAAATATGTCAGTCCTAGTAGAAGCACATGCCGTATGCTAAATATCTGTGAAATATGTGAGTGTGTATGTGTTTCTTTAGCAGGTTTACTTAGGCGCTCCAGAGGCTGCATTGAAGGTCAAGGACACCCTCTCACTGTCTGATGTGTGCCCTCAATTACCCACAAGCCATCTGTGCACTCTCTCCCCCCTTTCTCTCTCTCACCTTCAAAGTGAATGTGGTGAAGATCTAGTGTCATTTGACGGGGAGGCATTGGTTGATGGAGAAAAGGACAATTCCTATTTTAGGGGTGTACTGATACCAGTGCAGTCTTGATTCCTGAACGAATCACTCTGAGTTGAGATTTTAGATTTTAATTAAAAAATGGAGCAGCACAACCACCAGATTCCCAGAAGAATTACTTTGAGACATAGTAAATGAAAACATACTGTGCAACCAGTGTAATCTGATTCTCAAACGAATGACTCTAACGAGTTGGTTCTTTATAATGAATCATAAGCATATCATAAAGTGCAACTACTGCAATCAGATTTTTTTTAACAAATGACTTTAGAGAATCAGTTCTTTTTAGTGAATCAATGAACCAATGTAGCCTAATACAATTAGGACAATACATGTTTTAACATGTGCCACTTACTGGTGTAAAAGTGTGATTAATACAATCTCTATTTAAAGTATCAAGTTACTTTCAAAAGGTGATTTACTATACACTCAGCTAAAGGATTATTAGGAACACCATACTAATACTGTGTTTGACCCCAATTTCACCTTAATTCTACGTGGCATTGATTCAACAAGGTGCTGAAAGCATTCTTTAAAAATATTGGCTCATATTGATAGTTGCATCTTGCAGTTGATGGAGATTTGTGGGATGCACATCCAGGGCACGAAGCTCTCGTTCCACCACATCCCAAAGATGCTCTATTGGGTTGAGATCTGGTGACTGTGGGGCCATTTTAGTACAGTGAACTCATTGTCATGTTTAAAAAACCAATTTGAAATGACTCGAGCTTTGTGACATGGTGCATTATCCTGCTGGAAGTAGCCATCAGAGGATGGGTACATGGTGGCCATAAAGGGATGGACATGGTCAGAAACAATGCTCAGGTAGGCTGTGGCATTTAAACGATGCCCAATTGGCACTAAGGGGCCTAAAGTGTGCCAAGAAAACATCCCCCACACCATTACACCACCACCACCAGCCTGCACAGTGGTAACAAGGCATGATGGATGCATGTTATTATTGACTCTACCATCTGAATGTCTCAACAGAAACCGTGAAGCATTTTTTCAGGCTTCAATTGTCCAATTTTGGTGAGCTCTTGCAAACTGTAGCCTCTTTTTCTAAAAAAACATACATTTAAGAAGGGGTGGATATTGGCTTCAAGTGATAGGCTTGGTGAGTGAAATTAAATTTGTAGGCTACTATCTTTCTGTAGCCTATTATTTTCTTTCGATTTTCGGTCTGAAAGTGACCAAAAAGACATTTAACCCACCATCGATGTCGCCAATTCACTTTGTCTCCAGAATGTGTGTACACACAAGTTTGCTTAAAAGTGCGCACATTCTCCCGTCAAGTTTGTTTTTTTATAGATTACAACCTTTGCGTGGAAACTGGCATACGTGCGTTTCCAGCCCGGTTTTGTGCGTACGCACGCTTTATAAATGAGACCCCAGATCTGTACAGTAGGCCTTACACTGTAGTATATATTCAGACATGTGGTGAGGCCAAGGCACCCGCACAGCTGATCCGATCAGCAGTCATGAATGTCACAGGCACACAACGCAAGATCAACTAATGCCCTGCTGATACCAGTTACATTCCTCCATTTTCCTCTCTTTCACATGCACAGTACTATCTTATACCCTCCGGACGGGTGTTTTGCCTTTCTCTTTCTCTTTTGCTCTCTTCCTCTTGCTCTTATCTGAGGTGATGAGACGGTTCAAGTCACACAGAAGCTGCTGTCTAAGCTTTTAAAACTTAAAGAGGCCATATTCTTCTAAAGCATATTTCCCCCCTGAGGTCCACTTATAATATTAGTCAAGGTTTCTTGCACCAGAAAAGTTGTAATTTAGGTTTCAAGACCTTTCCACCCTATCGCTGACCCTTAACGTGCGGTTACATTAGTGAATTGACAAATTTTGAGGGCAAAAATGTCTATTGTCAATAGTGTAGGGATGTATGAAGCACAGAAGTCATTTTCAAACAAGATCAAGAGAAATCTTTCACCATCATGCAAAATTCTTGATTCCATGGATTCCTATTGAAATTGTTTGAATACTTTAGAATTGATTAAACATGTGTTTTTTTGTGTATATGTAAATGACCACTTTGATGATTGGATAACCTCTATACATGTGAAATAAGTAATAATAACAATCCACCAAGTTGAAAGACATTGAACAGGACCTTGAACATATGTGGCCTGTCATATACTGTACTAATATGCTTATAGGTGAGCCAATATCATAATCAAGACAATTTCACAGTCGTTTCAGATTGTGCCGTCAGTATTTCTATGAGTTTAAGTTACAAATCTCTCACAGCCTAACAAATATATACATACATTCTCCTCGAATGCAAACTCATTAACTACACACGTTCACTTCTGCGTACCAGGTCTACAAAAGGCATGTTTATATTCATGTTTAGCAGTTAGCTTGCACTGGTTCTTGCTCTGAAATCATGTTTTACCAACATGGCCTGAATATTATACAACAATGAGCCCCATTTAAAGCGCATTAGCATCTGCTCTGCCAGAGCGCTACGCTTTGATCAAACGGAAACACCAGCACTCTTTATTTCATAATGAAAAGGAAACTCCCTTTTGAGTCGTTCCAGCACAAGTCACGTCAGAATAAGCAAGAAGCTCTGTGACGTCAAATGGTGCCTTGAAAGTTGCCCAAGAAATCAAAATTGGTTTGTGGTAGCTTTGTGTTAGCTTTGAGGCTAATTTGTATGCTACTGTGCTCTTGAGGCTTGCTGCAGCTTCAGAGTAAGTTTAGAGTTGACAAAAACCTACAAATCCAAACTGGTTTAGATCAGGTTCAGCGGTTTGATCCAGAGTTCATGATTAACTCTGGAGCGAGTTCACCTGAAAATGTGACGTGCTGCAAACAGCCAATCACATGAAACAGAGCATGATTCAGAAATAAAACCTGCTCCGGAGGAGGTTAGCTGTGAAGCATAAGTTAGCATGGCGATGAACACCGCTAAAAACCAATCCACTATCTTTAGCCTGAGTTTGCTCAAACTAATCTCAAACTTAACTGCACTCTAAAAAATACTGGGTTGTTTTAACCCAATTTTGGGTAAAATATGGACAAACCCAGCCATTGGGTTACATTTTTAAATTACAATTTTAACCCAATAGTTGGGTTTGTCCATATTTTACCCAAAATCAGGTTAAAACAACCCAGGATTTTTTAGAGTGTGGGTAGCAACTGAAACCAGCTTCATGCAACAGGCCTCTGAAAAAGCACAAACACATCTACAGCCTCTCTTTCTCAGGGAAAACGGGCTAATTATTGAAGAGTCATCTTGCATACAGGGGCGTACACAAATTTTTGTACAATCAAATTCTCTCTAGAAGAAGAATGTGCCTCCAGCTAATACCACATAAGGCAAGTAGCAACTAGATTTTTACATTTTCTGAGGGAAATAAGAGTGATGCTCGCCAAAAATTGCTGCCCATCATTAACATGTTGTGGGTGGTTGTCAGGGTGTTGCTATGCGGTTGCTCATTTGCGTCCATTGTAACTGTATGTGGTTGCTAGTGTTGTCTCTACAACGCTCTGGTCCCTCTTTTAACTTAAAGATTTTTTTAAATCTTTTTCCAAATTTACGGTTGATTTTCACGAGCAAAATCAAGTAATCTCCAATAGATATCCAAGCAAACAGGAATTTCGCTCGAGAGGTTAGTTGCGTTGACCAACAGAAAGCAGTTTTAAAGTGACTTCTGTATGAGTTCACATCGCTACACTATTGATAAAGACAATTAACCTTTTTGCCAGCAAAATTCTGCAGAAATTTGACTAGTAACTGTACTTTAATTCTATGTCCCATCCAGACTTCTTGTTTCTATTAGAAAATAGTGTTTGTCAAACCATTTCATGGGCACTCTTGTGTCACACTAAAAGAGACCTGAGTGGGTCTGTTGATAGTTGTGGACATACTCATGGTCTCTTGTGCTTGATGACTCTCTCTCTCTCTTCCGCAACCCTATCTCTCTCATCCAAGGCCCACTCTTTCTTAGTCCTTCTCTCTCTCTCTCCCCGTGACCTAGTTAGCAGGGGCTTGTCAGTCATACAGCTGTGTCATTCCTTTTAAAAGCCTCAGGCTCTCTGTTCTGACCATCACACACACACACACACACACAGCAGTGCCTGTCTAGAACTAACTCTTCATATTCACATTTCCTACTGGATGACTTCTTAATATATATTTTTATTCAGAGAATATGTGCATGTGTTTGTCAATCCCAATGACTAATGCGATGACATTAGAATGTTCTAGGCTATGTTTACACGGAAACGATTCTAAAGAGAAAACGCAAAAGTGGCGTTGCGTCATCACTTTTATTCTGCGTTTAGACGAGCGTTTTGTGTGGGAAATCCGTGTGCAAATGGTGACAGCAAAAGTGTGTGAAATTCAATGTAGTATGCACTTCAGGTGGCTAGGAGTGCATACTACAGCAACACCAAGTCCACGCGCCTGCGTACAACCTTCACTGTCAAGCTGACTTTTGCGTTTTTACCGTTTACACGGAACGCGGCGGTGGAGCGTTTTAAGATTTCCACTCTGGAGGGTAGTTTCACTTTTTTGTGTTTTTAAGCCTCAAAAACGCTGTCGCCGTGTAAACGAAAGGCACATCCGATAAAATATTTTTACGTTTTCACCCGGAATCAGTTCTCGTGTAAACGGGGCCCTAGCCTACATGTATGTCTACATGTACATGTGCATTTACATCTACTTATTTGGCAGACGATTTGTCTTTTTTCCGCATTGACAATCTCCAATTTTTTATTGCCCATAAAAATATCATTTGCATTATTTCCTTGAAAACTAATTTTTGTCTGCATTATTTACCCCCATTATTTAGCTGATATTCTCTTGAATATTTGCAGAAAACAACTCAGTTCATAGTGTCACTCACATCAGCACTGTAATGAGAAGTCACTAATGAAAATCTTGTTCCTCCAATCTTCTATTTGATGAACACGGCAGAAATGTATGGCCACATTAAGTTCTACTGATATATAACAATTAAAGAAAAAATACTCATAAATGCACATTACATCTTGCACAATAATAGATAATTTGATACATTTGATTTGCTCATGTCAGATAGAAAAAGTGACCACTACTACATTGATATTTCAATCAAGCTGGCCAAGACAAAGCAACTCTTTATTCACTCAACAAAATTATATTATTCATGGTTCAGACTGATTGGATTTTATTAATATCTAAATGCAATGCAGTCAAAAGTATCTTGAGTTCACCAAGATTGCACTTATTTGAATACAGCAAAAACAGTAATATTGTAAAATACATATATTTTTAAATGAAATCTACAGTATTCCTGTGATTCTAATAGGCTGATTTAGTGCACAAGAAACATTTAATGAAAACTGCATAGTATTTTTTGTAAATTCTTTGATGAATTGTTCATATGAACTAGCCTGGAAATCCAGACCCAAATCTGAAAGATTAAGGGTCTGGCATTGAGTAATAAAAATCACCCAACTCGAAGGGCGGCACCAAGCATCCATTTGAAAATCTCACTGCACGCAATTGGACCAATCACAAAAATGTGCCCCATATGCTTGGCTACCAGCGGAGATAACTGGTAGATTAGACTCTTGCCATATCCAGTCAGCAAAACAGCAAAAACGTCAAAGGAACGATTCAAGAGCCGTCTTCTGTTCCTCTTTTAGATAAAAAGCCACGTCTAACTGGTTCATTGTAACGGCCAAAGTCGTATCCAACAACTGATGTTCATCCATAGGCATCTGTCAATGTTTACTAATGACTTCAACGTCGCAGCGCTTTCGTCATCTGCCTCTGGCCCGCCTATATCAGATAACCCGATGTGATTGGTGCAGCTCAAATACAAGGACATAGTTAATGAACATCATTACTCAATGCCAGAGTAATTCGCTAAGCAAACTCAATTTGTGCTCTCGCGAGAACTCTGGAAATCCAGGTACAAAAGAACAGGATTTATTCCAAATAGAAATCTTTCTATCTTTTCTAGATAGAAATTTAGAAAATAGAAATATAATAAAAGGTAATTACTGCCAATTTTGATCAATTTAATGCATCCTTGCTAAATTAAAGTATTAAAGATGCTTTAGATTATTTTAGATTATGTTAAATGTACAGAATAGGCATTGCCATTTAGATTATATACTCAGACGCACGACATGGACTGCACAGGAAACAGTATTTACAGGTCCCGCCCTAATCTGAAAGATCTTTGGATGCTACATCCAAGCAGACAGCACAGACTCCCTCAAAACACACACATATGCAAAACACAAACATTTAAGGAACGGACATTCATAAACCTAGAAAGACAAACAGTAATTGACATCCAGAATTAGAAACTGCTGTGAGCTCATCGCTGTGGGTGTGACCCTTGAGATGTTCCCTGACACGACAGGCCCAACCAAGAACAATCTGCAAGAATCCCTGTGTATTGTGTGGTGTGGGAACGTTCTCAGGACTTCATTTCCATTTTTAGTGAGACGATTCATGCACGCTGCATATTTATTTAATCAAAAGGAATCCCCGTGCTGTATCCCCGCCCCACATGAATAAAAAAGATTCTGCTGTCTCTCTTCCTGTGCCGTGCTTCCAGCATACATCTGTGAACGCAGCTGCAGGCACATTCACAAAATCATTGGCTGTGCCCAAATTCCCCTACTTAGCATGTCCTGAATATGACTTGGGTGCATTTTCAAAAACGTACAATTTAGCATGAGGAACAAGGAACACAGACACCCTGTATCTAATATGCACAATCAAACATGGTTAACCAACAGCCGTCCCTGTATGCTACTGACCTGTCAATGAGAAAATGAGAGCTCCGGCATGGGGAAGACTGTGATGTCCTATGAGATCTGTCTACAGCCATGGGCACATTCACCCAGAAACAGAATCAGAGGCCTGACAGACAAATATCATGTTTATTTATATCCTCCGTCTGTGTTAAGGCATCGACTTTGTCTCTGCTTTCCTGGGGCTTGCTTTCTGTTATATCAGTCTCATTCACTGACAATTTTCTGTTGATACAAAGCCGAAGTCTTCTGGTATTATTGGATGACAACGAGATAAATACTGTGATATGAGTGCGGGTGTGTTAAAAGTATAGTGAGTATACTGAGGGACTGCATATCACACACACATACATATATATATATATATATATATATATAGGAATATTTCTTCATTACAAAAAATAATGTCCTTTTATGTGTTAAAGGAGAACTCTGGCACAAAATGAACCTTTGGTCTAATAAAACATCGGTACATAGTCAATCGTTCTCTGAGATTTGTTTTCATGATAATCGAATGTAAAGAGTTTTATCTCTAAAAACTGTTTAGCGTATAATGCTAGTACAGGGGGCATTAACTAAGTAAAAAGAAATCGCTAGTTTATACACTAACAAGGCTGAAAATAGCCCCACACTAACACAGTAACATAATGAGTGTCCATACATGCAAAACAGGTTATTTTGTGTATACAGACAGGAGCCGTCTCGATAAGTCGATCCCCGAACGTCATCCTGAGTGATCTGAACTGTATGAAGTTCAGCGAATTTCTGAACTGTATGAACAGCGTTCGGGATCGACTTATCGAGACTATTTTCTAAGATGGCTTCTGTCTGTATACACGAAGTGAACTGTCTTTATAAAGTATCTTCTTATTAAACGATCTGTACACTTACAAAGTTCTCAATGCTTCGTTTTGCATGTATGGACACTCATTATGTTACTGTGTTAGTGTGGGGCTATTTTGAGCCTTGTTAGTGGTATAAACTAGTGATTTCTTTTTTACTTAGTTAATGCCCCCATTACTAGCATTATACGCTAAACATTTTTAGAGATAAAACTCTTTACATTTGATTATCATGAAAACAACTCTCAGAAAACGATTGACTAGGTACCAATGTTTTATTAGAAACAAAGGTTCATTTTGCACCGGAGTTCTCCTTTAATTTGAAAAGTGATTAATTTTTTTTATTTTTGAATTAATAAATTGATAATAAACCTTCATTTTATATTTCAAGAGGCACTACTCTTGCTAAACACATAATGGCAGACAAACACCAAAGAACTAGAGGCAACAAAAGCTGACTTTGTTGGCACGAGTCAGATGCGTCTGAGCCAAAAGCTGCGCTTGAACACATCGCACAGTTTACAAGTGACCGTCAACTACGTGCGTTCTGTACCTGTGTATAAGGAAAAAACTGTCTTCAACCAACAGCAAATACCAATAGTCTATTTTCATCATTCAAAAAGGGAAACTGAAACTAGGACTGATATACAAACTGTTAAACAAAGCAGTGCTTGCATACCATTTTGAATATCACTTTCTTCATTCCAGACGGCTAATGTTTTTATGGAAATATTCACATATTGGAATTAGGGGTTTCATCAACTAGTCGACTGTCACAACCACTAGTTGGCGCTGTCGGCCTTAATCGAAGTCGGAAACAAAATGATGACATATATATATATATATATATATATATATATAAAAATATTGTGAACTATCCCTTTAAGTTCAAGCGGCAGTACTATTTACTACTGTCGCTTTTAGACAAGCACGTGACGTGTTTAATATAGACGCATATTACACCAGATTTTATCTCAAATGTTTGCTTTCACTTTAGACATAGCCAATTCTGTTTATGTAAACATTGTGTGTTTAACAGTATTAGCATAATAAGACTCGAAAGATAACTTAATACAGTATTCAATCGCTGTTTGACATGCAAATAATGATCTTTTGTGAATTGCCGTGTCCCGTACTTATTCAATAACGTGTGATGTGTAGGCTACGTCGCGTTGTACAGTTAAGACAGAGGCGCCAGAACTGAACTGATAGAATGCACTGTAACACGATACTACGATATTGCTTCCAAAGCAGAACGTGGAGACATTTACTATTTGTGATATCGCACACCCCTAGAATAAACCATTTAACGACTAGTTGACTAGTTGTCGACTGTTATGCAAGAACTCAGTCGACTAGCAAAAATCAGTAGTTGTGAAACCCCTAATTGGAATGCTCAGGTAAGATACAAATTCGACCAGCCTTCTGTCTGTACCGCGTTGACTTCATTCATCGCTTTGCTTTAATTTTCGTGTGCTGACTCGTTTGGAACAAATTGCAAAAACTAGCCCAACAGATGCTCACTGACGGCCGACTGTCTCGAGAGCAAATTAACATTAATTTACAACAGTCTCAGTTACAGTGATATTTCCAAGGAAAGCCACCTTTCCAAAGTGCAATCAATATTTACACTTCTCACAGAAGAATTTATTCATTTCTCCGATGTCAGAAGATGCATCAAACGACTCCCTTATCTGAAGTAACACATTTGAATAAATCAATAACTACTGTCTGGACCACTGACACAAATGAAAATAAACCTAATCCCACTTAAACCTTTTAACCTGTACGCCACCTGTGCACCAGCAGGGGAATTACAATCAGTCTTGTAGAGGTGCTTTTTAAAGGTTACAGGTTGTAATAATAATGTGGGGGTCTGTAGCTGAGGGGTGGTAGCAGTCGACTGGCGCGGTGGAGTACCTGTGCACTGATTACCCTGACGGCAGCTGTGGTGGGCTGCGGGCGCTTGGCGTCGGATGTACGAGTTTAACAGCTGTGCCCGCTGTGGGTGGGCAGAAGTCCTGGCGATGAAGAGAGCCAGGCTGTAATTATCACAACACAGGGCTCAGGGAGAAAGAGAAGAGAGAGGGGGGGAAACAAAGAGAAACAGACAAGCACAGTAGCCAAAGATGTGAATGCTAACTCGTATACATCGCGAGCAGGGCCGAAGGACCACCATTTTCAGCCCAATGCACTTTTTTTCTTTTTTTACTCATGTGCATCAACAGGAATATTCAGAACAAATAACTAAATAATGTTTGCATACTGAAGCAAACATTCTACAATCAAATGTATTAAGTATAGCTGAAAAAAAAACCTACACATACACATTAAAAGTCAAATAAATTGTAATGAATATCAGAGAGCATAGCAGTATGGATTAGACTATGCTCGGCAATAAAATGTCATGTTACACCACTGTATAAAAACCTTGATACTGTCTTGATTTGCAAAGAAAATATTGTCATTTAGTGAGTTTTTAAAAACATGAACTGATTATTTTGTTTCCCATTATTAAGTCTCATGGCTCCCCTTAATGCATGTGTAAAATATGCTAATATTTAGGCTATAACCACTCCGAAGAGCTGTGCACGCTCAAACCCAGGATTTCCAACACAGTCTCATGAAGATGCGTATCTATACCACGAGTGTCATTTCTCGTGGCATTTATACGCCAAAAATGTTTTTTTTGCGTGTATATGGTACGCACTAAAAAACCCTGGGTTAGGTTTAGGGGGGAGGGGAGGTGGGGAGTTCTTGCATATTATACGCCAAAAAGTGCGTATCATATGTACACGAATATCGCGTGCCATATACACGCAAAAACTGTTTTTGCCACGAGAGAATGACATTCGTGACATAGATACTAACTTTCATGAGATCGGGGCTGGGATTTCAGCTGCACATCGTCTTCTCCGCTACAAGAACCGCCTGTGATTTGCCTATTATGTTTGTTTCTCATTGAAAGTTAACTAGAGATGCGTCCCGTGTAGCACTGCCTTTATTTCAAAGTGTACTGCCAGTGAAAACATTCAGCACAACACAAGCCTAATTTATGAGCGGCCCACCGAATTCTCCAGATTCTCCCAAGTATTCATCCTAAGTATTCATTGCAATTATCTGGAGTTAAGCCCCATGCGGTGATCAGGGACAAACCATGTATGAATTATTCAGCAAAAATCCCTGACTAATCAATTGACGGGCGGTTGGTTAGTAGGTATAGGTATCAACTATCAATACTGAATCTTTATTTAGACCGTGAACATTACAAAATGACACTTTTATATGTGTTGTGTGCTAAAATATTAAGGGCAAAGCCAAAATAATCTGTATTCCCACTGAAACCAATTCAAATTCGTTTTCAAATATGATCTTTAAGGCTTACTGTCCACACTGTTACTGTTGGGATATCTACATCAGTTGGTAAAGTAAGGATGTAAGTCGTCCACCATCTCCACATAATACCAAAATATTTTTTTCTACAACTTCAGACTGGATTGTTTTGCCTATCTGACCCAAATCACTTTAGTTTTTTTGTAGTTGCAAAAGGATAAAACTAATATTTTTACAAGCCTGATAGAAACCATTGTCGTAGGTAGGATGTATTAGTCTGGATGTTTTTATGTCATGCATTAGGTGTTGAAGCAAGAAACACAACACATGTGCCTCTCAACATCTTTTAAACGTCTTAAAGGGATAGTTCATCCAAAACGAAAATTCTGAATTCTCATTTACTCCCAAATCTGTGTTTGGAACAAAATGAAGGCAAATGACAAGGCATTTTCTGATGCTTAAAACTGCAAAGTATTTAAAAAACAACAATGTTTTAAATTACATTAATGTTTGTAAAAAATTCAATATTTTTAAAATTTGAAAATTCCGTATTTTCAATTTTGATATTTTTCGGTTAAACCGTTGTTGTTTATCAGTCATATAAAGTCATGAAGGCACGGGCACAACGGTCTGCGCATGCGCCGGAAGTAATCCGCATATGCAGACCGAAGCGCCTTGCCTTCAGATCAGTTGGACATGGCTGTGGTTACACGAGGTAAAAACGATATAAATACAGTTCATTTTCTAACACTAACCGCTCGTTTCGTGTCTTAGGCCATCAATGTGTACTTACATTTATGAGTCATTAAATCATGTTTAATTTGGACTTCTCTGTGCATGCTCTTAAGAGGTGAATCAAGGGAGGACCCACTAAACCTGCATTATATGACTGATAGACAACGGTTTAACTAGAAAAATATCAAAATTGAAAAAATTGTGGAAACAAAGACACCTACATCTTGGATGCCCTTGAGGTAAGCTAAAACACATCAAAAATGAATTTCAAAGTGAACTATCCCTAACGCAGGTTTTCGGCGTTCCAACTTAAAAAAAAAAAAGAAAAAATGTTCTCCTTAAATAGTTATGTGGCTACATAGAAAGAGAGACATTGAAACATTGTGACTATAAGGACAGAAGAAGCTTTTAAAAGATTCACATTGGTGCATTTGCATGTTTGAAAGACAGTATCTGGCCTTCAAAACAACAGCAGGGACAAAAAAGGAATTCAAAAAATCTCTTATGAATCTGTTTTTATAAAGTTATTCACGTTTGCAGAATAAATTCAATCTGTTTCCACTGGTTTATGGCTCTCAAAACACTCGTGATGTTAGGTTTTGCAGTGCCAAATGGTCAGCAAGGGCAACTATACTGAAATGCAGATGGTTGTTCAACTGAAAACGTCTCCATTTGAATCTCCCATTGTTATTTAAGCATTCCAAGCAGAGTGTTTGTGACATCATCATCTATTTATGGCTCCGAAGTGAGGCAGTCTGAAGTTAAAAGGTATCCATTAACGGCCAGCTGCGTGCACAAAACATCAGCTCCCATTCTACATCTGTGAATCAGTAATTCTATGCTATTCATAGACCGGACATGGCTGATTGGGTTAGCAGCACTTTGAGACTGATCAAATGTGTAACGCTATGGCTTCTAACGATTACATCATCAACAATTTAAACAAAAATAACCCATAATTAGCCTAAATATAGGGCTTTCAAAATAATTAGTTTCTTTGTACAATCTATAATGTGTCATAAATTGGTAATATCCAATTAAAAGACTATGAATTGCAAAAAGTAGTGCATGCAGCAATATAAAACATAAATTTGGTTTGTAATGGTGAAGATAGTTGACCTCAAAACTTCCTACTCTGCCAAAATGTCAGATTTCCAAACACTTCTAAAGTAGCTAAATGGATGTTAAATGCAATCGTAACATAATATTCTACATCATTCACATTATTCAAATGGTCAAGATGTCTGGTTCTACATCTTAAAGGTTTCATTAAGCCACCATAAGTTCAATCTAAATCACTGTTAAACCTATGAGTCACACATGTGAAAGGTGTACATAGACTGCTGAATTAGTCCAAAACAAATGAACTTTAAAGGTACAATATGGAGGATTTTTGCCGTAAAATATCCAAAAACCACTAGGCCAATGTTATATATTTTGTTTAGTTGATTACTTACAATGTCCCAAATGTTTCTAACTATTTGTAAATCGTGAGAAAATTGCAATTTTTAACCAAGGAAACAGGGCGTGTGAGCAGGGCTGAGGAGTAGCCAGTCAATGACGTCATATCCGGCGTTACCCTCGGTTTCCGCCAGGTTTGAACTCGATACGCAATAGAAACCATGGCGACAGACGTGGACAACTGGGGTCGGTTATGCCCGTTATGCATGCTCAACAGCGTGCTCAACCTCTAGCAGGGTTTTGTTCAAACATTATGGACCATGGAAAGCAGATTTTGAGACAAAAAGAGGACTAAAACGAAGATCAACATCTTGCGAGATGCCGAGAGCTCCACGTCCGCGACTAACTTTGACTTGACAGAGATGCGAGCATAGCATGTTACTTGAGCAAATCAAATAAGTATATAAGTATAAAAAACTAATCAATGTTATATAGTTCAACATGATAAAAAGTTAGAATATGATCTGTATGTTATTCTCTAATGTTAATCTAGCTTAGTCTCATTCAGCCAACAAACAACCTAGCTAACAACATTCAACACACACAAATGTCATTTAGTGTGATAGTGAAACTGCAAGAGCAAGGGAAGCAGCGCTGCGTTGACGTTACCTCAAGTTTAATTCCTCTAATAAACTGACCTGTGTGAGTAATTCAGCGTGTAGTTCGGTAGAATTAAATGTCCTTATTCCTTTATATTCAGCGGGACTTCGACGTTGCGTGTGCCGCTGGTATACGTCTAGCAGTCGCGCCCTGCTTCATACTACAGTCATGTTAAAAACATCAATGTATTCACTCATCGGTAACACTTTACAATAAGGTTCATTAGTTAACATTAGTTAATGTATTTACTAACATGAACTAACCATGAGCAATACATTTGTTACTGCATTTGTTCATCTTTGTTAAGGCCAATTTATACTTCTGCGTAAGGTGCGCGCAGTACAGTACGGCGTAGCATACGCACAGACGCGTCCCATACCACGTACCGTTAAGCGTAGCCTGACGCACACCTCCTCAAAAATGTAACTACACGTCGCGACGCGGACCGCAAGATCGGTGATTGGTCGGCTTGGTAACATCGCATTTCCTCCTACGCATTTCCGCACGTACCTTCTCACGCATTTCCACACGTACCATCTCCTCCGACGTCTTCTCTCATTTCTGCCTTTCAGTTTTAGTAATTTCACTAAAATTAACTGTTTTTCCACCTCAATAAGCTCCAACATAATCTACTCTCTTTCAGTCGCCATTGCTTGTAGTAACCTAGCCGCGAGGAATCTAAACACAGTGGAACATTAAAACCCTCCGCCGCCAACAAGCGTTTCGGAGCAGTGCTGCAGAGCAACCAAGACATGAACGCAGAAGTATAAATGCTCACGACGGCATCACCTACGTGAGTAGCCAACGCACGTACACTACGGCGTACCCTGAACGCAGAAGTATAAATTGGCCTTTAATGTTAGTTCATGAAAATACAGCTGTTCATTGTTTGTTCATGTTAGTTCACGGTGCATTAACTAATGTTAACAAAATTTTAATCAAATATTAGTAAATGTTGAAAATAACATTAACAAAGTTAACAAATGCTGTATATGTGCTATTCATTATTAGTTCATATACCTAATGTAGTTAACTAATGTTACCTAACGAACCTTATTGTAAAGTGTTACCCACTCATTCATAAAAGATCCATCAGCTTGACGACAAGATCCATAATTCCGCTTAATGCGGAATATACATCATCAATATACGCCTTTGTTATTGTAAGAGTTTAGCGCCCCCTGGTGGCGAAACAATCTTGCATATTGTACCTTTAAAGTAAATGCTTTATCAGAACGGCATGACCTATCCGGCAGAAACATTCTTGAAGATAACTTGTATTCCCTCAAGAAAGTACGTTATTCAGGTTAGGAACAACATGAGGGTAAAAGATTTTAAATAAATTTGTATAAATTATGTATAATTTCACACGTTCATGTTGCAGCTTTACATTGACATCCAACGATACACTGAGATTTTGTCGCCAGTATGAATGCAAGACTGTCAGGAGGACAGGAACAGAAAGAGCTGTGGAGCACAGCGGACGACATCTGCAGGGCTTTCGTTCTCTCCAGGCTGTCAATCACAACTTGATGAATGCCCGTGGGATGTGGGCAGCCACTTCCCATCATGCCTTGCAGCCATTCATATTAGTGGCCAACTGATAACAGAATGAAGTAGGGAATGAAGATGCCGGTGTCTATTTTTGTCTTTGCCCAAGTTCTATTTTAGTAAACTCTGTCAATGTGCGCATTTTGAAAGACAGAGAGCTCCTCACTGCATTACATATAAAAAAAGCAGCCATTTCAAGAATAGATGACAAACTATAGGACCTTCATAATGTATTTTTCATAATGTATTATTTGTATTTTTCTGAACTAGACTTGTTAATAAGATACATATTTAATTTAAGCTACGTGTAGGAACACAACACTATAATTAACTGTCTATTCCTGTAACAATATACATTATCCATGTGTTTGGATAGTATTATAGTAGCATTTTATTGAACTGTTCTCAGGCCAAATATATTTTTCATAATTGTCAAGTTGAGGCAAGCTTCAATACATACGCTACTGTTCAAAATATTGGGGTCAGTAAGAATTTTATAGATTATTTTTTATTCGTTTTACTGTCTTCCTGTCTTAATTTTACATAGAAATGTATACGGTCAACACAAACATCATTTAAACAAATACCAAGCATGATCTTATGGTTTTCCTTCAACCTCTCTGGATTTTTCCTCTCTCTCACTGTCTTAGTATGAAGTGTTCATGTGGCCAAGGGGTCGAGTGAAGTCAGGGCACAAACAATAACTGACGATCACATCGAATCATGTGCTGCGATGGAGGAAACCAGCTGACTGAATGAGCCCAGAGGAAGGAAAGAGAGAGTCAAACGCAAGGAGGGAAAGAGAATAAGAGAAATGGAGATAAGAATCTATTCATGTGTTCCGTGCCTTTCACTTAATCATCTGACTCTCCACAAGCCCATCAAACATCCCCGTATCCTGTAATGGTACATTCCGTGAGAATCTCGGCACAATGATTGGACCGTAAGAGATTTTGAACGATGATAAATGAAGAGGACGCGCATGATTTATGATAGGGGACTCAGCAAATTGACATGTTGTGTCTCTCTAATGACTCAGTTGCTGATGAATGCAATATGACCATTACACCACAGACACCATTTCAAAACAGAACACCCACTTTTCAACATCTAATCAATTATCAATGGATATAGCAGAATCCTGTCCTATTTTCACTTCAGTTACTCTCAGAAATGCATTACATTATGGAAGGTGAAAATGGATGGCTAATGCCGTTTCAGCGTTAAAGACAGTTTGTCAAATGGAATTTCCTAATGTATGTTATAGATCTTATGGTGAACAATTCATCTGTAGATATTTTACCTAACAAATAAAAAAGTCAGACTGCTCTCTGGTGACAGTATGTAGGAATTTTCCAATCAAGAGCGAGAGTGTTCATCTGCCTCTACTTCGGAGTGCAACACCCACATCTAAAAATGCAATGGTTCTTTTAAAGGGGCTATAAGTAGAATTAAAAAATCCCTTGTTACTAGCGACACCGGTGGCAGTTAAGTGAACTGCAGCCAACAAGTTATTGCGTGACTATTCCTTTAATAATGTACAAACATTTGTCTCATTTGTCATTGAGCGGACAATAGGCTTTCGGGAGCACATGTAAAGGCCTGTACACACCAAAAACGATAACTATGAAGATAACAATAAATATAACTATATATGCGTCCACAACAAAGACCGATAACAGTCTTTTTATTCCAAGCACGCGCACCCATGCTGCGATTTCAAAGTAGCAAAAATGGATGACCTGCTGCTGCTGCATTACGTTACAAGAAAATATCAAAAGAAAAACAGGCACTTTTGGGTATTCTTAATAGCTGGGTTTTAGATGACTGCCATGCCCAGCGAAATGCAAATGGAGGGCAGGAAGTGATTAGCTGCATTTAGAGGACACTATATCAAACTCAAAATGCCTGTGTTTTGCATTGTTTATGGTTACTTAAATTGATCAAACCACAGGAGTTTTTAATTCTGTACCAAAAGTTGTTGTTCATAACGGGGAAAATGCAAGAAATTGACAGAAAAACTCCGGAAAAACGGCTTGCAAACCTACGTCTGCGGTCAGGGGGAGCCGAATGGGAAAATGAATTATGAATTATTGAATTAATCAAAGGCGAGTTAATACAACTTAAGTGGCTATGTTTGTGTAACGTACCAGTTTCTGAACTTTGTAAAGTCAAAGTATGTCTGTAAGACGAGGTAGTTGCTGATATCTACCGCCTCGATGGCTGGAAAATATCAATTCAGTTGGAAAAACGGTCCTCTTCATAAAATAAGGATCACATCCAACATATATTTGATTTTTTGTTTATATCTTTCTCTTGTAATAGCATGTAAAGTACTACAGTACGGACTTTCCTCCATCTCGTCCATTGCACTCTTCACTCCCTGCCCTCCATCTGAATTTCATGCGTCATCATAATAACGTGACTGAAACCCAGCTATAGACGAGAGGAGTTGGGAGCGCATCTAAACAGTAAATCTAGTGTAATATCTAACAGTGAATTTAGCTGACGAAGTCAATAATTAGATAAAAACATCACATAGTCAACACCTATATGTATACAACGCCTTTTTCACTGCAACTTCAGCAATGTTGTCAACTAGTGCTGGATAGCCTACCTGAGGTAATTGTGTTACACTATGCTAAACTGCATTATATCTCATCGTTAATACTTCACCGTTTATTAAGAGGATATGACCAATTGCTTTCCGTATATCCATCTTTTTTAACGTATCCTTGAAACTGTCAAACAGTGGAGGATTTTTTTGTACCTTGACGAACTTCTCTGCAATGTCATCTGCCATTTTAAATGCAGAGACCTTTAAATTAGAATGGATTCTGATTGGCTGTTGGTGTTTTAACAATGGACAGCTAAAGAAAAATCGTTCTGAAAGTGATCCCAACGATATCATTCCTCATATCTTTATCGTTATACAGTAGTTGTGGTGTGAACTCTGTTATTCTTTAATATGGAGAACGATTTTTAGAATTATATCTTTATAGTTATCTCTATAGTTATCGTGCTTGGTGTGAACGGGCCTTAAGAGTCACATCCCTTTCATTTTCTCAGCAAAAATGTCCTGAATCATCACATAAAAATCTGTCAACAGGCTTTCATTATCTAGGAAGTCATGAAGATCTCATCGGTAATAAAAAAGCAATTAATATATGAAAATTCGTACACATAGCCCCGTTAAAAACTGCTGCATTAAAGATTTTTTGGGAAACCCAAAATATTTCTTCAATGGAATTACTGTAAAACCTTTATTAGTGTGTAGAACCAAGTCCTTGCCCTACATTTTCTTTTTTGCCAATTCATTGATTCAGAACAATTTAATTCGAACTATTTTCATCAAACACATCACCTGACATTTCGGCACAAAGAAAATATCAAATCATGGCATCAACATTATGCATTCAGGCCAAAACGGTCACTTGCAAAGAGTGAAATCCTTCAAGGAAAACCGACTCCCACTGACAGTTACTGAGGGATGGTGCAGCATTATGAGTAGCTGGAGGGTAATCTAGTGAAGTTGAACAAATGACTGAACAATTGAACAAATTGTTATTGTTTTGTTTGTTTTACTGGATACTGAAGGGTACCAATGGGTGTTCTGAGTGTGGACTCATGGTCCTGTCTTTCTCTGCTCCTCTTAAACTTGCTGACCCAGACTCAAAGGTGGCATTGATGTGTGCACACCACTTTGGCCTGATGAGTAAGCAGAACCCAACCGCACAAAGGACAGGAGTCTGCCAGACAAACTGAAAGAGCAACACAGGACATGAAAACAGGTGAAACTAGACAGCTGTTCAACCCAGGCAGTAAAAGCACCCTACAGGGATCGTAATTTAGTTATTTCAAGATTTCCTCTGACCCTTAGAATTAAATGGCCCGTGCCTAAAAACTACAATGTAATGGTTCATCTGGTGTTTCGGAAAAGCATCCATCTTCCTTCTTATTACTTGACTTAACTAGTATTATAATCGTCATCAATCATCATCATCTTTATTTATTATTATTATATTAAAATATGGGCAGTTGTATGTTAATTACAGACAAATAATCAATATCATTTACTCATTTTCACATTTCTAAATCTGTTATTGTTTTTTGTTGTTTGCATAAATTATTATTATTAAAAATATAATAATTATAATAAGATAATCAATATATTTTATATTATATCCATGTTGAAAACAGTTTTTTACATTTTTATTTCAGGATTCTTTGATGAATAGAAAGTTCAAAAGAACAGCTTTTATCTGAAATGGAAAGCTTTTGTTACATTAAACACTACCCTTTAAAAAGTTTGGGGTCAGTAAGAATTTGTATTTTATTTTTGGGGAAATAAATAAGAAATCAATACTTCTATTCATCAAGGATGAGTTACATTGATCAAAAGTTACAGTAAAGACATTTATAATGTTAGAAAAGATTCTAATTAAATAAAATGCTGTTCTTTGAACTTTCTATTCATCAAAGAATCCTGAAATAAAAATGTAAAAAACTGTTTTCAACATGGATAATAATCATACATGTTTTTGGAGCATAAAATCATCATATTAGAGTGATTTGTGAAGGATCATGTGACACTGAATACTGGAGTAATGATGCTGAAAATTCAGCTTTTTATCAGAGGAATAAATTACATTTTAATATATATTAACATAAAAAAGTCATTTTAAATTGTCATAATATTTCACAATATTACTGTGTTTTTTGTGTATTTTTTATCAAATAATTGCACCCTTGGTGAGCAGAAGAGATTTCTTTTAAAAACATAAAAAAAATCTTACTGATCCTAAACTTTTGACCGGTAGTGCATGTATATATGTATATATGTATATGTATATATGTATATGTATATATGTATATATATATATATATATATATATATATACACATATATATATATATATATATATATATATATATATATACACACATATATATATATATATATATATACACACATATATATGTATATATATATATATATAATATATATATACACATATGTATATATATATATATATATATATATATATATATATATATATATATATATAACAAACTATAAATGACTTAAACTTAGTGTTGTTGTTAAAATTGCCAGGATTAAGAAGACAGTAAAAAGCGACCCTGCATTAAAACCGGTGTCCTGCCTCTCAGCATTACAGTTAAAGGGTTGTTATCAGAGCTGTTGCTGTAAAGAAGGATGTAAAACATTACTGTGCATGATATAATCACGCTCTGAACCGCAGGGCATCTTGGGGGAATGCGGTTGCCATTAAGATCTGAATGTTTAAAATGTTTAAGGTGTATGTGTGAGAGATCAGTTATCAGCTTTATAACAGATAGCCAATACTAAAACCAGGCCACATCCTCTCCGCATCACTCCACCTTCCGTCTACTTCCTCCCCCTTTCCTGTCTCTCCTCCTCTTCTTCTACAGCAGAGTTCACCCTGCAGCGATAATTCAGCCTATTTCATCTCTCTGCTCATCACAGCCCAGATTTAAAGCACAGTCTAAACCATGAGCCCAAACCTCAGATGTCTTCAAACGCTAAAGGAGGTCAAAGTGTTGTTTTCAGAAACGTTCCACATGTCGGAACGCCAAGGATCAGATTCAGACAACCTGTTTACATTACCATCTACAAAACAATGCCGGGGAAGAAGCAAAGTCTGTTTTGTTTTTAGTTCAGATGTAAATGACACATTTGCTACAAATTTCCAAACTATTGTTTAAAGAGTTTTGTTTAAAGGGTACATATCATGCTTTTAAATCATTCATTTTTTACTTATAAATCATACATTTGTGGTCTATATAAAGCATAACTGCAATGCTTGGGTCAGAATTCCTCATTATTATAGCTCCACAGGCCCATTTTCTACCCCTTTTCTGATGTGCTTCTGTGAGCAAGTCGTTTCAATGCGGCCCCTTTAAATAAAAAGGAGTACGTCTTACCCCGCCCGCTTTCCAGGTCGCTGAGTTCACGGTCAGTTTAACTCTCCGCGTTCAGCCATTATTGTAGTTTGATAAGAGATATGATTACTATAGCTTCAAAGAACATTTTTATTCACACGTTAACAAAATGTCAACAACAGAAGACTGTCCACCAAGCCTTACATATTCGAGCCAGAGCGAGCCTTTGAAAAAGACGACGCGACGAACCTGCAGAACAATGTCTTCATATGGACACAGTGGTATGTAAGTTAACTATGTTGTGTTATTACTGAAAGTTGACTATTTCTCTTGTTAAAACAAGCACACTGACAAGATAAATGACTGTGGTCTAATCTTACCACTAAAAATCTATATTGATAATAATACGATAACTTACGTTTAGAAAGCATCAGAAAACACAGCAGCTAAATGACAGAAGGAATTTACCCGATCGGCAAACCCTTCTGTATACTGGCTGAGGATGTTGAAGTGGGGATCCTTGAAGTGCTTCAGGTCACTACATCCAACAACCGAACATTTTGACTAGCCCTCTCGTAACTTCTGCATCATTGAGCTTGGACTACAAAATCGGAGCGAGATATAATAATGGCGGATTGCTCGTAGTGTTGGACCGGTAGTCGATGTCCTTATTTGTCAGTTCCGCTGCAAATACAGTGACGTAATTGCTCAAAAAACGTCATAGACAACAGAAAAATCTGAACAGGTTGAAAAATATGACCAAAACAG
Organism: Hybognathus amarus; assembly: GCA_030378365.1. Classification (NCBI taxonomy): domain Eukaryota; kingdom Metazoa; phylum Chordata; class Actinopteri; order Cypriniformes; family Leuciscidae; genus Hybognathus; species Hybognathus amarus. The sequence goes on along the minus strand of JAQIUQ010006101.1, from coordinate 127,332 downwards.
AATATAAAGATATAAACGAAGCACCTGAAGAGAATAATTTCATCTTTTCTGTACTTATAAACACTCCAAATATACAACAAAATGCATTTAAGGGCTAAAAAATGGATTTTGCATGATATGTGTCCTTTAAATACATAAAAAAATGAATTATAAATATCTTCAATAATAAATGACAACAAATATAATTTGTGCAGCTTTTTATACCACATTGTTGATTGGCTATTATAATATCTATATTATGTATCTAATGCCCAATTGGTTGAGTAGTTTGAGATTAGCCTTTTGATTTTTTTTCCCAATTTGACACATTCAAGCTAATTTGCAGACTCTCTGTGAACATCATGATATTCAACCCTATAACATTGTTCCCCCTTACATTCATTCAACGCTTTAGCTCTCACGAGAACAAAACAAGCTTAAAGGAGGCATAAAACAAATGAACCCAAAAATGCGCTTTGTGCAAAGCTATAAATAACCTGATATTTAGCTCATTAAATAAGCAAAAGCCTACATCCATCATGCAATTAGTGTAGACTGTAAAGTGGCCATTACAAACACCACCAAACAATCACTGTGAATAAAATCTATTTCAATGCCGTTTAAAAAACATTAGCAGACACTGTTCACGGTTTCTCAATTACAACAGCTCATAATAACATGGCTTTCCTGCTGGTACACATCTTCAGATTTATTCCGCCAATGAGCCTCATAAAGCATCAGCGTGGAGTTGATGTGGCAAGAGCTAATAAAGCGCTGCTACACTAATTAATGGAGTCATTTGCACATGTGTAAGATCCAGATCGAGAGGAGTAACATCTCATTTTTTCACATGATCAGTAAACAGTGCGTCTGAGTACCGTCTTGACACACAGGCAATCAATATATTGTTATTGACCCAGTCCATGCCGCCACTCTTTTTGTACAATGATCACGTAGCCCTGGATAGTTGGCAAAAAACGAGTCACATGCTAATATCTGTCATTCAAGAGATAATTTTATGAACTATACATGTCTCTTTTGTGTTCTTGGCCTGTATTATCATTTACTCACCGTCACATTGTTCCAAACCCGGTTTACTTTATTTTCTTTGGACAGATTTTGAAGAATGTCCATGCTGCCATTTTCCATATAATGAAAGCATAGTAAACGACGCAACACGCCAATTTGAATGTCTTAATTTTTATCTGTTCCTCACATAAAACTAGAACATAAGGTTTGAGGACAGCTCATGATCACTGAATACCTTCATTGTTGGAAATGAGCAGTGTGAACATTCTCCACAACATCTTCTTTCATGTTTAAAGGAGTAGTTCACTTTTCAAAAACTTTTGCTGATAATTTACTCACCCGCATGTCATACAAGATGTCCATGTCTTTCTTTCTTCAGTCGAAAAGAAATTAAGGTTTTTGATGAAAACATTCCAGCATTTTTCTCCATACAATGGACTTTATTGGTAACCAAACAGTTCAAGGTCCAAGACACTTTCAGTGCAAACTGCATACTGTTCAAAGGGCTTTAAACGATTCCAGACGATAAAAAGGGTCTTATCAAGCGAAACGATCACTCATCTGTTTTATAAGCTCAAATGATCGCCTTGCTCTGTTCTGTGATGCACGTTGTGACTCTCCTGTCCGAACTCGTTCATCAAAATGAATGAATCTTTTTTCCGAGTCAATTCGTTCGTTTCGTTCATTGAGTGAACCAAATGACTCGGAAAAAGATTTGTTCATTTTGATGAACGAGTTCAAACAGAAGAGTCACGAACGCGCACCAGAACAGAGCAAGGCGAGCATTTGAGCTTATAAAACTTAAGCTTTGTTATTTATTTATTAAACAAGCTACCGTTTCGCTTGAAAAGACCCTTATTCATCGTCTGGAATCGTTTAAAGCCCTTTGAACAGTTTCCACTGAAACTGTCTTTTGGACCTTGAACCGTTTGATTCCTACTGAAGTTTTTTCAAAAGTGAACATCTCCTTTAACAGAAGAAAAATAAAGTCATGAAAGTTTGGAGCAGAAATAACAGACTTTTCATTGCAAGGCGACCCTTAAAGGTGCATTGCACAACATTTCATGTTAAAAATAGCCGTTTTCTAACCCATACATGCCTAAACAATCGCCTGACGGGCTGAATGAGCCCTTCTCTGATCACTGCGATCACCTCTATAATCCTGTACAGTGAAATAAATAAGAGGGATTCGGGCTCGAATCTGAGACGGGGCGTGACGTCATGCGCGTTCACGCTCGCCTGTCTATGTGCCTATGTCTTCCAGGTTAGTGTATACGCCGCCGTTCTCCGTATCAGAGAAGACAACTCGAGCGACACAACTTTAGTCAACTTTCCACAAAAGTAGAAGATGGATTCAAAGGGGCTGTGTACACGCACTTCATGCGTTTTCTGTGATCGGATAGCTATTCGATCGTGAAAAGACCAGGTTGCCCTCCGAAACGCATTCAGAGACGGATTTGAATCCGATCGCTCAAACCATTTGAGGACGTGGTCTGGCCGCATTACAGACGAAACTGGACAAGTGTAAATGCATCTGGTTGTTGAAACCAGGCTATATGTCATGTTATTTTAGTCATATATGACTAAATCTATCGCAAATCAAAGTCAAAGTAAGTCGCAGACGCTTAACACTACCATCTTCATTAAAAGTAAAGAAACGAAATGATCTTACCAGGGCTGTTGCCGCTCTCTCTTATTGCTGTCTTTGCTGATTTTGAAATTAGCCGATGATTAATAAAGTGCAGCTCATATCTGTTGCTTTCGGTGACGTGCACTTCATTAAATCTGTATTTAGCGTGGGAATTGAAGATCAGATTAATATCCGTTTTGTAAAAACACATTTATGTGACCAGGTGTAATGGAATCGTTTTGATAAATCAGATAGCTATCCGATCTGAGAAAACGCATGAAGTGGCCAGGTGTAAACAGCCCCAAAGAGACCGGCTTGTAGTTCATTCCAAACCCCAACGCAAACTCCACGTGAGACAAAGAAAATACAACTTCTGTCTGTCCAGTGCCAGTCGTCGGAATAAGACGAGAGTCAACATCGAGAAGCTTTCAACAAATAGAGAGATCTCCGGTCTGCTCTAGGGCTCAAACAGGTCCTATACAAAGTAATAACTTATATTGTTCTTGAACGTGTTTCTATAATAATATAATCATTAGTGGATACATAAGCACATAAAACAGTTCAACATGGATATAGATTGAAACAAAAACCAAAGTTTTCTACTACCCCATTTCGCCCTCACACACACATACAAGTGTGTAATTTACTTGAATGCCTTTCCTTTCATATATTTTAAATGACTTGCAGATTTATAACTGTATTACCTCATTATGACTGTAACAAAAGATGTGGCTGATGCTCATTTGGTTATGAACAGCTTGTGCAAACGTGCGTGTATGTATGTGTGTTCCATGAGCGTGCATGCAGTTTCGTTTGTCGCCAGAGGGGAGTAGTTCTGCAAAAACTCAGATACTTGTGTTTTGCACCTTCAAACATTTAGCAGAATTGCCTAAATTCCATGGCAACTTTATATAAAGAGTAAAGTAACATTTTTGTACACTGCCATTCAGTACGATTTTTTTTCTCCAAGAAACTATTAAATCATATTTAGCAAGGATCCAAATTGATCAGAAAAAAATAACAGTAAAGAAATGTAAAAGTATAAAAGTCTTTTTTTTTCAAATAAATGCTGTTCATCTAAGAATATTGGAAACAAATGTATCACAATTTCCACAAAAATACCAGCACACCAGTTTTCAACATTGATAATAATAAATGTTTCTCGAGCACACGTCAAATCATCATATTAGAATGATTTCTGAAGGATTCGTGACACTGAAGACAAAACATCACAAAAGAAAGTTATTTTAAATTGTAATAATATTTTACAATATTACTAGTTTTTACTGTATTTTTAAATCAAATACATGCAGCCTTGGAGAGCGCAAGAGACTTCTTGCTAAACTTCTCTGACCCCAAACTTTTAAAAGGGCTGTGTACTTGCCACTCAAACCCACAACACCATTTTTCCATACTCTACAACATAGACCCAATCACCCTTCAGTACAGTAAGCAAAGCTAAAACCCTCCACTGAGAGAAAGTGAGAACTACCACACAACAAAACATATTTTTCTGCTCCACCAGGAGCACAGAGACTTCTGGAAGGAGAGTGGTAAGGACTTGTGACTAGAATTACTGACACACTTTTCCTTTGAGCGTCGAGCTAATCTGGGTTTATGGCATGATTACGTAAGCCATCGCTTTTTCCCATGTCTCTGGGCAATAGTAGCGCAGCTGAAAACCACGCTTGGTGATTTTTAGTCCTCTTTGTTCAGAAGGCAAGACTTGGACACAGATTTCAGTATCACCAGTTTTCAGCTGCTGTAATCACACACGGCCAGCTGTGAACATGCCCATGTTTTTACAGTCTCTCAGCTGTGGGGAAAAACGACTGAAACGTTCAGCACTGGAAATACCTAACTGTATCTCATGCGTGTGAAATCAACATCTATAATTTCTTTCCACGACACTGCTGGTACTCAGATATCCTTATCGGAATACAGTGTTGGGGAGTAGTTAACTACAAGTAGCGTAGCTACTAACTTAACTACATTTTTCAGTAGCTTGGCAGTAGCTCAGTTGCTTTTTAAACAGTGTAGCTTTTCCAGTAGCTAACTACTTTTTGCAGCAAGTAGCGGTGTAGCGCGAGCAAAAGCTACATTGCTACATTGTCGAGCCTGCGCGAATCAGCACCATAGATCATCACGATGCAAGGATATTCTTCTTGTTAGATTACAAACTCATTTTTTGCCATTACCGCCACCTGTTGTTTAATCACGCATCTTGCAGCTAACGGTTCACTGACGTACAGAAGTGGGTTGACACACCCATATTATGATTATATAGCAAGACGTGACGGCAGATTTGGAGGATGGAGAAACAACTAACGTTAATTACCCACAGCCTTATTTGTCCAAGTTCAATCTATTTTTGTTCAATCTATAAGTATTTTTGAGAAAATGTTCTACATGCAATTTACATTGGATGTATATTTCGTTCTTGCAATGTTCTAGGCTTTTTGTTGCAATTTTGCACTTTTGACAAACAGTCTGAGATATATTTTAGTGTTTTGTGTAATAAAACAATACTCTTTGAAATCGTAATTGCGTTGCCTTGTTTTAAACACTAAATATTTTACTTAAACATTCCTCAGAAACGTATTCAGTTGTTTATAATATACGTTGTTCAAAAAAGCAAAAGTAGTTTCAATGTAGCTAACTACTTTTTGATAGTAACCTGTAGTGTAGCTAACTACTTTTCTAAACAGGTAGCTTGACTGTAGTTAAACTACTTTAACTTACGAGTAGCTTGTAGCTTGTCAGTTTCAGAGTAGCTTCCCCAACACTGTCGGAATATGATGTCTAGTTTAAGGGTGCACTGTGTCATTTTTAGCGGCATCTAGTGGTGAGTTTGCAAATTGCATCCAACAGAAGTTACGGTGGCCGACAGGAAAAGATAGTCATCTGAGACAGCAGAGAGTAGCCAGTTAAGCAATGAGGTTTCTTTACAAAGATAAATTAAGAAATTAGGTTTACTTAATTATTCAGTAAAACAATGTTATTGTGAATATTATTGTTACTCGTTCATCATTGTGTCAGTGTTTTATTCGCTGACTTTCACTTGCTTCTTTGCACGAAGAACAACATGGTGACGAACGCGTTTTCCGTTCAGGGCTACTTTAGAAACATGTCGGCGCATAAATTCTAGGTTGAGATTATTACAATACAAGTGGCTTATGCGTGTCTGTCACTCCTGTCAAATTAAACCAATATAATCCAAATATCCCAGACATATGTACAAAGTGCGAAGAAGAAAGGGAACATTGTTTCATTGTTTCAAACATATATACTATGCATATATATATATATATACATACTATATATATATATATACATATATATATATATATATATATATATACATATATATATATATATATATATATATACATATATATACATATATATATATACATATATATATATATATATATATATATATATATATATATATACATATACACATATATATACATATATATATATATATATATATATATATATATATATATACATATATATATATATATATATATATATATATACATATATATACATATACATATATATATATATATATATATATATATATATATATATATATATATATATATATATATATACATATATATATATATACATATATACATATATATCTAGTATATATACATATACATATATATACATATATATATATGCATATATATATATATATATATATATATATACATATATATATATATATATATATATATATACACACATGCTAGTAACGGGTTGAACCCCTTTTGCCTTCAGAACTGCCTCAATTCTTCGTGGCATAGATTCAACAAGGTGCTGGAAGCATTCCTCAGGGAGTTTGGTCCATATTGACATGATGGCATCACACAGTTGCCGCAGATTTGTCGGCTGCACATCCATGATGCGAATCTCCCGTTCCACCACATCCCAAAGATGCTCTATTGGATTGAGATCTGGTGACAGTGGAGGCCATTTGAGTACAGCGAACTCATTATCATGTTCAAGAAACCAGTCTGAGTATCGATTCCAGCTTTATGACATGGCGCATTATCCTGCTGAAAGTAGCCATCAGAAGTTGGGTACATTGTGGTCATAAAGGGATGGACATGGTCAGCAACAATACTCAGGTAGGCTGTGGCGTTGCAACGATGCTCAATTGGTACCAAGGGGCCCAAATAGTGCCAAGAAAATATTCCCCACACCATGACACCACCACCACCAGCCTGAACCGTTGATACAAGGCAGGATGAATCCATGCTTTCATGTTGTAGACGCCAAATTCTGACCCTACCATCCGAATGTCGCAGCAGAAATCGAGACTCATCAGACCAGGCAACGTTTTTCCAATCTTCTATTGTCCAATTTTGATGAGCTTGTGCAAATTGTAGCCTCAGTTTCCTGTTCTTAGCTGAAAGGAGTGGCACCCGGTGTGGTCTTCTGCTGCTGTAGCCCATCTGCCTCAAAGTTCGACGTACTGTGCCTTCAGAGATGCTCTTCTGCCCACCTTGGTTGTAACGGGTGGTTATTTGAGTCACTGTTGCCCTTCTATCAGCTCGAACCAGTCTGGCCATTCTCCTCTGACCTCTGGGCATCAACAAGGCATTTCCGCCCACAGAACTGCCACTCACTGGATGTTTTTTTCTTTTTCGGACCATTCTCTGTAAACCCTAGAGATGGTTGTGCGTGAAAATCCCAGTATATATACATATATATATATATACATACATATATATACATATATATACATATATATATATATACACATATATATATATATATACATATATATATATATATACATTAGTATATATATATACATATATACATATATATACATATATATATATGCATATATATATATATATATATATACATATATATATATATATATATATATATACACATACATACATATACATATATATATATATATATATATATATAATGATACTAAGGTTGCGTCTACATTAATACTGGATAGATTTGAAAACGGGATTTTTCGTTTAAAACGCTCTCCGTCCACACTGAGCGTTTTCAGGTGTTTTCCGACGTTTCAGCGTGGATGAGAAACTTCTAAATTCACTTTACTGCACATGCGTGAAACTTCACAAAAGCTCACCGAGATGATACAGATGGGAAAATAAATAATAATGTTATCGCACAATAACAGGATAATTTTATTTAACAAAATATCTCACCATCACTGATGCGTCCAGGTCGCATTCAGTCACCATATGTTTGGTCTAAAACGCAACTGCTCTCCTGTTTTGCCACAGGACAGCAAATGTGAGTACATTATCTGTATGTCATGTTTGCATTACTGTGCTATGAAGAATAGCACATATTTGGTAACATAGAAAGTAACATATTTTAGCAATAGTGTAAAAATGAATAACACATAACAGGCACAATACCAATAAACATGAATATCTATTGGTACTACATGGATCACATGACTAAACTTACGTCATCGTTTTGAAATACCTCCGGTTTCACTGTCCACACTACAGACGCGAAAATGGCATTTTCAAATTTATCCACTTTGGAGAGGCGTTTTCCAAACTATACGTTTTTGTTGACTTAAAACGGCGTCTCAGTGTGGACGGAAGGCCAAAACGGAGAGAAAATATACGTTTCAAGCGAAAACGTATTAGTGTGGACATGGCCTAAGTGGGACAGTAGGTCTATGGGCCCTCCCCAGCTCTACAGCGCGCCCACAAATTTCCATTGTAAATCTGTGGTGAAAAATGGAACTGCAGTGAGTAGGGGTGAAACGGATCGCAGGCCCCAGCGGTTCGGCATGCATGTGATTAGCGGATTAACTGTTAAATTTAACCATCATAGAGTGAAACGTGTTTCGTCTTGCCAATTTACACACTCAAACAATTTTAAGCGCAGAAGAGATGAAAATTGGGACTTGCACGTTATCTGTGCGCACAGCCGCATGCGCCCGACACGCGCGCAGAGAGAGTGCGCGCAAAGGTGTGTTCACTGTAGGACAGGAGAGATCAAGAAAGAGATACACTTTCCCCTTCACTGTCACAAATACATTTCAATCACAGACCACTACATAAACAAATTCACTAATTTCATACAGAACTCTACAGCCACGAATGAACAAATAAAGATCATACTAGGAAACGGACAAACAGCAGCACTGGGTGCCAGAAATGTGTGGATGTGCCACAGGCCCACAGCAGGTGAGTGTGTGTGTAATGTGTGTGTCTGACTTCAGTGTTTCCATACTGTCCACCACAGTGACCCTCAGTAATGTGTGTGTGTACATATATGTTAAAAAATTTAAATATTCACACATACTTTAATTTGTTACACTGATAATTTGTACAATTCATTTAATTTGTACATTTAAAATTAAGTTATGTTATAATATTTTATTATCGAACACCGAATTGATTCCTCTTTTGCATTTCTTTGCCCTTGAATAGACACATAAACACAAAAAATGATATCTAAATGCCCATCTCGGCAAGTATTCTCTCGTTTATGTCATAAGTGAATAGTTATGCTGTGAAGAGTTAGAAAAATACAGTTTGTCAGTTTTTTCAGACCATGCAGTTGGTCTTAAAGTGACAGTACACACCTAATATCCTGTCCTAATATTGTCTGTGTATTTAATATTAATAAAACAACACAACACAAACTATATTTAATTTCTACAGTGAAAAAATAGTATAACACAACATTTTTTTATATTTCTGTAGCTGAATACCTACTGTTAGACATTGTAACTTTGTTATTTAGAATTAATCTCTGCTTGTAACTTGTGTATTTGTTCTTATTTTATTACTGCCTGTTCACTTGTCTTAAATAATGTGTGAACTTCAGCAGTTAGGTGAGCTTTAAGTAATAAATGAAAAGCTCTCTGCCGACAGTCGGAAGTGGTTATGTGAGATCAACAGCATAGCGTAGGTGTAGCTGTCATACCTGTGGCAGTGCGGAGCTGAGCTGTCTCTGCAGTGAGTCCCGGTCATAGATGACGTCCTGCAGGTGCTCCTGGGCGAGGGCCAGGCTTTCTTGTGTCTCTCTCAGGGTGTCCAACAGACGGTCTCTCTCGTCCAGCATGTTCACCATCAACTGCTCGAAGTGGGAGTCAGGGTCCGAGGCGCTGCTCTGGGACCCCGCTGGCTCAGCGCAGTGTCCTCGCTGATCGTGGGCATCACTTCGCACATCATCTTTACCTGCTGAAAGAGGACGAATGCTCAGAATACGCATGGAGATATCTGTAATGCTGATTTTAATCAATGTGTATTGTGAAAAGTGCTATACTGTATAAAAAATTGACATCTTTGATATGCCTTTTCTCTGCAAATTGTCAATTTTGAAACCAGCTTTAATAATAATGGAGGTAAATCATATTTAATATTATCAACAAAATATAAACAATATCATCACAATGTTTTAATATTCATAAAACATATTTAGATTTATTGCACATTTTAGAGTATTGAATTTTTTCATCTTGTCCAGCACGTCAGAGTAAAGCTTTAGGAAAAACTAATAGAAATCTACCAATAAAAAGTAATAATAAAAATATGAACAAAAACAAATGAAAATACAGTTATCAAATACACTCATATGTTGATTTACTCCTAATCATGTAAATAACAATAATAAATAACTGAGGTTTAAGTTAATTCAATATACAGCGTGTGTGTATATATGTATGTATGTATGTATGTATGTATATATATATATATATATATATATATATATATATAGACACACACACATATACTGTATACATACACACACGCACACACACATTACTGTTCAAAAGGTTGGGGTCAGTAAAACAGTAAAAAGAAAAGTAACTAATACTTTTATATGCATTTATATTATTAGAAAATTTCATTTCAATATCTATTCATTTTTAAAAAATGAGAATAAATTACACTTTATATTATATTGTTATGTTATGTTTCGTTACGTTTTATAATGTTGCTGTTTTTGCCTAAAAGTATATTAAAAAAACTTTTTGTTAATTAAATTAAAGCTGAAATAAAATAAAATATAAATATAAGACAAAAAACTAAATGGAAATTAGAAATAACTGAAATAAAATAAGCTGAAGTATTAAAATATTAAACCAAAAGCCAATATAAAATATGAATATATATACTGCAATAGTGAATAAATCATGTTAAAATTAGGGCTGTTAAACGATTAATCGCGATTAATCACATCCAAAATAAAAGTTTGTGTTTACAGAATATATGTGGGTGCACTGTGTATAATTATTTTGTATATATATATAAATACATATAAATATAAATAAAAAAAAATATATATATAAATGTATTAGTTACACAACTAATAAATGCAGCCTTGGTGAGCATGATACATCCTTCAAAAAAATTGTGGTATTGACGTATATATACAAACACTTTACTTGTCAAAAATCAAACATCCATAAATAAAAAAAAGACATTTTCTGTCAAGCCTGTCTATCTGTAAAAGTGTATAACTGCTCGGAGCATCAGCGAGTAGACAGCATGTAGACTGTATGTACATAGTGGTGATGTGTGTCTGCTCCTGTTAGACTCAAAGCTGTCAGGATTGTGACGGCCGGTAGCTGTAGGGGAGACTAGCATTGAAAACATGCGGGCCACAGAGCTCCACGCCAGGACTGTGATGATACAACACAGGCAGAATGGGTGGAGGAATCTCCTGGCAAGGACGAGATGTGTTTGTGTGTGTTTACAACAGAGTGAGTGGAGAAAGAACAGATGAACAGAGAAAGAAAAAGTCTTGGCAAGTGAATCGCAGCGTTTTCATTCCACCCGAGACACAAACATATGCCAGCTTACTTCATTGACCCGGGCATCTCGGGCCCTGTTAATATACAAAATGAATCTGTCGGAATATTGCTGTAGACTATATGTGGAAGTTAAAGTGGAGATGTTCAGCACCATGCAAAAGGATATATTATTATAGATATATATTATTTTAACTAGGGCTGTCAAACGATTAATCGCATCCAAAATAAAAGTTTGTGTTTACATAATATATGTGGGTGCACTGTGTATAATTATTTTGTGTATACACATATATATATATTAGGGGTGGGAATCTCTAGGCACCTCACGATTCGATTACGATTCAGAGGGCTTCCGATTCGATGCTAAATCGATTATCTGAATCTTTTTTTTTTGTGTGTGTGACTATAAATACTTTGCTGTAAAAGTAAAAAGTAATGACCCATGAAGAATTAATAATACATTTTATTAACATTGCAAAGAACCAACAGGAAAATAAATATGTGCCTGAACTAGCAGCATACTTGTTATCCATAGTTTTTTTGTTTTTTTTTCTCTCTCCTCAAGTTGATGGGGACCAGCAACTGTTTGGTTACCCACATTCAAAAAAAAAAAAAATCTTCTTTTGTGTTCAGCACAAGAAAGAAATTAATACAGGTTTGAACAACATTAGAGTAAATAATGACAGATTTTTTTGTGAACTATCCCTTTAAGGACGAGCGGCAGTACTATTTATAGACCAGCAAGCGACTTGTACTAAATGCGTTTAATATAGACGCATATTACACCAGATTTTCTCTCAAATGTTTGCTTTCACTTTAGACATAGCCAATTCTGTTTATGTAAACATTGTATGTATTTAACAGTATTAGCATAATAAGACTCGAAAGATAACTTAGTCCAGTGTTCAGGCGGTGTTTGACAGTGCCTTTGAGCGTCGGGAGGGCAAGGCTTATGCAAATAATGAACTTTTGTGAATTGCTGTGTCCCGTACCTATTCATTAACGTGTGATGTGTAGGCTACGTCGCGTTGTACAGTTGAGACAGATGCGCCAGAACTGAACTGATAGAATGCACTGTAACACGATACTACGATATTTCTTCAAAAGCGGATAGTAGAGACATTTTAATCGTCCACGATCAAAAATCGTGCTCTCGCACACCCCTCCACACATCAGCTTTTAACGAGGAGGGTGTTTGGATTCGCGGTCAGTCATCACGTCTGCGTCTCTGTTATGTCCGTCTTTCACATTGCGTCAATATTACATTATTATAAATATATATACATTTTTATATATATATATATTTTTTTTAAATCGATTTTTGACATTTGTGAATCGATTCAGAATCGTCCACGTCTGCATTCGCGATGCATCTAAGAATCGAATTTTTTCCCCACCCCTAATATATATATATATATATATATATATACACACACACATACACACACACACACATGCATGTATATTTAAGAAAAAAATATTATGTATATGTATATGTATATATATATATATATATATATATATATATATATATATATATATATATATATATATATATATTAGGGCTGTGAAATGATTAATTGCGACTAATCGCATCCAAAATAAAAGTTTGTTTACATAATATATGTGTGTAGTGTGTATAGTTATTTTGTTTATATAAATACACACACATGCATGTATATACTTAAGAAATATTTGCATGTATATACTTTATATATATTTTTTCTACATTTATATTATACATAAATATAAATATTTGATATATTAATAACACAATTTTCTTAAATATATACATGCATATGTGTGTATTTATATATACAAAATAATTATACACACTACACACACATATATTATGTAAACACAAACTTTTATTTTTGGTGCGATTAATCGTTTCACAGCCCTAATATATATATATATATATATATATATACACAGTTATTTCTAATTTCCATTTAGGTTTTTATCTTATATTTATATTTTATTTTATTTCAGCTTTAATTTAATTAACAAAAAGTTTTTTTAATATACTTTTAGGCAAAAACAACAACAATATAAAACGTAATGTAACGAAACATAACATAACAATATAATATAATATAATAGAATATAATATAATAGGGTCTGGGTCTGATTCTGGCTCTATTATTTACATTGAACGAAGCACAACTTTCGCTCGTAAAGATCAAGCAAAGAAAAAAAAGCAGTCAACCCCCCCCCCCTTTAAATCATGAAATATGCATTGGAATAACATGACATAATTTTTCTTTGTTCTTGTTGTAAACTGTGGATAGTGTTTTTAGATGAATAAATCAGTATAAACATCAGTATAAATCACAATCCCATGCTATGGGCACAACCATTGATCCAGGCTGCAGAGGAAGTTATTTTAAGCTGTTTAAAGCTTCAGCTTTTCAAACGTGGAAGTGTGATAAAGGCCTATAATTTACTTCACCAAATAGAACTGCAAAATTAATTACCGTTTTCAACAGTCATTAATTTACGATCCAAACACAATTTTCCATCTCTATACACATTTAATCATACAAAAAAATATTTCATTGCATTGTTATCAGAAGACTAGGGCCTCTAACTTGTCATGTTTGCAGATAGTAGACCTACATGTCCATCCTAGGCTGACTCTCACTGGCAATGGGCCCTGCAGACACTAAGCGATCAGGCTGTTAGCCAGAGTCCCACCATCTCCCAGCTAGCAGCTAACTGCTAACTTTAGACCCACAAACGCTCTGGGCTGCGGCCAGCTCTCCTGTCTTAAACCAAGCATGCAATGGAGAGCCCTGAAGCTGCCTGGAAAAAAAGTGGGAGTTTTTTGCCCCTGCTGCTGTAGATAAAGAGACAATTCAAAAGACATTATTGTACAAGGGTCTGTCACGAGTTACACCACGTCAAAAGTTTCTCATAAACCACCGCTGGGTTTTAAAATGCTCGGCAAATGTCACTTAGATAACAGATGACTGTAGCAAGCTTAAGAATTGACCTTAAAAAAAGATATTATTAAGACCGCATTGCATTGACACAATAAGAACAACTCAAGATTTAAACAAATAGCATTGTTCCAACAAGCGACTTATTTAAGCATAATTAAACGACTCAGTTGCACCCTTTTGAACAAACAACACAAGCTATAAAATAAATAAAAAAATTAGAAAGTGTTCATACCGACAATATAATAATATATTTGAATGTTATTTATATTATTTTAATGTTATTTATATACTATTACAGAATTTAATATTTTGAAATCAGTTTTAATATTAGTCTTAGTAAATTTAGTACTTCGAATTACTTAAACTTGGCATTTCTAATTGTGGGTTGAAGCGTGTTACTATTTCCAAGGGTCAGCATTCACCCCTAAAAAGTTATCAGGCAGACCAAACCGTAAGTCGCAGAGAATTGAAACTTTAAGGGGGTTGTAGCACCCACCTCATCTACAACATCACCAAGCCTCAACCCAATCGGTCTGATGGTGGCGCTGACAGCGATCAAAAGAACGTACTAACTCATCATAACTCCTAAACTGTTCATCGCAGGCTAAAGTGTCTTATATCATTGGAATCCTTGGCTCAATGTGGACAGAACACGTCAGCATATTTTTGCAAACTAGTCCTAGGTTCTTCGTCTGATCGGAACCAAACCAGTGCAGAAAGATTCTCTGGAGTCTGATTTTCACTAATTATCAGTAAAAAAAATAAAAAAATATTCACGTCCGCCAAAACATGTCACCAATCACATTTCACCAATCTCAGTACACCTATGTATAGAGAGCCTAAGTCCCTCCCCTTCCGGTTCGAACCACTTATTTCGGAAAAATATTGTATGGTAGTCAATGGCGAGAGACAACAAATATTTTGATCTCGTTTGAATTGTGCCCTGAATTGCATATATGATGTTTGTCAATATAAAAGTTACATTTTAAAGTAAAGAAAGTCGCAATTTGATGTGAAACCGTTGAGGTATAAGACTGTGAAAATACGTAATTACAAAGACTACAAACCCCAAAGGCGCACATGTTCTCTCAATGAATGAAGCGAACTTTACTGAGGCTAATGTCTGTCATTGTCTCTATAGTCTTACGTTATAATCGTAACGTTACGCCGTCATGCCTGAGTGTTTTGTTCCAGACTGCACACACATGAGAAGCGGATCTCACACGTTGTTTCGCTTCCTGGGAGATGTAGTTCATTGAGCGATTTTCACATAAAACTAAAAGTTACATGACAAACTGCGACGTTTTCGACTTTCAGAATTATCTTTTAAATTGACAAACATCATATGTGTAATTCAGGGCACAGTTCAGACGGAATAAAAAGATAAGTTGTCTCTCGCCATTGACTACCATTCATATTTTTTCCAAAATAAGGTCCCATTAGCCGGAAGCGGAGGGCGGGACTTAGGCTCTCTATGGGCTCAGACTGTGGTCGCGTGAAAAAGGACTTGGAAACTGGCCACTTAGTGGCGCTATTAAATAATTAAACACAGAAACGGATATAGCTATGCAAAAGTCACATACGTGTATCTCAGAAAACAACGAAACTCGCTGGGAACGAAACTCGCTGGGCCTGTTTGACTCTTGAAATTTAAAAGAAATCAGCCACCAAGAGGCACCTTCAATTACGTAAATCACGTGATTTTTCACACATGCCCACAAAATTCATACCATTTGGCCTCTAGGATCACCATGGTCAATCGAATCGTTCGTTAAATATTGGAGATTATTTCAAAAACTCACATTTACAAACTAGTCCTAGGTTTTTGGCTCTACCTCGATAACTGTTAAAAAACTTTAAAACATATATTTTCTTAGTAATTTCCTGCTTTGGCCGTAAATGGTCTTTTCCATCATTGATCTATATGGTTACAGGCTTGCTAAATAAAACATAATACCTTTTTACGCATGTGCTTAAAGGCCTCAAGGTGCTTGAACCCCGTTAATTGCTCCTTGCAGCTATATTTACATTTTTTAGTGTAAGTTTTTCATCTAATATTTATATTTTAGCTTTATTTTAATTAACAGAAATGATTTTAATAGTTTTAGTTTGTTAATAACAACAACAACACTGACTAGAATAGAAAAACAACAATAAAGTGTGTTTTTCTGAGATATTAAAGTGTGCCGTAAATGTGAAATGAGAAACAGTCAAAAAAGAGCCTCATGTCATTATGATTGTCTTATTATCGTGTCAATTACATAATGTCCATCTATCATGTTCGTAGCTGCTCAGAAAATGGTGCAGTTGATTAAATGGTGCAAAGTGGTTAAACTGGTGGAAATGGATAGGCTAATACAGAGTTAACAACTCATCTATTCGGAAATCAACACTTTCTGTTTTCGAGGTTGTTATTGATCAACTATCAATTTCCCAATCCAAAATAATCACCACCACTCCTCACCCCTGGCCTTTAGAGCTTTCTGTTCAGGAAAACAATTTTCTATATATCTTTTTAAAAAAAGTGTACACCAGACAGTTATAAGCAAGGGAAAAATCAAAACCAAAGCAAAAGTCAAAGCTTTTTCCAGGTGTACTGCAGGAATATCCAGATAAAACGGAGAGAAGTGAGTGAGGAGAGACAAAGGAACTGGAATAGAAGCAACGTCTTAATGCCATATGCCAATCAATAAATTATTCATGTGGGACAGAGTCTGGGACTCCCTCTCAATCACTGCACAAACACTCACACACACACATACCTGCACTTATCTGGCTACAATAGGGGAAAAAGACCTAGATTTATTTTCACACAACACTGACACATGAGTCACAGTCAAAGAATGACGTCAGAGACTGGATGTGCCAGCTTACAAACCACCTCTTACGTCACTATTACACATGATCAGTGAGCACAACCAATGACCATGACCATTAAACATTTCTCATTCTTGTTTTTAGTCAGCTGGCATTTTGCAACCTAATATCTCAGCATATTACAGCAGTTGTTGCTCCAAAGAGACTGTGTATATGGAATAGAATAGAATAGAATAAAATATAGAATAGAATATTTTCTTCCTCAAGTGTGTCATAAATGTGATGGAGAAAATGGCAAGATGCAGGCAAAAGGTCATGAGGAGGAGCATCTACGTCGCTGTTATAATTATCCTGTCAATTTTGACATATTGAAAGTTAATCTCTCATCATATTGCTAGCTGATTAGCTTGTTAGCTTAGCTTTATACCTGTTTATGCACCTGTTAAATTAAAAACTTAAAACACATTTATACTTATGTTTAATCAATAATTACAGGCTACCACCCCTTGAAAACAGGCAGAGCCAGTTGTTTGACACAGACCTCACAAGCAACATCGACCACGTGATACAACAAAAATATATGCAATTGTGTAGTGACTTAATAAGGTGACTGTCAATGAGTGTGAAGGCACTGGAACTCAAATGATCTATTTCCTGTGAGATACTGTAATTGAGTTTATTTGACTGTTTTACATGTCTTCACTCACCACAGAAAAATGATGAATAAAACTGTAAAGAAAACAGCTACTTCTCAAAAAACTCTTTTGGGGAAGATTGTTGAGTGGTTTGTGACTAATATTTACAAATGAAACCAAAAGCTTGCAATTATGCCCTTTTATAGCGAGCATGGGAATGGCAAAAATCAATGAAAAAAAATGAAAGAAATGTCCTGGTAAATTTATCCTTATTCTCTGTCACTCTACTAGTCTCTCAGTGATTTTCATTTAAAATATTTTGACATTTAATTAGCATTGATCTGATGAGCAGAAATTGTTGCAAGTTATCTGTAGCATTAAACTGTCTCACTTTTTGTCCATTTTGCAGAAAATAGTCAGTCGCTGAAATGTATTAGTACATTCCTAGTTCCTACATGCAACAAAAAAATTATTAATGAAAGAAAATTTATGAATGAAGCTCGAAATAATGAAACAAATCAAAAGAAAGTGCATGTCCCCTTTAGACATGTATCCTGTTGAAGTAACGTTATACCCGCATGTCAACTATCTTACATGAGGGTATTACTTTCAGTATTAGTAGATTGTCAAATGTACGGTTAAGAGTTAGTAGAATAAGTTGATATGTACTTGCAAAGTGACTTATAGTCAATAGAATGTCTGTTTTGTAGGGATGCACAATATATCGGCCACATTATCGGTATCTGCCGATATATGATCATTTTTAATGTTATCGTTATCAGCCCAACAAGAACATTTAGCCGGTATCTAAAAGCCGATAAATAATGTATTATTTCCTTCAGCTGAGGCACTTCAGATGTGCACTGTTAAACATGATGCTTTTAAATTGCTTGAAATACGATTGAAATCACTTTAAAAAAGGAAAATCCAGTTAAAGTGCAAAATGTGCAGCGCAAGTCTGTCATATCGGCTACACAACATTAAAATAAGAACATCATAATTGTGTTTGTATCTTGGCTTTTAATGAGGAAAATCAAAATTGTCTAAAAATTTGGGTTTAGATTTATCGGACAAAATATCGGACAAAATTGGGTTTAGATTTATCGGACAAAATATCGGTTATCAGCTTTCAAATATAAAGAATTATCGGTTATCGGTCTCGGGCAAAATTCTCGGCCTCGGCCACTTTAAAAAATATCGGTTATCAGTCTCGGCCACTTTAAAAAACGAAAATCCAGTTAAAGTGCAAAATGTGCAGTGCTAGTCTGTCATATCGGCTACACAACTTTAAAATTAGATCATAATTGTGTTTGTATCTTGGCTTTTAATGAGGAAAATCTAAATTGGCAAAAAATTTGGGTTTAGATTTATCGGCCAAAATATCGGTTATCGGCTTTCAAATATAAAGAATTATCGGTTATCGGTATCTGCCAAAATTGTCATATCGGTGCATCCCTGACTGTTTTGAGACAACAAGTTTTAGAAGACATAAAGCAGACAGTCTAAAACTCTAATGAGAGTTAGTTGACATGTAACCGTAAAGGGAAACATCCAAATAAAGTGTTACCGGAAGCAGCAGGAAGAAAAGAAAGGAAAAAAGAAAGAATGACGCAGCAGGATTGGAAGAGGGGAAAAGAAAAGCCATTACAGCATCTTAAGAGAAGAAGACTCCCATCTATATTTCATAACACAAAACAGCCCCTTACATCAGACATCAGCAGTGAAGCTGGCTCCACTTCAAAACTTGATCCACAGTTCAACTTCTGCCAACAAGATACATATTGGTTTGGTATTCAATGAACATAAAGAACAATAGAATACAAATGACCCTTTTGGGCATTGATTGCTTCATGATATTTACTTCTGGACAGTGGCAAGGCCAATGTTGGGACCTCAGAGAGGAACTACACAACATCTTGGTTAAATAAAGGTGTTTAAATCCATTCTGCAGATTTTTACCATTATATATTTTGCTGATCAAGCCCTTCATGATTAGTTAACGAGCAAACAGAGTCAAATAATCCAATAATGGACTGTACCAAGTTGCAAGTGGGGGATTTGTAAACAGTGGTGGTCCAAGCATGTGGGCTGGACTGAATAAATGAACAAAGGAATGTGGATTATTGACTGCTAACACATCACTGCTCATATTTTAACAAAAGGTCAAGGGCACTGATTATTTAGAGGATATTTGGCATATCCTGCACTGAAATGTAATGCAGATGGGCACAAACCCAACACTTCTCAATGGCCCAATGGGTGTGAGAGTGCTGTACACTGTATTTTAAACCCACATTTCAATCAGAGTATTGAGTGGAGAGCAAGGCAATGCCCAGAGTAAAAGCCCCAATGATGACAACAAGAGTGATCATATTCCACACACACTGTCTTGAATTAATGGATGGCTGTGGGGGGAGGGAGAAAGAATGAGAGGTACAGCGTGATAGGAAAGGGAGGGCTGACGTGAGTAAATTCAATGAAATCGGTGGATTTTTGTTGTGATACAAGAATATATCGCATTTAACATATATATCCAACCACACAAATAATGATATAATGTTGCATTTGATATACAGTGTGGAGTCAAAGACTAATGCTACTATTTTGAATATCTTCATTTAATGCAAATTATTTCAATATATTATAAGCATATAATTGAATTGAAATTGTAATGCAAACTTAATTTGAGAAAATGTACATGAATTTTAAAGGGGACATAAATTGGTACATGCACTTTTATGAGTTGATTGTACTGAAATGTGTATTGGCAGTGCCTGTACACAACCATCATACAGTATAATGATGAAAATTCATCCAGTGTTTTTGTTTCAATCTCCTTATATGTTTTTTCCTGCCTCAAATTGAGCCGTTCGATTTTGTGATGTCAACTGTTGATTGACAGCAGCATTTCAACATAGCCCCGCACTGAGCGAGCTTTCATCACAGACTACAGTCCGTCATTGTTGATACACTGGAGCAGAATGGCTTCTAAGCGGTTGTTGTGTTCTGTTGGGTGTAATAACGAAAAGTTATTTTGATGCTCCTAAATCCAAACCACTGAAGATGCTTTAGCTGAGCTTTGTTTTCGAAGGCAATATTCCCCACGATCAACTTCAATGCTTTCATGTTTCGCTAATCATTTCTCACCAGACTGCTTTATAAACAAGGGTCAGTTTTGCTAAGAAGCTGCTCCTGAAAAAAAGAATCGGTGGCAACCATTTATGTTCCCTCTGCATCTCCAGAAGAAGTAAGTGTAACGTTTAATTAACCTTTATATTAATCTTTGAAAATCGCGAAAAAAGTTAACGTCAATCTGTCAACGAACTAACATATACATCAGCAAACACACAGCGTATGTACCTGCCAGTACATACAAAAATAGATCACAGTGACATTACACCAACAGTACAGAGGGGGCGGAGTTAGCGAAGCTCATTATCATTTAAAGGCATATGCGCTGAAACGGCGTGCTGAAAACAGATGTTTGACAATGTAAAATTAGTGTTTTCTTAAAATACTAAAGAGAATTTTTAATAAATGTATATTACAAAGATTTCATTTAGACCCTACACATTCATATTAACTTTGACCCCTTTAAAATGTCTTAGTATTTGGTGTGTGCTTATAGCTTTACAGCATGACCTGCACAAGTTTATTTGACAATGTGTCAAACTTTCTTTATTTGACTTATGTTGTTTTAAAAAATACTTATTTAATATATGTCATTAATTTAATTTACTAAATATAACTGTAGTGCTGGGGAACAATTAGTTCGCGATTAATCGTATCCAAAATAAAAGTTTGTGTTTACACCATATATATGTGTGTGTACAGTGTACAATTATTTTGTAAATACACGCACATGCATGTATATTTAACCAAAATGTGTATAATTATTTTGCATATATAAATGCACACACATGCATGTATACATTTAAGATTATTTTTGGATTTATATATAAAATATTTAGATTTATACATAACATAAATTATGTAGGCTACAAATATGTATAAAGTATCTACACACATGCAAATATTTCTTAAATATATACCAAATAATTATACACAGTACACAGTGTTATATAAACACAAACTTTTATTTTGGATGTGATTAATTCCGAGCAAGCTCTTGGTTTCACTTGTAAATATTAGTCACAAACCACTCAACAATCTTCCCCAAAAGAGTTTTATAGAAGTAGTTGTTTTCTTTACAGGTTTATTCATAATTATTCTTTTAGTGAAGACATGTAAAACAGTCAAATAAACTCAATTGCAGTATCTCACAGGAAATAATGTGAGCTCCAGTGTCTTCACAATCATTGACAGTCACCTTATTAAGTCTATTGCACAAAGTTACGTTTTCCTCAATTTTGCTGTAACACGTGGTCGTTCTGCAGCACTAATATAAAGTATAATTTAAAATAGACTTAAACATTTTTTTAAATCCCAGGTTTTCAACAGTGTTTCAGACTAGCGTTTTTGATTATTTCGAGATTTAAATTTGATTTTGAATGCAAATCTCAGACTTTATTTTTCACTGATATAACCTTTAATCAACCCGCACACATTCAGTGGTGTGAAAAAGATCTATTCCACCACACACCCCTTGCCAAGGTCATACAAACTAGCTGTACATTTGATAAAATACAGCAAAAAATGGCTGAGGTAGACTTTACACACCAGCACAACCAACAGGGTCAGTGGGACACGGAGAGCGTCTATTCTCAGCCTGTCTGTCTACAGTACAGACCATTAGAGGCCATGATTCTCCATCCATACTACTGTTTAGTGTCCACAAAGTAGCAAAAATGAATACATTACAAGTTTGAAAGCAGATGCTGTATGATTGGCTTGATATCCATCATATCTTTTACTTGAAGTCATATTCTGATGGTTACTACAAGATATTTTATACTTTTTAAAAATGCACTGAACAGTCACACGTCCTTTAATAGACATGATGTGATGCCATGACAATTTCAGCACAATATGGTAAGTTGACAGTAAATTAATTGTGTAATTTCACAATTAGACGTGTTGATTAATCCACCCAATATCAATAAAAGCTTCATGCTGTAATAATTCAAACATTCTTTGAATGTACAGCCAAGCATTTGTAGCCTACATTCGAGAGCATCACGTTCACATTCACTCAGTCCAGCAGTGCATGTGAATAAGGTCCATTACAGTCGGACCACAGGCGAGCGGGAGATGCAAGAACAATTCCCATGACATTCCCAGTACACCTTGCAAGCCGGCATGTTATAATGATCTCATCTCTTTCAAAACAGCCTTTTCCGCTGCTGTGACTCTAATTGGAAAGAATCCTCAACCATTGTCTCAAGCGCATTACATCATGCCTGTCTTTGCCTCTCTCCCTCCCTCCTCTCTTTTCTTTTCTCTCTGTCAGTGTCTTCCATTGATCTATACAGCTTTCCCCTGTTTGAGATATGAAAGATTATCATCAGTTCAACAGAACATACTTGCATTCATTCATTAATTCATTCATGCATCCATTCATTCATTCATTGATCTCTGTTACTACAGCAAAACCTCTCACATCTGTTGGAAGTTTCCTCTCACTACACGGGCATTTCCAAATCACCTTGACAATGGTGCACAGAGAATATTGCATGCACACATAAGTCAGACACAATGACTGTTGCGTTGTAGTGTGCATGCTGTCTTATACTCACTGTTCACTATGCAATATCAATGACAGCTGCAATCTAAGCGCGAGCGCACAGCTGCTCCAATCATCCGATTCACTACAAGGAAGCTTGACTGGCCAAAATCAGCACTGGTCCGGAGAAACCCGCGTGAATATATCCACCGCTGGCATCCTCAGAAACATGATACTGTCCCGTATATCGATGACATTTTGATTTCCAGATATGCCCATTAGTAATAAAATGGCACGTTACGGATTCAGCGGCGAGAGCAGCGGTGGTTGGTAGAGACCATTGTTCAAGAAAAGAGGGGAGTTCGCTTCTGTCTTAAAGTTGCAGATTTCCAACAAATAGTACAATCTCCGTTCGTTTCCATATTTACGTAAGCACAATGTTTTGTGTGTGTTACTTGACATTTAGTAACACTTAAAAAATGTACAAAACATCGTCTTAATTATGTTAGGATAATCCACCAGGGCATAACTCCATAATAAAATGACGGTTAAACATAAAATAACTGCAAAAGTGAATGTTACTGTTTGTGTTTGCACCAACTAGGCTACTGTAGGACCAAAACTTAATACCACAGAACCAAATGTAAAGATTCTCGATGGCAGAGAAGAAATGTCGTTCAGTGACTCTTATATTAAATCGTTAAGTCATTAGGTGGCGATACGCGATCACTGTTTATTTGAGTCATTTTTTAATCGTTCCACGATTCATCAAACTAGACATGCTAACGTTACTCGGAATGCAGATGCCATTGCCACGGATGACTGAACCTCAAAATGTATAAATGTTTTTATAAATGTTATAAAATCCTTAAATCCTTCTCTGATGGCAGATAAATATAAGACTTAAATATATAGTACATAAAGGAGCTATAAATTAAGAGCTGCACCCAACATAGTACCGGTCAAAAGTTCTAACTTTTTAATGTAAACTATTAGTTTTAATGTTTTTGAAAAAATATATATATATATTTATTTATTTTTTTATTTATTTTTTTCAAAAACATTAAAACTAATGTTATATATATATATATATATATATATATATATATATATATATATATATATATATATATATATATATATATATATATATATATATATATATATATATATATATATATATATATATATATATATATAAAAATGGAATTTTCAGCATCATTACTCCAGTCTGCAGTCACATGATTCTTCCAAAAATCATTCTAATATGCTGATTTACTGTCAATGTTGGAAATAGTTGTGCTGCCTAATATTTTTAAGTAACCTGATATTTTTTTCAGAATTCATTGATGAATAAAAAGTTAAAAAGAACAACATTTATTCAAAATTTAAATCTTTTAACAATATAAATCTTTTTTGTCATTTTAACACATCCTTGCTGAAAAAAGTATTAATTGTATTTTTTTATTAATAAAGTATTGACCTCAAACTTTTAAACGGTAGTGTATATTGTTACAAAAGGTTTCTATTTTTAAAAAAGATTGTTGAGTGAATTGTTTGACTAAAATCCACAGCTGAGAACAAGAACTGGCATTTACGCCTTTACAGTGAGTATGTGGAAACATAAAACCAATATGGAAACTATAAGAAATATACTGACTGTACTTTCTCACATTACTAGTCACTGCGATTTAAAAAAAATTGACATTTAGTTGCATATTGTAAAAAAATCTATATTTTTGTATGCTTAAAAAACTGTTAAAATGTTAAAGGTTCTTGTATAGCATCAAACTGCCTTAATCATTTTTGTCCACTTTGCATAAAATGCCATTTGCAGAAATGTATAAGCACACAGTCTCTTAATCAAATGTGGCTCCAGGGAGCAATACACCACAGATCATAAAGTACCACAGAGTAATGAACAATTAAGCAAAATATGTTAAGATAGGAGTGACTACAGAAGGAAACAGACCTAGTGCAGCTAGAATGTCCCTCCTTTTTTAGACAGATGTTCTTTATGGACAGATGTTTGAGACTTTAGAGATGGAGTGTGTGCAGTGTCATTCCCGACGGGAAGACCTTAGGCTGGCGGACGTGTCGCTGTCCATGGTGCTGCTCTAGTGAGGAACACGGTCATAACACTGAGCTGAGTCTAAATAAGAGCCGACAAACAAACATAAACCTGGGGATTCAGTCATGTTTAAAATAAAAACAAGTTTATCCTTTCCTAGTTTAATATGCCAAAACAACTATAAGCCAATCAGATGTAGATTTCTCAAAGAGTGTAAACACTGTGTTTACATGGACTCTTATCCGATTGTAATCAAACTAATAGCAGTGTTTTTTGTGCAGTGAAAATTGGCTGATCTAACCTAAGCGAGCAGGATCTTGAATAATAACCACCGATAGTCGAATAGCTTTTTAATAGGTATTAATGTCCCATTGCGCAAACATGTCACATTAAGGGAAGTAAAATGGGTTGTGAAAGCCATTTCATGTTGACTTCAAATGTTCCCTAGGAACCAAGTGATCATGGTTGTGATGAGCTGAACTCTTGTGGCAAGGGACAAACTCCTTAGAGAGAGAGAGAGAGAGAGTGAGATACAGGGGTACAGTCTCCATGTTGCCAGATCCACCTAATGGAAAGGTGCAGTAGTCTTCTGGACCTGTTTTTCTGGTTTAATGTGACACTTTAGGAAGTTATAAAGTGGAAAGTTATGTTAGGCTTAGTGATATATTAATCTTATTTTCAAAACACAAGCTTTGAACTTATTTCGGATTATTATTATTAATTTGTTTTGTTTTTCGTAGCAATATCTGGCAACATTTTACTGTCTGCATTAATATAAAAAAAGCTTATGGACAAACTGTAATTGCATAAAGTTACCACATTCGGTAAGACAAACGCAATGATCATCGTGATTATCTGGAAGAAATGTATAACACTATCAAAAACGATAGCATAATATACAGATATGTATGAATGAAATTTGCCAAATAACTTACTGGCCAGCTAGACTTCTCATGCTGTTTAGTTAACAAAATGTAAATTCAAAAAGTCATCATAAAACATTAACTAAAGCAGTGTTTCTCAACTAGCAATCTATTCAGTCAGCATATTTGTGTTTTGATCTGTGCGAATTACAGAAATATAATACTTGTTAGACCTAATTATTTCTATATTTCTTTGCACAAAACTCTCCAGAAAGTGCCATTTAATGGTTTATTTTTCAAAAAAAAAATCACTTTTTTTCGTTCTCGTTTCTATTTTCGTTTCGTTTTTTTCTTTTAAAGATCTGAAGGGGGGTCCCTTACAACCTTCGCCTTGGGCCCCCAATTTGCTAAATCCGCCACTGGCGACGCCGTTGTGAGCATTTATACTTCTGCGTTCAGGTCTTGGTTGCTCTGCAGTACTGCTCCGAAACGCTAGTTGGCGGCGGAGGGTTTTAATGTTCCACTGTGTTTAGATTCCTCACGGCTAGGTTACTACAAGCAACGGCGACTGAAAGAGAGCGGATCATGTTGGAGTTGGAGCTTATTGAGGTGGAAAAACAGTTAATTTTAGTGAAATTACTAAAACTGAAAGGCAGAAACGAGAGAAGACGTCGGAGGAGATGGTACGTGTGGAAATGCGTAGGAGGAAATGAGATGCTACCAAGCCGACCAATCACAGATCTTGCGGTCCGAGTCGTCGCGACATGTAGTTACATTTTTGAGGAGGTGCACGTCAGGCTACGGCGAAGGGTACGCGGTATGGTACACGTCTGTGCGTATGCTACGCCGTACCTACTGCGCGCACCCTACGCATAAGTATACAGTTTTTAAAAGCATTTAGAACGTGCGGATTACATTCATATTACACACAATATAAAAATACTATTTTAGCAGTCATTTACTTATTTAAAATAAGTTCCTACTCAGGAGAGTAAGCAATTTTGGATACATAACTAAATGCATTGAGTTGCCATATGATTCGTTGATTAGATATTTATGTTAATGAATAGTTAAACAAGGGTACCTAATAAAGTATCCGTTGAGTGAATATATGGTACATGTCCTTTTGTGATGAAAGACATCATCACAAAAAAACATCCTTCAGTCCTGCCAAAGATATTCAGCTTTTAGAAATGCTGATGCTAAAACAGAAAATCTGGATATTAATAAACATGGAACAGTCGCACACTAGGTGGAGTTTGGCTTGGTTTGAGTGTCTGAATACTGCAGCTAGGGTTTTTAAAGATCAAAGAGAATGTGTTTTATCAAGCTTGACATTTACTCCAGCTTTACAGGCTCTTTTTAAGGTTTCACATTTGCAGCGGTATCGTGCTATATCGTCTAATTCCTGCTCAGCTTGAGCAAATTCCTTGCTGATTTCACACCAGTGACTCAGGTTACCGAAACACAAATCGACATATGACTAGCGTGTGAGGGGAGAGAATAGATAAGCTCTTGTGATTTCTGTGAGGTCTGAAAAGGATATCTCCATGTGTTTGATGCGGTGAAGAGGTGCAGATGAACTAGGCCGGTGTTTGAGAGCTGTTGGAGAGGGATTACGAGACCCTACTTCTTGATAAACCATTGTATCTCTGTCATCCCAGCGGAGGCCGAGTTATTACATGACTACAACCATGCAAACTCCTCATAAAGCTGTGTAGTAAAGTTGTGTACTGCCCTCCATGCCGGAACAGGTCATTAAAAAACTCTCAATGCAGAATTACAACGATAATAATTAGTCAAATAAAAACTAGAGCTTGTCTTATTATTTTCCTTTGTGTTTAAGTTTGATGGGCGCTCTATAAAGCTGCTCGGATGAGCTGTTAATAAATTCAGGTGATTTGTTATCTAACACTTAAAACCTGGAGTGGAAATGATTAATTCCACTGTTGCTAATCCAATTTTCTGGGTTATACAACATTAATGTAAATCAACACTCTGCATAATAATCACATATGAAGCGTCATGAAATCCTTCAGAGAGCAAATTGGTCATTTAAGATGCTTTTTGAGATTTTTCATATTTTTATGAAAATGGTGGCCAGCAGCTGAACAAACCCCTAAATATTAAACTTCAGTGTGTAACAAAACAAGCGGGTAAGTTTAGCTAGCATTAGCAATTAGCTGGTTGAATGCGTTATGTTTGTCTTAATCCTCGTTGTAATGTTTTGCAAAAACACAGCGTATGGCAGAGAGCGTTACAAGTTCCGTGTTGAAAGTGGGCATGACTTAAGTTGAACCAATCAACGTAGACTTAGGAAAAGGGAACTAAAAAAGTCCTTGCTCTAGACTAGGTATTGAAAGAGTTATAGGAACTACGGTCTGAGGAACTAAAAAATCCCCAATTTAGTCCGGTCGGAACACGAGAAAAAAAGGTTATAGGAACGTTAGGTTCTAGGAACTGCAAAAGTCCCTCTGGTTCGGAAAGCGGCTAATCATGTCACATGGCATACAACCTGAAAAGAACTTTAAAAAGCCTTAAAAATTTACATTTTACTAATATTTTAAAAGACTTACTGACATTGACACAATTATACAGTATATATCATAGGAAATCATAGGAAAGATATATTCAAAGTGCTTTGTATTTTTTTTTCTTCTAATAGATCTGGAAAAATTTAATATCATTGAACCAAAATTGTAAGTACCCTAAAAATTAGGCCACGTTTACACAAAGCCGGGTATTTAGCAAAATGAAACACCCGCATAAATACCGCCATCGAGCGCCATCATAACTATGCCAAACCCATTGGCGGCACTGTAGGGGTTAAGGATAACGCCATGCAAGCCAATCAGAATCCTCAAAATCGTCAAGAGAACCTAAAACGCCGTTTCTCCCAGTTCACACGGCAACACATAACCAACGTTTTCAGAAATCTCCGCTTTACCCGGAGTTTTGAGAAATAATCGTTTTCAGTGATAAAAACGGCGTTTTCGATGTAAAATATCGTGAGAAATATCTGCGTTTTCCTATCGTGATAAACGGGGCCTTAGTTTAGGCTGTGAATGGCTCAATGGAAAATGGTTGACTCATTATGCACAAAAAGTGACTCATTGGTGAGTTAGAAGCAGAACATACCATCCAGAAAATACCCTTTCCCATCTTCAATCAACAAAATTTACTTCAAAAACTACCAAAAATCTTTAATCGCATAAGACTTGAATCACAATAGAATAGCATCAGATCTAACAAATCTCTTTGACTATAAGCATTTAGAAACAAGCATCCAGCGATATAAAACAGTTTTGTTTTGCGTTAGTTACCTTAAAGCTCCATTTCTAACTAATTTATTCCAAAAAAGGAGGTCTGGTCATAAAGGGTTTGGTCTTGAAATATGTGCTGGAAACTACTGGACACTTATCTCTCCAAAGGAATGATCCTTCTAATTAGCAGCTCCTACCAAGATGAACATTTACATATCAAACACAGAAAGGCTGTTCATGTATTTCCACCTGTGTTCTTCCTTCATTTTTGTAGGGCTTAGTTGCCAAAGCACTGGTGGGCTTCCCTAACTCCAGTAAAGAGACAGAAAATGAGAGCAAACTCAAACCATACGGGGAATTCAAACAGATTGGCCCCTTGCAGCTAGGAGCTAATTGGACTGTGGTGTGTGACAAAAGACACTGGCTTCAGACCGGATCGGGATCCCAGTTCTCCAGGCAGTTAACTAGCCCTGTTCTCTTTGTTTTTAACCACTTAACTTTTGTAGAAGAAAATGACCTTTCTATGAAACAATAAACAAACAAAAAAATAGAAATATGCTGTGTGTGCCACCCCTGTAGTTAAAGAGAAAAAAAAGTCATAATTTACATAATTTACTAGAGTTTTTCTTATCTAAACCTATATGAGTTCCTTTCTTCTGTTGAATACAAAAGAAGATATTTTGAAGAATGTTGGTCGCCACACTGTTCTGGTCCCAATATACCTTTTTTATACTATGGAAGTCGTGGGGACTAGCAACTGTTTGGTTACCAACATGCTTCAAAATAACAGAAGAAAGAAACTCATACAAGTTCAGAATGACACAAGAGTGAGTAAATAATGACAGAATTTTCATTTGTCCGCCAAAATGTATTCCCTATCAAAAAGTACCAAGTACCAAGATTCAGGTCGCATCTAAGCTTGCATTGATAAGCATTTGCAGAATAAAAGAAAGTCTACTTATATTGACATCCCTTTTCTCTTTTTAAACTGAAACAAATCACAAACTGCTCACCTTTTGTGCAAGGATTTTCAGAACTTCACTGGAAATTGACAAGTGTGAGACTATTAGGCTCAATCCCAATTCACCCCTTGACTTTCGAGTGTTCCCCTTGGCCCTTAAAACAGAGTTACAAGGGCCAAGGTGTTGAAATATTCCCCTACGAAATGGAACAACCCTTCATGAACCCGATACGTCATCAGTCGTTGGCGATGGCTCTGCCGTTACAGAGTTTTTACAGGATTTCTCCACGACGACTGACAATCAGCGCAGCTGCTCTTAACTTTGAATAAACATGATGATTATAACATTCCTTCCTCAAAATGTATGTCTTTTCTGATTCGGAAAGGTAATTTATTAGACAATTTCTTAATTTAAACGACTATAGTGTTATTATATGAGTAAATAAAGTGCATGGTGGTATCATGGTGGCGCTAAATTGAAATGTTTAACCGTTTGCAAAGCCATCTCGCCGGTGATTTGCGAAGCATTCTGCGAACTTTCTCGTAGCCCTCCGTTTGGAGTGTGCTTCTGAAAAATCTCTGTTTCGAGGACTATGTAGCCTACCCCTCCGCCATACCCCTCGACTCTCAACAAGAATCGGGACTCCCTACCCCTAGACGTGAACGCGCAAAACGGAGGGGTAAGGACAAGGGGTGAATTGGGATTGAGCCTTAAAAACAGATACAAATTAGGATGCAGTTAAAGTGTGTACGTGTTGTTGTCATGTGATCTAAAAAGGAGGGGTGGCCACCCATAAGGAGAATAAGGCTGAATCCCAATCTCTGTCTTACCCTTCCCCATTCCCCTTAGTTTTGCACTTTCATGTGAGAGGAAGGGCTATCCCAATTTCTCATTTTGATCTAGGGGTAGGGGTAAGGTGAAGGGGTATATACCCCTTAAGACAAAGAATTTTCACGAGCTTACTTGAAACCAAGGGGTAAGACATATGCACAAGTTTTTCTGCTGAAATGATTGATAAAAAATATCACCATCTTGTTTTGTGCTCTACACAATTATGTACATATATATTTGCAACTATGCTGTTTTGCTATGCTGAAACGTTTTTAAAGTTTTTAAAAATAGCTACTTTGCTACGCTAGGCTATGCTAACGTTACATTGCTGATTTGCACAATCAGTCCCACATTTCAAGATCACCCAAAATGTCCGGGATTCAGCTTTTGCTTTCTACAGTCGCCATTCATTATCTGTACATTATTTGACACAGACACGTACGTGATTAGCTTCTCAGATGATGCATTCAGCTTCAAACGGATCCCGACTGAGACGAAAACACAGGAATATTAGATCAACAATACATTCAGATTCACCGATTTAAATGAATGAATTCAGTCCGATTGAAACAACACCTTGTGCATGTAAACATAATGAATAGTGAAGACGGAAAGCAAAAGCCCAATCCCGGACATTTTGACATCTTGAAAGTTTCGAGAAGTTTGTGATCAACACTTGTTGCACCGGGTGACACAGACGCCAGTTAAGGACGATGCAAGATAACGTAACCGAGTGTGTATCACTTCATAGGGGTATGTTTGCACTAGCGCTTACCACTCGGTTACGAGGGACAAGGGCTAGGGGTAAGACGAAAGGGAAGGGGTATAACAGAGAATTGGGATTCAGCCTAAAACTACTTTTTCTAGGTCACTGACATGATCATGTTTCTCAACATTTTAAATGTTTGTCAAAAGTACTAAATATATCTTTCTGTGAAAAAATTCAAGTGGGAAAATACTTACTACATCTTTAAAATATAAAAGATGTCAGATTATTTCAATTCCTTTCTAGAACGCTGCAAACACAATTTTCGTATCTGTCCTCCCACCCTGTTTTTTGGTAAACTAAACTTTAAAAGTCTCCTCCAAATCTGAGACAGGACTCAATAAACAAAATGGTCCCTAAAGCACAAAGAGCTTTTAAGCGACGATGCATCAGGCCTTCCAAACATCTCAATTCAAAGACTGCTAGTCACTAGCCTTGAAACAAACCCGCCTCTATCTCATTTTTTTGACAATACTTGTGACATGAATAAAACATTCCACGTCTTGAGTGTCCAGATATGATGTATATCTTCAATCTGTGCAAGGTGTTTTTTTGCAGCAGAACCTGTGGGGATTTTGCTTGAAAGAAGAAACTGGTGAGCTCAGACACATTTTAATGCTATAGATCAGGGGGAAATGCCATTTTGGTGATATCAATCTGCAGACAGATAAGGTGTTTGGATGTAGAGAGATGCAAGCTGTAAATACTTATTTTTTTAATTACCAAAGAGATGGCTAAACCCTGCAAGACCTGAGAAATGATGTCTCTTATGAAGACACACCGAACACTCAGATTCACTACAGACAGGATTAACTTTAATCAGAGATAAAATGCTGCATATCTTCTCATGCTGAAGGCAATCCTAGATTAGTTTCATCATTGTGTTTATCCATCTTGGCATGATGAGAATGTAAATGAGAAGATGCCCTGATTATTGTTAAAAGTCCACTTGCAAGTACGGCTATCGTACTCTTATTTATTAGCTTGCTATTTTTTAAATCCCTAACCTTAAGCATTAAACGTGGATCATAGTTAGTCCCAAAACATTTGTGCAATGGAGATGGGGGATATCTCAAATCAAATCATGCAGGTTGTTGAGGAGAGCTATGATATTTTCTAAGCAATTATGGAGGATAAAACAGGTGGAAAAAATGTACTCGCATTGAAAATGGGACCAATAGCATATAAAGTTACCAGAATATCAATGTATGGATGTATGGATGTATGGATGGATGGATGGATGGATGGATGTACTGTATGCATGGATGGATGGTAAAACAGTTTAGACATCATACATAGCTACACACTGGCAACCATTATAAAAGAGTTGACCCCTAATAGTCAACCACACGTTGATGGTCATTGGTCACAGGAAAAAAAATCCACAGTAAGTGTAGTCACGTAGTTCATGACCGACAGATTATTAACACAGCTGGTCCATGTGGTAATTAAGTTGGGAATGAAATCCAGTGTGAGATCATTACTAGAGGGTAAAGGACTGCAGAAAGGTGATGTGCAAAAAAACTCTGCAGGCAAATCATTCATCGACTTCAAACATGGCCTTTGAAACATGTAAGTGTTAGCCTAACGTTGGCCACTTTACATGGCCTCTCGCTTCTGAGGTTAACCTATAAATGTACACATTTATCACATTTTAGGTGCTTACACAAGTGTTCAAGTGTGGAAGCTAAATTAGTACCACGCTACCTGCATGATGTTTAACTTAAAGGCAGAATATGTACGATTTTTCCGCCACAAGAGCGCATAGTTTCCAACAATAACAAAGGCGTAGGTTGATGACGCAGTGACGAGCTGAATGATGGGACTCGCTGTCAAGCTGATGGATCTAAAAATCTTTATGGATGAGTGCAAACATTCATGTTTTTTAACATTACAGTGGTATGAAGTAGAGGCTGACATTTTTCGGGAATCCGTGGGATGGGAAACAAAATCACTACGTATCACGGGATTAGGACAGGAAAGAAAAAATGTCAGCGGGAGTGGGCGGGACCGGGAATCGTAATAAAACTATGATACCCAACTTTATACACAAATATAAAGTTTCTATAAATACATTTTGTACTAAATATTATTTGCCCTGTCTCTTTATGCTCTCCTGTTTGCTTTGGTGTGGCTGGTAAAGTGAATGACGTGCTCCACACACCAGTACCAGTTGGTGGCTGCCAACTTTCATGCATATTGGCCTTAAGACACTCCCATCTGATTGGTTTCACACAATCACACGCCACTCACACGTAGATATGAGTTTTTCTATATATCTACCTATAGAGCCACTCGTGATTGAGTAGTTATACCGCAAATTGATAGATGATAAATGTGCGGCTAGTGGCTTAAATGAACGACTACAAGTCGACTTTTCAGCCCCAGGCAAACATGACTCATTTTCTTTTTCTTTTAATTAATTTAAATGTGTGTTTTGGGAATATTTTGGGGAGTGTGGTTCATGTAGGTTGTCTAAAAACCGGAAGGTTGGTGGTTCAATCCCCTGTTCCACCTGACCAAGTGTCGAGGTGTCCATGAACAAGACACCTAACCCCAGCTGCTCTCTGACGAGCTGGATGGTGTCTTGCATGGCTGACACCACCATTGGTGTATGAATGAGTGAGTGAATGGGTGAATCAATATGTAAAGCGCTATATAAATTGAGTGTTAAAAAAACATGTATGTCCTTGAGACATTTACATATCCCTTGAAATGTAGAGAAAGGACATGTGAGTGGAATTAAGGGGTGATTCTTGACCTGCTTTATGCAGAATAACCTTCAGTTACATGCTGATTGGCCATGTAGGCTCTCAGTTGCCAAGCAACCATCCAGCGGTGGCTGAAGCTCGCTGACAGGCAGCTGCTAATGGCCGTTCCGCCTGAGTGGTGGGTTTAGGGCAATGCGCAACACAACATAGCCGGACTTCTGATGCCCAACACGTAACACACATGCATGAGGGGACTTGAAGCCTGTGGACAAACCCTACATTCACTCCATGTCTCAGGGGTGTATCAGTGCTCGAGATATTTATTCACGGAAAGCTACAACTGCATCCATACACAGCTTGCGTCAAGTCGACAGGGGTAATGAAGCTTAAAAAACGTGAAATGATTTTGACACAAGTTTTAGTGCCAATTATATCAAAATTAAGTCTGAAAGGAAAATATATTTATCAAATTCCTGGAACACTTACAAGAAAAGAACCATGAAATTGTTGTTTTTACAGGCCATGGTAATACGATCTTTTTTTAGACACTATTGTAATATGGTATTCCAATTCTTCTTTGGAAATGTATCATGGTAATATTAATCATTTTTTAACCCTAACCCTAATATCATGTCTGTTAAGGTTAAATGGTTTTATCGTCTGCTTTTTTAAATCTATTTAAAAGGATCATGTGACACTAAAGACTGGAGTAATGATGCTGAAAATTCAGCTTTGCCATCATAGGATACTAATATGATTTTATTTTAAATCGTAATAATATTTTTTACAATGTTAGTTTTTACTATATTTTTGTCACATAAATGCAACCTTGCAGACTCTTTAAAAAAATCTTCTGACCCCAAACTTTGAACCTGAACGGCACTAATTTATCAACTTTCACAATTAGAAAGCATGAAATAGGTTAGGTCTGCAATCAAAGGCAATTGTTGGTCATGGTTATTTTGTGAGATACATTTTTGCACTCAATCCCATTCAACAGAAGCAATCACAAAAACATCACTGAGTTGAAAAACTCATATCCTAAGAGCAACAGGATCTAGATCAATTTACCATGGGTGATCACAGCAATCCGGTAACGGTGCTGTTACCCCACTGTTGGTGTTAAAACTAGAACTTCAGCTAACTTAATCCAGAATCTTTCTAAATAAGCTTGTTTGGAGGCTACTGTAGGAGACTGATGTGATGTAATTACATGCGGGGCTCTGAGAAGAAGCTACTTTGCTCTCCACCTCTCATTTCATTGGTAAATTGATAGAGCGCGAGAAAGATATGTGCTTATCCATGATAATTAATAAATGCATAATACATTATAAAACGTAATTTTGTGTCAAAAACTTGGAAATAATTGTTCGTTTTGATCCTATTGTTAAATAAATGTATTTGCTCAGTCAGTGTCGTTGAGGGTTTTGTTTCTGTAGGCTGTAAAAACCTTTGAAATAACTGAAATCATTATTCGAAGTGACATATATCAAGACCTGCCTGCAACTACTTTAGACATGCATTTACCTGATAATAATAGCACACCTGTGTGCATGCATGCGTTGGACTAGTTTTGGTGGCCCATTTTGCCCCAAGACTTGGTTTATTTTTGACACACTGCCTCTAAAACATTGAGCTGTGGTGCTTAAATTGGTGATGCATGTTCGATTCTGGTTTACAATATATCAAAACCCTAGCAAGGGAAAACCTAGACAACTTCCGGCAAATTTAGATTTGCTCTGAAAGTTAGTCTGGCAAAGAGCTCATTCAAGCCCATTTCCAGTCTGCAGAAATCGCGCCAATCAGAAACATTGGGCGGGCTTTACACAATGACGACAGCGCTGGGATTTTAAAGCAGATTTTGTAGCCTACATTACAAAGATGGATGCCGCCGTCGATCATCACTCCCTCGAATCAGCTATCGCGTATGTTTTAAGTGATTTGAACGTTTCCTTTTTGTTAAAAACCGAGCAAAGAACAACATTTGGAGATCTCCTTCATCGCTCTGATTGGTTTTAGGTCTACCCACGACATCTGTTGGTGACACTCCTCTGGAAATTATTTGTCTATGACGCTTTGCCAGACCATAACTGAGAATGGTCTGGTTTTAACCAGGCTATCAAACCCCTCCTTCTAGCCATCATTTTCTGTCTATCTTCAACAGCTATCAATAAAAGTAGCAACAAGGGCAAAACAAGCATCTCAAGTGTGTAGACACACTAAAACTGTCTTCACACTAAATATAGTGCTCACACACACACTACATCTGCCAAAGACACACACAGATTAGTTCAGAAAACCTCTGTCTAGCCGGCTCTAGTCAGGTATCCTTAGAGACTCACAGTTTGGCAGTAGAGAAGTAAGTCTGGCCAAAAGAGCATCACACCAGACTGGAGTGAAGTACCTGACTGAGCAGAACTGCAGAATTAATCTGTTCAAGGAGAAAAAGGAGAGAGAGAGATAGAGCAGGATATAGAGCAGTTTCAATTTAATGGAAATCGTGAGCTTCCTCTAAAGGTCTCTTAATGCTTCCTACATGTGACAGTTGATTTATCACTCCTTATGAGAGTTTGATGGTGGCAGAGTCACAAGGGCTGAGGCCTCAATATCAATAAGAAAGAGTCATCCTTTCTAAATCTCTGCCACTTTGCTCTGAACAGAAATTGATTTTGTGGGATATACGTTCTTAGATTGTTCTTCAATATTTTCATATTATAAACAGTCCTTAAAGAGACCGTTCATCCAAAATTTAACATTCACCCTCATGTTGCTCCTGATTATCTTTTTCCAGTGCTTTCAAAAAACGTATCATAAACGTAGCCTGCTTCATTTGTACGCTGGCCTTGAAGTTTTCAGAAATAGTTTTAATCTGTTATCAAAGATAATCAAATTCTTCCCCTTTTCCCGTAGCTCTCAAATCATATTTGTGCATGAGTTCAATTTAACAATGGTTCATCAAGACACATTGTGTCAGCTTTTGCGTCTGTGAGAGCAATGAGGTTTTTTTAATTTTTTTATTGTAGCATATTTATGTAATGCAACACAACCGCAAAGTTGTAGTACTCGGGATCAGACTTGTCCTTGATTCAGGGTCAAGAAGACCAAGTCCAAGACAAGACCAAGAGCATGAGACGGACTTGAGACCGAACTTGAGAACAAATTAAGTCTTGAGTACTTTGACAGTGCTGGCAACCCCAGTTCTCTTATTGGAGAACGGCACTCTGGACATTCTTCAAAATATCTTATTCCACAGACGATAGAAAGCCATGATTGGAATGACCAGGTGAGTAAATATTGATTTATTTTACTTAATTATCCCCAGATTACACGATTTTTTTTGTCTGTTACGCGATTTTGACTCCTAAAATCTTGTCATTTTTAGACACGTCAGACTACACGTTGCTTCCTGACCAGCTCTCGCTACTAGTTTCGCCTTCTCGATGACATCACGCGTGCCATTAAAGCCCGCATGCGATGTCATCGAGAAGGCGAAACTAGTAGCGAGAGACTTCCGGAAATGAACATAAACAATGGATGAAGCGGTGAGTGTTGTATTGGCTGTCCTGTGTTCAGAAAAAAAAAATAAAAAGAAAGAAAACCCGACAATGGACACGATCCTGGATTGCTTGAAGGCGGCAGTATGGGCTGTCAATCCTCGAAAGAGAACTTGAGGTAAAATATTGTTTTCTTATATATTTTTACTTTTAGTTTTAACGTTAGCGCCATTGTCTCTCTTTCGTTTTGCCATTTTTGAAAGTTGTGTATAGAAAAGTTATATGCTCCTATTGGTCAACCTCATACATGTGACAGAACCGTCGTGGACGACCGTTAAAAAATTAAACATGCTAGTCTTTTTGTCGTGATGTGGTGAAGCATCGTCAGACGCGACGTAGGTTGTCTACCACTATGACACACTATAGATACAGTCGGTTGGTCTGGGAACGCCCCGGGAACGCCCGGTCACGTGATGTGCATTTAGCCCGTGAGGGAAAACATT
This sequence comes from Hybognathus amarus, assembly GCA_030378365.1. Lineage (NCBI taxonomy): Eukaryota > Metazoa > Chordata > Actinopteri > Cypriniformes > Leuciscidae > Hybognathus > Hybognathus amarus. The sequence continues at coordinate 88,410 of JAQIUQ010006101.1, read as the reverse complement.
GCCTTGGCGCTCATTGAAATACATGCGACAATCATGCCGAAGAGTTGCTGTGTCGTTTTCTGTACCACCAAAAAAGTAACAAATTATAAATTGAAGTTATACATCCTTTCTTACATACATACAGAACCGGATGGCAAAATTAATCATAACTTATTAGATTACTGTGTGAGTAGATCCCTGTGTGATATAGTAGTGGATGTTAAACTCGTATTAGGCAGTGGGCCAGATTTGTCTGACGTTACATCCCTTACGAAAAAGAACTATAGTAATCCTATGGCTATAAGTATTATATAATAGTGTATAATACTTCTGTGATGTTCTGTAATACCTCTGTACTTCTATGCTATGTCCCAAAATACTATAGTATTCCTATAGGATTAACATTACTATAATATTTTGTCCTAAAATACTACAAGATTCCTATAGTTGTTTTTCATAAGGGATGTCTCTTTCACATTAGCGTTATCAGCTGAAGGTTATCGACTCAATACAGACTGCAGTCTGTGAGAATTCGGATAACTGTCAACAAAGTCCCTCTGCAACTTCATACCTACTACTACTGATCACCGTTTCACAAAAGGATTAATAGTTTGGAGTGAAGCATACGTACAATTGGTAAGTGACAAGGTTTTATGAACTAATACGCAAGTTGATTGAGTATTGGCTTCTGTTACCGGTAGCTACCGCGAATGTCTTACCTGGAGATTCAACCAGACAACAATAGTCTGGAAACGACACCTCCGGCCATTTGGTTTGGTCATTGACCCAGTTTTTAATTAAATAAGGGCAATCATAACCTATTACAGTTAATTCTGCAATGTACCGTTGCCGGTCGGCAGGCGTCAATGACTCGCAATATGACATTTTTGTCGTTCAAATACATACGATGGTCGCGCTGCTTTCCCCAGCGCCGACCACACCCCCAAACTATGACGAGTTGCCGACTGTATGTATACGAGATGGTAAGATCAAATCTTGCATCCCGAACACCCGTTGTTGATTTAAGAATCCCACGACACCCTCCGTCAAATGGATCGTGCCAAAATCGTGCTAAAATCGTGTAATCTGAACCAGGCATAAAACAGGCAAAGGGGAACCTATTCACAGAGAAATAATTATCATGTCTGAATTAATTCACTGACTAATCTACATAAAAGTGGGTGTGCCTTAACAGGCAGTATTTTAATGGAGATGTTTGTTTCCCATTTTATAGACAAAATAATAATGAGAAAGTGAAAAGAGAAAGGAAAAGGCCAAGTCTACAGAAACACATTAACTTCCCATCTAATTGTGAACTGGCCCCCATATACCCAATTTTTCAGACCCAATTCAACCTCAACATCAAAGGTTATCTAGCACTGGCTTGGAAATCCTTGGAGAATTCCAATGGCAGAAGGGGATTAATAATTCAGAAATCATTCGGGTGAGGAAACAGAAAGGTCCGGGGAGATTTGACACAAAGTTCATACACAACAGAGAAGGAGGGTAGAATGAATGGATGAACATGAGCCTCCAGATGGAGGGAATACCAAGTGTTGGTTAAAAATGAGGTGTGTTGGGTTCTTGTAGGGGGTAGGGTAGGAGTAAGAAGGATGTAATCTCATCGCAAGATGTGGTATGAATGTCCAAAGGGACTGATGAGAGTGCACCGCTTGGAGCTGAGATAGATGAGGTCATTCCAAAGAGCGCATGATGGCTTTTCCTGCATTAATTTTAGACAGAAGCAGGAATGGGATCTTTAAGAAGGTTTCAAAGTGGATAATACAGATAAAAATGTCTTGGTGTGACAAATTGCCATAAATGATCTTCCAAGTTCTCTTCCGTCTCTTTATATACAAATAAGCTGCTGCTCCCGGCCTCTGGTTCAGAAGACGGCCAAACCTTTACTTTAGCTTCAGATAAAATAACAAAACACGAAAATAATCTCAGAAATAACAAGTAGCGGAGCCTTACAGAGACAACATTTAGATGCACCTGGATATTTCTGAATGGTTAGTTGATACATTTATGTAGTTGTTGTGGAGTTACATTGATTAATCTGTTTCAGGGGGATTTCTGTTTATAATAAAAAATAATTAATTGCTCACTTGTGTTACTTTAAATAGTGTTGTGTCTGTGACAGAACAGTTTGCATGTTTTGCTCAAATCGCAGAGTCGTGGGTGGAAACGTGCAGATTAAGGGGTGGTATAGCGTGTACATGTAGTGTACTGTAAACCAAGACACATATTTGTTGTAAACATTTGTTGCAATGTGTCTGTTCAGGCCGATGAGAACTTTTGCATGCCGTCAATGAGATTTTCTTTTACAGAGAAGGGTTCAAATTTCTACGAGAAACTAGTAAACCAATAAAATTTGCGCTTTTGGTCACATGGCCATAGAGCCGCTGCAGTTAAAACCAGTCTATGATTAAAACCTTAAAAAAATACTTTGTCTCTGTTCTATAGTATTTGCTGTTGTTTAATATATATATGTATATATATATATATATATATATATATATATATATATATATATATATATATATATATATATATATATAAATTTTTAAATAAAATAATAAATAAAAATGAATGTCTGTATGAAAGCATGTAAATACTGTTTTACTTACTTTCTTCTCTGTGACAAGCAGACAAATCAGTCTGAACAAACAAATTGCATCCAAAATTCGTAAGAAATTACACATTGGTGTGAACAGGCCTTAAGTGCAAAGTATTTTTTAATTTAAAGCTTTATTTTATACTAAGCTACCAGGCTAATGTTGTATGTATACTATGCTAATACACTAACTAAAACACACATTATATTAGGAATTATATACAGGCACTAAAGACAGTACCCATTACAAGTTCTTAGAGCCAATTGCTTGAGGTCCTAATGGAGACTCAATTTCGAGGGAGGATTTCTCACGACACCGGATTAGGCTTTCTAGATTGAAGGTTGAGAATTTATGCTAATGCTAATAATTAGCATAGTCCCTGAGGGACAGCAAGAGAGCAAACAGATGCTGCGATGCAGTGAATGTGTGCAATCAGCTAGAATTAGGACATGTCACGTAGAGATCTCAACTGTTTGCAAATACATGACTGGTCTGACAACAACTGTGAATGTCAAAAAGTGTATTTATTCTATATAAATATTATATTGACCTCAAAAGTGTGAATGACAAATGAACCACAAGAGAGCTACACTGTTGCACTCACTCAAAAACGGTTCAGTGATCGTATCAGAGGTTAATACCATTGTGCTTTTAAACTCCAGTGTCTAATTATTATCATACTGGTATTATCATGCATTTATTCTTGTTAATCCAAAATACTTAGTAGAATGCTGTAGAATACACAGGAAATCACTGTATGGCATTATCATCGTATTTTGACAACATGGATGGAAGATATTTTCCAGTATAATCCCAATTACAATCATGGAACAATGGTACAGTAATGGCATTAAAGTACAAAGTGCTACGTCACTTGAAATATACTGCGGTACTAAAAATTCATATACTTAAATGGTACCAAGGTACTTCCAAAATACTACCATGTAAAATGTATATTACCATGGTAGTATGGTACATTTAGTTAGTTCTTAGTAGGTGAATTGTGTGAAGTTACAAAATAGGTAATTATACCATGTATATGAACGAGACACAATAATACCATGATATTAATAAAAAAAAATACCAAGATACTTTAAAGAATACCATGGTATTACCACTGATACATCTCCTAAAATACAGTAATATGGTAATACCACCAAATTACATTACATATTTATAACAGTAATATCCTATACTAAACCTAAACTAATACTGACAAACTATATATAATTAGAAAGCTTACAATCTTTACAATCTGGAGTTTTCATATTTGGAGACTGATTTTCAAAATAAAATTACAGAAGATCCGTAAAATAGTGATGAAAATGAAAATCATGAAAGAATGGTAGAAACCATAGACAGAAAAAGAAATGGACACAGCGTCCCCATAGACTTCAACTGAGAAAGTGAAGTCAATTAGAAGCACTCACTTCCTGATGGCTGAGCAAAATGCGCAAACTCAAACTGAGCTGGACGAAAATGTGACGCTGAACACCCTGTCTCAAAATTGTACGTCTTCTAGTAGCTGTGCCAAGAGGAATCAGAAGCGCAAGCTAGATACACTTACAAAAATAACATGGTATTTATATATGTAAAAAAACATAGTTCATTCTACATACTTAATGGTAAGAATGCCATAGTATAATCACAGTAGGATAACAGTATTTCAGAGAATGGTGCATGTACAAAATCATTCTCCTCATAGCTGGAAGGGGATTACAGCCTAGATTTATACTGAGGTCTTCCCCACTCTCATCAAAGATGATGACTCACCAAAGTCTTGTTTTCCCCTACATTCTGCTCACAGATACAGCTCTATGTATGGTGCTGGTATCGACATACTGCAACCATGACAACACATCTTTTCAAATAAAGCCTCCAAGGACAGAAGTGCTAAAAAAAGAAATAAAACAAAGTTATCGCTGTAATATAGATCTGTGTATCCTGTGGCTTAATGTACCGTTACGATTACATATTTGCTTAGTCAACACTCAGAGTTACGCTCACACCCTTGTGATTTTAAGCACTGAGCCACTGAGCTGATGGATTAGGTTTCGTGATGGAGGAAAAGTTTTTTTTGTGGGTTTTTATGTAGCCATGTTACACATGGCTCCCAGCCTTTGCTGTAACTCATCTTATGCCCTCTATTAGAACAGATTCAACCAGGCAGAGAAAAACAACACCATCTCATCATACCGAGCCCACCAGCGAGACCATTCAGATGAAAAATACAATTAGAGAAAAAGGGGACAACATTCACATCAATTCAGGACAGTCTCAAGCTAACGTTCACACATTAAAGCAGAGCTGGAGGGCTAAAGACTGTGTAGGATACACCACAGTGATGTAGGCCCAAACTTCTTTGTGAATGTCTGTGAGAGAGGTTACAGAGATAGTCTTCATAAAAACCTAACCTTAAAAAAGGCTATTGCCACTTGGTGACAGCACCAGTGCACTCACCAAACACCAGCTATAGGTGGAGGAGAGCATAATAGAGCCAATTCAATGGATGGGGATTATTAGGAGGTCATGATTGGTAAGGGCCAATGGAGGGAATTTGGCATGAAACCAGGGATACACCCCTACTATTTACGAGAAGTGCCATGGGATTTTTAATGACAATGGAAGGGTCAAATAGCTGAAGCCACTCTCTCCGCCGGGACGTCCTGAGGATAAGATTTGCTGTACATTCACACCGCTGCCGACTCTGAGCTTCCAAAGCAGCCGGAAGTCATTAATATTCAATGGAAGTTGGCTTTTCTCAGCTGCAAGGAGCGTCAAATCCATCGCCGTTGCGTTTAGGGCGTTTTGAGCGTCAATCAGAAAGTTGAAGAAGCTCAACTTTACTGTACGTTCACACCGCCGCCGACTGAGCGCCAAAGAAGCTTTGGCCGCCCTGTCAAGGACACTTGTCAAAAAGAACAGGGAAGCTTGTTGACGCTTTGGACGCTCTGACGTTGCAGGGAGAATAGAAGTGTCACAACATGAAATGTAATAAACAGAAAAAAAAACAAGCAATACATTGAAGAAACCTTTTATAATGACAGCATTTTTATAACCGTTTTGGTCACATTTGGTCGGGGAAAATATTTAGCTCATTATTGTTATTATTATTGCGGTCAAATCGGTGTCACCGTGAGCAAATTAATTGCATTCCCGCTTTAAAACGAGCTTTCGTAAATATTTCAAATAAAAGTTGCGCTCATGTGGTCCTATAAGCAAACAACGTCATGTCATAAATGATACGAAACCAGTAGGAATCACAGCAACGGCGATGATTAGCTTCTCTTCCATTTCTCTGAGCTAATGTTTTGGTAGGAACAAAAGTTCACATTCATGTTTCTCGGAATCAGCCAGCGTGAAGGATGTCTATATTCCGATTGGTTGCTGGTCGTTTTGCCGCTGAACCGCGTCACAGCTCATTACCATAAAGCTTACCTTCTTTCAAAACTTTATGATTGACACTCAAAACGCCCAAAACATCTATGCCAATGGCAATTTGACGCTCCTTGCAGGTGTGAAAAGCCAGCTTCTATTGAAAATGAATGACTTCCAGCCTCTTTGGAAGCTCAAGTCGGTGGCGGTGTGAACGTACAGTTATGGTAATGAGCTGTGACGCGGTTCAGCGGCAAGCAGTGGCAAAACGCCAGCAACCAATCGGAATACAGACGTCCTTCACGCTGGCTGATTCCGGAGAAACATGAATGCAAACTTTCGTTCCTACCAAAACATTAGTTTCCGAGAAAATGGAAGAGAAGCTAATCATCACCGTTGCTGTGTTTCCTACTGGTTTTGTATAATTTATGACATGACGTTGCTTAGGACGCATGAGCTGCAACTTTTATTTGAATTATTTACGAAAGCTCGTTTTAAAGCGGGAATGCAATTAATTTGCTCATGGTGACACAGATTTGACCGCAATAATAATAAAACAGCTATTTTTATTTTTATATCTATTACTATTTTTTTTTGACCAAATGTGACCAAAACGGTTATAAAAATGCGGTCATTAAAAAAGGTTTCTTTAATGTATTGCTTGTTTTTTCTGTTTATTACATTTCATGTTGTGACACTTCTATTCTCTCATCCAACGTCAGAGCGTTCAAAGCGTCCAAAGCGTGCAACAAGCTTCCCGTACTCTTCTGACAAGCGTCCTTGACAGGACGGCCGAAGCTTCTTTGACGCTCAAGTCGCGGCGGTGTGAACGTACAGTAAGGCTCAGGACACCCAGGCAGTCAGCAAACCCACTCACTCCTCTGCAACCAGTACTGGTGGCCAAATATGAACCAGGAAGTGCAACAATATGTACAAGGTTGTCCCACCTGCTCCATCTACAAGTCACCAGACCACCTACCGGAAGGAAAAACATCACCCTCTACCCATACCACGCTGACCCTGGTCACACCTAGGAGTTGATTTTTGATTACTGACCTTCCTGAGTCCGATTTTTTCACCTGTGTTCTAGTAGCAGTAGTCCATTTCTCCAAAACCTGCTGCCTGATCCGCATGAACCATGGAAACCACGGTAACGCTTCCTTTTAAAGTTTCCGTTACCCATGTACATACTAGGTACATGTAGAATTACAATTTACTGGGTAATAACTAGGTACTAACCCTGAACTTACCCCTACACCTAGCCCTAACCCATGTACTTACCTTATATTAGTCAGTACTCTCTAGGTAAGTACACTGTAAGTACTGTACAGTGAAAGGAAGTGGAACCACAGAAGCCCTGTTTCAACACATCTTCAGAAACTTTGGCCTACCTGAATATATCGTCTCTGACCATAAATTACATATTTAAAGTTGCTTCTGCTATTATAATGAGACAAAATCAAATGGCATTGTGTCGATTTGTGTTGTGGAAATCTCACTACAGTCCAGTGAAATATGTGTCCTGGAAATGGGAAGCCTAAGGTGCCGCCTCATTGTGGAAAGGTCAAGCTCAGATGTGGATGACACTTTTTCTCCTTTTTATCTTCGGTTATATTGAACTTTGTGCATCCGCCATTGTCACCCAACACAGTCTCATCCCAAGACGTCATACAACTGACGCTTTTGACCATACGTCAACATACGCCGTTTTAGAGTACCCTTTAACGTCAGTTAGATGACGATCCTGAGACGTCATACAACTGACGCTTTACCTTTAACGTCAGTTAGGTGACGGGGTAGGTTTAGGTCTGGGGTAGGGTTAGGATTAGATAACGTCATCTAACCGACGTTAAAAGTTACCCTAAAACGGCGTATGTTGACGTATGGTCAAAAGCGTCAGTTGTATGACGTCTTGGAATGAGACTGGGCTGTGTCACCGCATGTTTTAAACTCTCACACACAAAGAAAACTCAGTTTTAGCTCTATTGATTTTGTAATTTTATTACACAAGAGATGCTTTTCATTTTTATAGTTGATTGTGACCAAATACTCTTTTGCAAGACTGCATTCTGTTTACTGCTTAATACACTGAAGGAAGCTGTACTTTACCAACTACCTCATGGGGGACTAAATGCCGCTAGGTGGAACAAACTATAATTTGCACTACCGTCTGTTCAAAATAAATGAAAAAGAAACATAGCATTAGGGATTTGTTGTTTTTTTTTCTGTCGTTCTGAATCGTGTTAGAACTCGGAACCCAAAACCGAACTACGTACTCGAACCGTGACTTCTGTGTACCGTTACACCACTAATATGCAGTGATTTTACCACAGTTTAGCACAGGTTTTAGAACTACATTTATAACTACACCAGTATTAACTGACAACATCTTGTGACTTATCACGTTAATGCTTTTATAACGCTTGGGATTTTACTAATTTCTCACTTGTGACTCTGTAAAGCAAATCCCACAAATACAATGCAAAGAATACAATCAGGGGGCCTTTCGCAGTGGTGTACATGAGTCTAAGCATTTGGCCATTATAAAATCATTAAAGCTAATGAGACCAACATCTTAAGCAGATTTTACACTGTAGCCCCTCACTGGTCGCACGACCATGAGCCGGGTTTAAGAATAGGTGCAGTGGCTAATTTCTGCCCGTGTGCTTCTAACACATTCTCTCTGTCCAAAGCACACTGTCAATTTCCACTCGGCCTCCCGTTGTGCAGACTCATGAATCATTCATCAATACTACAGGAAAGAAAAGAATTGATGCTGGTGTCGGGGGGAAGCCCTGTCTCTCTGTCTGGCCCGCACAGGCAGACGCTGACGTTCTCAAATGACGCTAAAGTCAGCCTCTTTACGGACAGAACATAAAGAACACAGTTAAAAGTTTTAACCTTTGTCACGCAGCACGGCAATTTGAAACTGAAGAGGACCTTTTTTTCATTGGACCCCATGCTGTGGGTATACGCGTTATAGAGCGTGCTGACTGCCTCATGCTGGAGAAGACTGACTCCTGACTGAGCTTTGAATATTGTCAGATGTCTCATACTGGTCCTTCAGCTCACGAGTCTAAATCAAAGGCTCAGCACTTCTGACTGTAAAAAGACAATCCTAAACCTGAGAAAAACCTCATTTTCATGTAGACTTCAATAGTCAATGTACATTTTGTGTTTGTACATTACATTCTCAGGATACTTTATAATATTGTATTATATTATATTAGGTCTATAATATATATATATATATATATATATATATATATATATATATATATATATATATATATATATATATATATATCATATTATGAGCCTTAATTAAATACTAGTGATAAATAATTCACCTTCTACATGATTTCATGATAAATGATGATAATGATGATACCATTTTACTGTATATTTAATTTTTTTTTAAATCATTGTCCTTAGATTTTAGTTAATAAACAACATTTTCTTTTGTGTCAACACATTAGCTATATGTAGGCTAAATAGCTTTTAAATAGATTTTATTTTATTACTTATTTATTTATTTTTTGCCTAGGCAAAAATATTTAATATCGTTTCTGTAGTCGATATAACCGTCTATAGAAACTGACTATCAAAAATAAACCCATTCAAGAAACAATCACGAGAGCAAAAAGTTTAAACAACTACCCTTGCTCTCCCTGTCCTTAGTCTTATTTAAAAGTATAGCATTTACTCTCTCAAAAGGCAAACATTAGGCAACCTAACATCCATTTTCAGCTTTTTTCATTTTGTACAAAACCCTCTTGATAAGCATGCGCTCGCTGACAAAAGCTGTCACTCACATGCCATGAGATCGATGGGGAACGTGGGGCCTTTGTTGCCGGCTGTCACAGCCATAAATTTGCATACACACTGAGATCTCAGTCACAAGGACAGCGTCACATACCCCTGTGACTGAGATCTCAGTGTGTGTGTGTAACCACACTCAAAGCACACAGGACCACCAGAGCTTACCGCACACTGCCTCACAAACAATCTACACCAAACCTGAACTAACACAGAAAATGTGACAGCACTGAATGCATAACAGCATTATGTCTATAAAAATATAGGTAATTTCCTCTTTTCCTCAGTTTAATTTGAATGATTCAGCTTTGCAGCTTGCTTGACGGCTAACATGAGGTATTTATCTGCCATGAAATATAATCCATTGTATAACAGAAAATCGAAGAGATTAGTTTATGAGAGCTTTGGATTTTAATGTTAAGAGATTATCAAAATATTTACCTGCATCTATATTAGTCTAATTGCTTCTTTCAAATAATCTAAATAATAAACAATGTTAAAATGCTGCCTGAACCTAATGGAAAAAGTTAATTTTGTGAGTATATTAAGTGCTGGTACTATTGCTCATATACTTTTGGTTTTTAGAAACTAAAATAATTTTTCTAAAGCAATTAGTTTTTTTATGATTTTTGTCAGGCAAAAACATAAAATGAGGGTGAAAAACAATTATTTTCACAATGCTATATCTAATATTATTTTAATTTACACTATCAGTAAGAATACTTTTATTCAGAAAGGATTCATTGAACTGAATTCAAAGAAATTAATTTAAATGAGCATTAAAGAGCCTATAAAGACTTATTGTGCCAGAACGGCCAACACACACCAGCTTACTGGTGGAGAGGAGACAGTGATGAAGCCAAAGTGTGTATATATGCATGTATATATATGTATGTATGTATGTATGTATGTATGTATGTGTATATATATATATATATATATATATATATATATATATATATATATATATATATATATATATATATACATACACACACACACACACTAGGTCAAAAGTTTAAGATCGGTAAGATTTTAAGATGTTTTTAAAAGAAGTCTCTTCTGCTCACCAAGGCTGCAATTTTTTTTTATAAAAAAATACACAAAAAACACAGTAATATTGTGAAATATTATGACAATTTAAAAATACTTTTTTATGTTAATATATATTAAAATGTAATTTATTCCTCTGAAAAAAAGCTTCATTTTCAGCATCATTACTCCAGTCTTTAGTGTCACATGATCCTTCACAAATCACTCTAATATGATGATTTTATGCTCCAAAAACATGTATGATTATTATCCATGTTGAAAACAGTTTTTTACATTTTTATTTCAGGATTCTTTGATGAATAGAAAGTTCAAAAGAACAGCTTTTATCTGAAATGGAAAGCTTTTGTTACATTAAACACTACCCTTTAAAAAGTTTGGGGTCAGTAAGAATTTGTATTTGATTTTTGGGGGAAATGAATAAGAAATCAATACTTCTATTCATCAAGGATGAGTTACATTGATCAAAAGTTACAGTAAAGACATTTATAATGTTAGAAAAGATTCTTAATTAAATAAATGCTGTTCTTTGAACTTTCTATTCATCAAAGAATCCTGAAATAAAAATGTAAAAACGTAAAAATTTGGAGCATAAAATCATCATATTAGAGTGATTTGTGAAGGATCATGTGACACTGAAGACTGGAGTAATGATGCTAAAAATTCAGCTTTTTTTCAGAGGAATAGATTACATTTTAATATATATTAACATAAAAAAGTCATTTTAAATTGTCATAATATTTCACAATATTACTGTGTTTTTTGTGTATTTTTTATAAAAAATTGCAGCCTTGGTGAGCAGAAGAGACTTCTTTTAAAAACATAAAAAAATCTTACAGATCTTAAACTTTTGACCGGTTGTGATATATATATATATATATATGTATATATGTAGGATGAGACCATGATGGACAGGCAGAACGGGCAAATTTGGTATTTTAAAATAACCAGAGACTCAGGACCTCAGTTTAAAGTCTCATCCGAAGAACAATGCTTTTTGATTGTATAGTGTCTCAGTTGCTATAGAGCTGGTAAGTCCCGCCCCTTCCGCTAACCCCGCTGGACCTCTAGGTTGAAAAATCGTGAATGAGAGAAAATAATTATTTTCTAACCCCGTTTGAATTTTGCAATGAATGTGAACATATGAAGAGTTCAGATGCAAAAGCCTCTAAGTGCCATTTGAAATTTTCTTCTAAAATGATCATTTTTATCAAACTTGTATATTTAAAGTTCAGTAATTTCACTTAAATGGCAATGAAGATTACTATTAATTGTCATTTAAGTGAAATTACTGAACTTAAATATACAAGCTTGATAAAAATGGTAATTTTAGAAGAAAATTTCAAATGTCATTTAGAGGCTTTTGCATCTGAACTCTTCATATGTTTGTCAGTGAATTTTTTATAAAATTTTTCGTGTAAAGAATGCTACAATTTAGCGGGTAGAATTTTCATACGGTTAAGACTTTTTGTGTAGAGCACTTTGTGGATACAACTCTTTCGACGTGTTTGATATACATCACCCCCACTAGCACACGGATCCCGCTAAACATGCCTGTGTCTTTAGTGCACTTCACCGCCTTCAACACACAGGCATCTCCATCTAATTCCTAAGATTATCGCACCATGATTTGTGGAGGAAAAATGTGTGACGTGTAGACTAACAGTTCAACTTAACACATAAGACTACAATTCACAAAAAGAAAAAAAAAGAAAAAAAACAATCCAACAATGTGTCAGTGTGAATATTGCACAGTTGCCTTTTCAGTTCTTCATTGGTGACTATAGAGCACCCAATAACAAAATCAATATCAATTTCACAAAGTGTCAGATGACCCCGCAAGCCTAGGTATATTATAAAGATCCTGTCACCACTGGCCAAAATTCAATGCTGCCAAATCCTCAACAAGTAACTTCCTTTTAAAGTTTCTGACAACCCATAGGCAGGTAAAACATGAAGCTTGTTTAAAATCACTCCATATATAGTCACTGAAACGCTTTCTGTTATGACACACTGCTCCGAACCATAAATAAGGCCAACACCACTTATATATATTACACAGGCTATGAAGTTGTATATGTATAATAGCATGTGAATCTTTGTGAAATGCTGTCAGAATCTGTCCCTGATTCGAATAAAGTCTGACTCTGAAGATTTATTTTAAAAAGGTAAGATGCTATGGACACTAAACTTCCCACACACACTCACACACACTGCCACAATGGAGACTACACACTGTTCTCACTCTCTCTGAGAAGATCATTTCACACACATCCACCTCTACACACACAATAAGTTCAGATTCTGTTAAAGTAAGTGTTACACCTGAGATGGAAGAACATATTAGAAGCACAAAATATCAATCACAGGGGACAAATGTGCACTAAATCTTGCAGTTGAAAACAGATTTAATGTGAAACGCTGAAAATATTAAATAGAAAAATAAAATTATTTTACATCGCTTTACATAGCTTTTAAAATATTGCTGGATTCAAATAATTCAATGAATTAACCAAATAAACTAATGTTATTTTAGTATAATTTCGTAATGTTTTCAATCTTTCAAGTTTGGTTCATGGTCAAAGTTTTAGGAATTGTGCAGTGCTTTTGAAATTTTTATTCCCTTTTTTAATTTCCATTTACCTTTAACTATTTTAGTTTTATTTCAGTTTTCGTCTGTTTTATTTCTTTTTCAGTTTTAGTAATTTTAGTATTTCAATTTATTTCAGGCAGGTGCCAAGTCAACATTTTCTAAAACTCATTGTCATTTTTTATGATTTAAACTCTCATCTTAAGTTCAGTGCAAGCAACACTAATGAATCTCAAAGAATCAGGTGGTAAAACAATGAGTATTAGACAGCAATGAGTGCCCTAGGTGTTATAAAGCAATATTTTAACACAGACTGCCTGCTACAGCAGAAGAGATGCAATCTAGTCCGCCTTGTACAAATTACAGTTAAAGGCGTTCAGTGGTGGGTGGTGATCAGGGATGAATGTGGCATTGGTTGTGCCGGTGTTAGCTGGTGTGGTCTTTCATATCCTGAAATAGCCTATATTTAAAACAGACAGAATAATACAGAGAGAGCAGGAGATGGTAATCTGATGATTTGAGATATATGCTGTTTGATTCCCAGTAGAGGGTGCGCATCGACGAGATTGCAGGGGATCTATGGAGAGAAAGAGGCTCAGAATAGCTTTCTGCAGAGGTTATATTCTACACTGCACCACCTGTTGTTTACCGCAAGCTGATGACAGGCGAAAACAGTCACCGCACATCCACCCACCAGCTCGAGGACACCTGCCAGACCTCACCACCTAATCAGATGAAAACATCGTCATCTGATGCTTCTTAAATCTTAGGCAGACGATTCTCTGCCTGTTTTTATTTGAGCTCCATTAGATTAGGGATGTAACACTGTCAGGGACTACTTTTCTAGAGGAAGGATGGATATTCAAATGATTTTACTTCAATGAATGAACATATTACATACAATATGCTTTGTGGTCATTGTTTTATGAAAGTGACAGACAATTTGAGGTATATGGGGGCATTAGGAATGAAGTTTACATTTTGAATGTAATAAAATTATAAATATATATATATATGTATGTGTATGTGTGTATGTACATATTTATATACACTCACCGTCCACTTTATTAGGTACACCTGTCCAACTGCCCGTTAACACTTAATTTCTAAGCAGCCAATCACATGGCGGCAACTCGGTGCATTTAGGCATGTAGACATGGTCAAGACAATCTCCTGCAGTTCAAACTCGAGCATCAGTATGGGGAAGAAAGGTGATTTGAGTGACTTTGAACGTGGCATGATTGTTGGTGCCAGAAGGGCTGGTCTGAGTATTTCAGAAACTGCTAATCTACTGGGATTTTAGACACAACCACTCCTCTAGGGTTTACAGAGAATGGTCTGAAAAGAAAAAACATCCAGTGAGCGGCAGTTCTGTGGGCGGAAATGCCTTGTTGATGCCAGAGGTCAGAGGAGAATGGCCAGACTGGTTCGAGCTGATAGAAGGGCAACAGTGACTCAAATAACCACCCGTTACAGACCAAGGTGGGCAGAAGAGCATCTCTGAACGCACAGACGTGAACTTTGAGGCAGATGGGCTACAGCAGCAGAAGACCACACCGGGTGCCACTCCTTTCAGCTAAGAACAGGAAACTGAGGCTACAATTTGCACAAGCTAACTAGAAATTGGACAATAGAAGATTGGAAAGCGTTGCCTGGTCTGATGAGTCTCAGACTTTCTGCTGCGCACATTCGGATGGTAGGGTCAGAATTTGGCGTCTACAGACATGAAAGCATGGATCCATCCTGCCTTGTATCCGGTTCAGGCTGGTGGTGTCGTGGTGTCATGTGGGGAATATTTTCTTGGCACTCTTTGGGCCCCTTGGTACCAATTGAGCATCGTTGCAACGCCACAGCCTACCTGAGTATTGTTGCTGACCATGTCCATCCCTTATGACCACAATGTACCCAACTTCTGATGGCTACTTTTAGCAGGATAATGCGCCATGTCATAAAGCTGGAATCATCTCAGACTGGTTTCTTGAACATGACAATGAGTTTGCTGTACTCAAATGGCCTCCACAGTCACCAGATCTCAATCCAATAGAGCATCTTCGGGATGTGGTGGAACGGGAGATTGCATCATGGATGTGCAGCCGACAAATCTGCGACAACTGTGTGATGCCATCATGTCAATATGGACCAAACTCCCCTGAGGAATGCTTCCAGCACCTTGTTGAATCAATGCCACGAAGAATTGAGGCAGTTCTGAAGGCAAAAGGGGGTCCAACCCATTACTAGCATGGGGTACCTAATAAAGTGGCCGGTGAGTGTATATATATATATATCAGTATATATTGGATAACAAAATAGGTTAGAAACATTCAGTGTTTGATTGGGCACAGTCTAGACACACCAATGCTTATAATTGAAGCCAGGGCTGTCGAATAGGACCAAAAGATCTGCAACTGTTAAAGGGGTCCTATTATGCCCTTTTACAAAGTCTCTTTGTTTTTGGAGTGTACTAGAATATGCTTTCATGCTTGATTGTTCAAAAACATTATTTTCACATACTTTACATTATTACAGCACCTCTCTCCTCAGTCTGTCCCAAACACGTCATTTAGTTCCAGTTACGATGAAGCCTCTCCCTAAAATACAAACTGTGCTGTGATTGATTAGCTGGTCCATTGGTTTGTGATTGGAATCACTTAGCATGTTACATGTTAGCATGTAAATGAGCTCTAATCAGATGTAAATATTAAGGATTTAATAGTCATATTATTAAATCAATTTCAAACCAATTCAAGCCTGATACGGACTTAAAAATGTTAACAAACAAGAGGATGTTTCAGAACGGATTTCAAGTTTTGCAAGTACGGATTTTATACACCATATAATCATGATATTTGTTGGAAAACTATGATAATACAAACAGTAATCGATCAGAAACGTTCAGGTTTGTAACCTTGCAGATCTTTTTTCTGCTCAAACAGCAACATTACAGACTAAAAGGGAAAAAAACATAATAGGAGCCCTTTTAAATACCATATCGATACATGTTCTCATTTAATATTCACATTCAACGTGACAAGATATTTAAAAGGAAAGTTATGGATTAAATACAAGTTGAAATGTTGAAATTGTGTCTACATTAATGCACTTATAAACAGAAGTTTAAAGGGGACCTAATTGTGCCCTCTGTCAATGTTGAGTTTGTTTTGGGGTCAACTAGAATTGGTTTTCATGAATGTTCAAAAATTACTATTTTCACATATTTTCAGATCACTGCAACTCCTCTCATCCCAGTCTGTCAGTAACACTGTTTTGTTTCTATGAAGTGAAGCTCTGATTGGTTGGCTGGACCAGAGTGTTGTGATTGGTCAACCGCTTTAAGCGTGTTTCGGACATGTCACCAGCAGACATGGTAAGGGATTACACTTTTGATTCCCTAGAAGTTAGCCTCACCCTGGTACCTCTGACAAAAAAAAAATAAGATTGTTCCACTGGCTTTTGGATTATTGCAGAAAATAAGGTACACTGTAAAAATATCATTTGCTTAACTTAAAAAATTAAGTAACCTGGCCTTAAAAATTTTAAGTTCATTGAAATGGAAAAAGTGAGTTAATACAATGAAGGATATTGATTTAATCATCCGAAACTCAAAATTTTATGTTATCTGAACTAAAATAAATTAAGTTGATTTGACAAAAGAAAAAAATGTTGTGGTTACTAATCATGGAAAGACTAGCAAAAGCTTACAAGTTCTTAGATGTTTTGGTCACAAATGAATCAAACTTTTATGAATTTAGAATCATAAATACAATCGGCGAAAAGTCAAAAGCGTAAACTATAACAAATGATTGTTGGGTTAACTTAAAGTAAGTAAACCTATAGTTTACTTGAAATGAATACTTAATTAATACTTAGTTAATACAATGAAGGCTCAAAAATAAGAGGTAAGCGACCACAAGCGCGCGAAGGAAATTACATATTGTATTTTTAAGAATTTGAGTTAATACAATGAAGGAGATACTTGTTAGTAACCTCCTTTACAAGATGAAAAATGCAAGTTCATTCCCAAGTTTACTGATTTGCGTCTGTGGAGGGAAAAGTCTGCTTTGCGCAGGTGCACAATAGTAATGATACATGCGTCAGTGTACAAAGTCATTTGTGCCGGGTGCAAGATAAAGCCCATAGACTTCAATGTTGAGGCAGCAGAACATTAAACTGGGCAGGAAAACGTGTTGCTAGGCAACAGATGCTGAACAAAGCTAACCGACTCAGCATAAAGGCAGGATATTGATAGTGCCCATGCATGAGCACTAGAGCAAACCGTCAGTCTAGACTATGAGAAAAGACCACTAAGCAGGCTTGATATATGGTGAGCACTGATTTACTATGAAGAGAAAAAAAAATCACATGAGCCAATTAAATCATACTCAGACAGATCACTGTGTAAGTATTTGATCTGTCGCAAAGGTATCGTTAACATTTTCTAATCGTTATTCACAAAGTACATTTGTCTTTGTCAGGCTAAGGCGAAAGCTTGGAGTCCCATCAATTCTGCGATCGATTTACAGTAATCCACCTGAGCTGTACAGGGACCCTGTGAGCTCAGAGTCCCGTCAGCTCTGGAGCGTGGCCAGACCCAGGCAAACAGCAATGGGGAAAGTCCCCCGATCCCATTCATCACGATCTGTCACATCATTTCTGTGTAAATACAGTCAAAGGTCTGTATCTAGTCAGGATGACGGAGAGCATCAGTGAGTTGCAGCCATGCAAGTGACTGTGCTATTATCTTCATATAAAAACGTCTCAGACATTTTTAATAAAATTAGATTAAAAGATCTGCAAGGTTAATTAAATGACTTTTCTCTCATTTTTAAATACTCAGTTTCTCAAACCCTGTGTAAAGTGTCACCCCACAGACTTCCAGTGTAAGTGCATTGCTGTACAAGTTTTGTTTAATTTTACAGACCAAAGGGACGGATAGAAATTGATGTAAGGGATGCTGTCAAAAGTGCTTGTTCTTTAACGGGGAACAGCTCCCTCCAAAGTACAGTTATATTTTAACCCCTTAACCGTCACATCCCACAGGTGGGATTCTTGCCATTATATTTTTAAAACTATAATATCTTAGAAAATACCTTAAATAAGGACAAACTATATATCATTTGAAAGCTTACAATCTCTAGTTTCCATATTTGGTGACTGATTTTCAAAATAAATTACACAGGAGCCGTAATTTATCAATTTGCAACAAGAATATTTTCATACTCCTAAGGTGTGTTCAGACCTTTATTTTGAAATGGCAATGAACATGAAAAATCATGAAAAAAGGTAGAAACCTCAGTTTGTTTTCATGCCAAGAGTTCAAAAGATTGCATCCATTCAATTATTTTAAAAAAAAAGGTCTGAAAATGTTGTAAATATTAAGAAAAAATTAATAAATTCACCATTTGTGATGTGGCAATAAGCTATAATGCACATGCATGTTCTTCTTATGCGTTTCTTAGAGGTTGAATTCATATCAAAATCTGCCAAACTTCCCATACTACTTCTGAATAGGATCTCTACTTCATAAATTGTATGAAAATTGTGAAAATAATGGTTCATATCACTTAAAACACACATGGAAATGGAGGAACCCTTATATTGCCAGTAATGAAGTCTCAAATTTCTGTGAAATCTCACAGAAAGCTAATTTTTTAGATATCAACCTAAAATTTTAAACACAACTTGTTCAGATTTTTGACTTTGATTTTTCTGCAGTTTTAGAGTAGCCCAGGATTTATAAAATATATATTTTATATAAAATATGAATAATTATTTTTTTTACATTGTACATTTCCATAAACTCAAACTTCTATAACTTTGTTTCTATTTCACTTTCTTCATTTATTTCACTTCGACAAAAATCTGCAAAATGTCTTCTTTAAAACTGAGCCCAATCTTACATCTATATTCCAAAGCATTCTTGAATTACAACCATTTAAGTTTGAAATGTGCATTTCCATGTATATTCAAAAAAAGGGGGGTGGCAGTTAAGAGGTTAAAAAAAAACAGCCAAAAATCACAGAACTCTTTTGAATTTTTTTTTCTATTTTAGCATTTTCATTTGAAAAGTATGAAAATCCATCATAGAAACTTTAGATTGTCAGTGTTCATCATAGAAATATGTTCATCAGACAAAAAGTGAAATAACCATAAACCACCATTTTTATTGCGTGAAAAGGATTTCTATGTATTTTAAAATATGACGGCTGTCCCATAATTTAGGTGTCATTTTGACAACAATGAACAATCTTACTTCTAATAACAAAGTGTTTTTGTAAAGTCCGTGTAGTTGCTTACCAAAGAATAAAACAGTGCCAGTGTTTGATATGTTTGAAAAAAACTTACAGAATATTAGTGTGTCATTTCCAATCGAGCTCTCAAATTACGCAAAACTTGTAAAATAATATTCACGATACATACAATTCTAGCTATGACGTAGCCTTAGCAATTAAGGCACAGGAGATCACTACTTTGTTCCAAAACAATTTCCACCAATGTCCTTTCCACAACAAAATACTGTTAAATAAATATTTTGAGTGTGGTAGTTGTGTGGAGCTCTTTTTTTATTTTTATTTTTTATTAATTTTAGAATAAAATGTCAATTCTCCTGTGAAGCACTGACTCTAGGACATTGTTTAATAGTGTGAAAAAATTGCACTAAAAATACACAAAAAAGGTTTACTTTTATAAAAGTCCACAGGGCCAAAAGTGTTGAAGAAACTTTTTGAAGAAACATCTATTAACAGAATGCAAATGGTGAGCAGGAATATTAATCTCTGCAAAAGCAGAGTCAGCCTTTTCATTCTTAGATGCATATTCAAGCTTTCTTCTGTTAAATACAGCCATCTGCGAGGGGGTTTCTCAAACACTGCAATAACGCTAAATACACACTGTCGTGGCGAAGCTTCCTCAGGATCACTGCTAACAAGATGTTTAACTGAGATGAGAAGACTTCATTCTATACCACAAAAATGATCAATACTGGCAATGTTATTGATGGCAGCATTAAGCTCTGAGCAAAATGCCATCTTTTGTGTCGTCTTTTAAGGAAAGGGTTTCTAACTGTAAAACCTGTTGAGTTAGTTCAACTAAACCGTTTGAGAAAACCGATTGCCTTAAATCATTTAAGTTTATTAACTCAAACAATTTAAGAATAAAAACATATTTGATTTGTTTCCAAGTAACTCAATAACTTATTGTTAAGATAACTTGGGTAAATAAAGTTAATAGTACTAATTAGTTACTATAACTTAAATCTATGAAGTACACTGTAAACCCAAATAAGTTGGCAGAACTCAAATCAGTTTTAATAGTATAAACTTAGCTTTAAAATCGAATCTGCTGATGTAGTAAATGCTAACATATTAGAGTTATAAGCACTTACAAGCACAGAAGCACTTGCTGTATGAGTGTAATAATATAAAGGGATAATATGCTGTCAAATCAAGCTGAATGCACCACTTGTCACCATGATGGTAACTATCCTAAAGCCAACATTAACAGAAATTCTTCTAAATTAGCATAACAAAACATTAATCACTACTAAATCTCACACTTAACATTAATCTTACAAAAAAACAAAAAAACATTATATTGCACTTAATTTTAGCATTTACACTCTTTCGAGTGCCGTCGGCAAAGCATGCTGGGAAATATTCCCAGCCGTTTCAGTTAAACTTAAGTTCGTCTAAATTAAAATAAATAATTTCATAAAACTCAAAACAATTAAACAGTTCAGTTTACTTAAAATATATGAGTTCTGTGAACTTGAAAGAAAAAGAAAGTGCTAAATACTCATAAAAATTAATTTGACTGAACAAATTCATTGAATTTAAGTTTGTCCTACTCAAACCAATTAATAATTTTGACTGTTAGGGTTTACAGATCGCACGCGGTGCAAGGGAGTAAACAAATAGAGAAAAGTTTTATTGAGGTCAAGTTAAGATGGACTTAAACCATTACTAAATTATATATTTTTTATCTTTACATTTGCATCATCAAATTTTATTTTCAATCAGTAGCATTTTAAGGGTATTTTACAGTAAGAAACAAATCTTTTAAAAGTTAATTTCTGACAACATAAAAAGTCAATTGTTTCCAAGAAATATATATCTATATTTATATACACTCACCGGCCACTTTATTAGGTACACCTGTCCAACTGCTCGTTAACACTTAATTTCTAAGCAGCCAATCACATGGCGGCAACTCAGTGCATTTAGGCATGTAGACATGGTCAAGACAATCTCCTGCAGTTCAAACCAAGCATCAGTATGGGGAAGAAAGGTGATTTGAGTGACTTTGAACGTGGCATGATTGTTGGTGCCAGAAGGGCTGGTCTGAGTATTTCAGAAACTGCTAATCTACTGGGATTTTCACGCACAACCATCTCAGGGTTTACAGAGAATGGTCCAAAAAGAAAAAACATCCAGTGAGCGGCAGTTCTGTGGACGGAAATGCCTTGTTGATGCCAGAGGTCAGAGGAGAATGGCCAGACTGGTTCGAGCTGATAGAAGGGCAACAGTGACTCAAATAACCACCCGTTACAACCAAGGTGGGCAGAAGAGCATCTCTGAACGCACAGTACGTCGAACTTTGAGGCAGATGGGCTACAGCAGCAGAAGACCACACCGGGTGCCACTCCTTTCAGCTAAGAACAGGAAACTGAGGCTACGATTTGCACAAGCTCATCGAAATTGGACAATAGAAGATTGGAAAAATGTTGCCTGGTCTGATGAGTCTCGATTTCTGCTGCGACATTCGGATAGTAGGGTCAGAATTTGGCGTCTACAACATGAAAGCATGGATCCATCCTGCCTTGTATCAACGGTTCAGGCTGGTGGTGGTGGTGTCATGGTGTGGGGAATATTTTCTTGGCACTCTTTGGGCCCCTTGGTACCCAATTGAGCATCGTTGCAACGCCACAGCCTACCTGAGTATTGTTGCTGACCATGTCCATCCCTTTATGACCACAATGTACCCAACTTCTGATGGCTACTTTCAGCAGGATAATGCGCCATGTCATAAAGCTGGAATCATCTCAGACTGGTTTCTTGAACATGACAATGATTTCGCTGTACTCAAATGGCCTCCACAGTCACCAGATCTCAATCCAATAGAGCATCTTTGGGATGTGGTGAGAACGGAGATTCGCATCATGGATGTGCCAGCCAACAAACTGCGGCAACTGTGTGATGCCATCATGTCAATATGGACCAAACTCCCTGAGGAATGCTTCCAGCACCTTGTTGAATCTATGCCACGAAGAATTGAGGCAGTTCTGAAGGCAAAAGGGGGTCCAACCCGTTACTAGCATGGGGTACCTAATAAAGTGGCCGGTGAGTGTATATTTTAACAGTATATTTAAATAAATCAATTTTTCTCACTCTGACAAATATATACATAGAAAAACATATAAATAAATATTTTTATTAAATGAGATGTTCAGACATGTCTTATGTTTTATGCATAGTCTAAAACATTGAAATGGACAAATGCAACGACCCTCACTCTCTGTGCAGTGGCGTGAGCTGATTTTGTGGTGGCCTGCCAGTGTCCCCAGATGGGCAGTAGTGGGCACTGAAGCCCAGGGCAGCCTGGTACATTCAAGCACACTCATGTATCAGCCACCCCACTGTACATCTGCACATTCAGGCCCTCCAGGTGTTGCTCCCCCTGCTGGGCAGGAGCAGTGCGCTCGCTGCTTTGCAAAAAAGCAGGGCTTATATAAGTGGCCTATTTTGAAGGTATAGAACAAGTGTCACCTCAAGGTAAGAATGTGGAGCAGTGGATGACATCATGTGCTGATTGAATGATTATGAAACAAGATGCGAACGAGTACACGAAATGCAAGTGTAAGCAAAATGTGTGGAACTCGTATCAAAGCATTTAGAAACATTTCCCAATGACAATTGATTTACAAGAAAATCAGAGAATGTAATGGTCGTCTGAAAATATGATTATAAACTACAGTAAAATGAAATCTATTGCCAAATTAAAGTCACATTTAGTCTTTTTGCTACTGTAAATTTTGCTTTAATGAGTTTAACCTCTTTGCAGCAATACAATAAAACAAAAAAGGATATTTATTATTCTGTACGAAATGTTTTTTTTTTCCTTTGAATGACAGGAATTCCCACCGTCTAAAACCTGGATATACAAAGCCGAAAGTTTCTACTGAAGAAATGTGTACAATTAATCAAAATTACACAACTCAATCAGCATTTTTCTAGCTATGCCCAGCTTTAAAATATTTTGTTGTAGAAATGTTAAGTAAAAATATTTTTAAAAATGTTTATTCAGTAAATCACAAACAACTAGAAAAGTTATTAGGGTTTCAGAATTTTATTACGGACAACAGAGTCAAAAATGGTAGAAAACTAATGGAATAGGTGATATGCAAATTTGGATGGGCATATTTATGAAAGACATTTCATAGATAAATATTCCTCAAACATTCGGTATGCTTACTAGGACTAGATGTTAAAATCCCTTGATAATCAGCAAGCGCTGTTGTTGGAGATGTCCTCTTGGGGTGGGGTTGGATTGGGGGATGACCACCTGGTGCCTCCAATACGACACATACCTCAGTTGTGTACCCCGGCCTCATTGGGTGTTTCGGCCTTTTATCACAATACACCCTCACCCGAGGCTGGCCCACCACAGGCTGATCAGACCTGGGTGTGTGTCGCACTGGAGGCTCCATGAGGTCACTTGCTAGCCCATACTATTTAAATGTAAACTAGTAAAGCATTACATACAAACTCCATTTAAACCCTTTTGTGCATAACTAGCCTTACGTGTGTATTTTTTTACATCTTACATTACTTGACTGTTCAGCATTCAAAATGTAACCAACATTGGTATTTGCATAATTAATTTGCATAAATAACTAGTTTGGTCTTCATCTATTAGCATGACTGATTGGTCTTGTTTTCCTTGCATAATTTAATTGTATACCCAAAACTCTACAGTACATAAAGTTACATGCTGAATCGTGACATATGGCAAAGTTGCCTTTCAAGCACTTTCTAAACACAGTGTGTATAAACCTTGACTACACACATTCCATTCAGAATTAATCCACCTCCATAAATTTCATACAATTTAATCATTTCACCATGGCAACAAGTATTTAAACTGACGACTGATGCCGATGGTCCTCGCTACAATATAAGCGTGTTTGCATTGCCTCTCCCTTAATCATACTGTACATTGATGCATAATACGTTTTTTTTTCGGTAGTTTTGTTGGAAGC
The DNA here is from genome assembly GCA_030378365.1 of Hybognathus amarus. NCBI lineage: Eukaryota > Metazoa > Chordata > Actinopteri > Cypriniformes > Leuciscidae > Hybognathus > Hybognathus amarus. The sequence goes on along the minus strand of JAQIUQ010006101.1, from coordinate 63,725 downwards.
AGGGTAAAATTTCTTTAAACGAATGGAAATGTTCAAATCCACCTTCCAAGGTTAATTTGGCCGCTAAAAAGAGATCACTGAGTTAACAAGAGCAGCACATGAGCAACAGCACAGATGGGCCGATAACACGCTATTAACTCACTGAATTGGAGTGCATTGCTGTCTTGAGTACATATTCATCTTGTTTGCCATACTGTTTACATCGCTTGATTACAGATTAGTGTGAGATGAGTGCACATGTTGGACAGACCTTAATCCTCTTAAAAAAAATAAAAAAATAAAAAAAGTTAAAAAATAAAATAAAAAGGAGTTATGAGCCACTAGGATATTTCTGAAAATAAGCAGATTAAGTTCCTCTATTGTAACATAATAAGCATTATAAACAGAAGCAGTAAACCTATTAAATTATGACATTTAAGTGTGAACTTCAGTAAAAAAAATAATTATAACATTGTTTAAACTAATGGTTCTTAAAGGGTAAATAAACCCCTGGTCAGAGCCTGACTCCACCCACTGGCAATATTTGAAAAATGCTTAAAAAAAAGGGGGCAGACCCCAGCGGAGATAGAAGGGACAAAATAGATGCTAAAACACTCTATCCTGATCGTTTTCAATACTCACAATTCCAACTCCTGACTCGCTACAGTGGTTTTGACAAAACAAACTGTTTTTATACTGACGCTCGTACCAAGAGCGTGGTGAGCTGAAACCTGCGTACGTCACGAAAGAACCGCTAACATGACATCCAACAGAAAAATTCAACTGCAGTAGCCACCGTTCAACCTGAAGAGGGCAGCACTAAGACGTTTTTACACCATATATTGTAGAAATAAAACACTTTATACACAAATGTCAAAAAAGTTACTCGAATCAATGACTGGTATTAATAAAGATCCATTCTTAAAGATCATTAACTAAAAAAAGTTGGTTTAGGGTTTAGTTACTCTTTAACAATGGGCCACGTTGGACAACTGTTATGGATGACTTAAACGGTTTTAAATGAATCCATTATTATAAGAGGTAGAAGGGGGTATTTGTTAATATTTTAAATATGAGGAAAAAACAAAACACTAAACTTGGTTAAGGCATTTGTCTTACTACATTATTTGTAACAAAAGGCAAACTACAGCTTTTTATTTATGCAAAAAAGGCATATAAAACAGAAAGCTCACATGAAATAGCATACATTGACGACTAATTAATCTTTAATTTGTTCGCTCTTGATTTTGCATGACAGCCTGGCCAAACATTATGCATATGCTCACATAATTTCTACAATGCATTTTAGCAATATTTGACTAAAGAGTGAAGATGTCAATTTACATATAGGCGAGACATCATTTTTGTCCACTACTAATCTAACTATTAAACTGTTAAAAAGACATAAAATCAATATAAATTATATTTACAGTGCTTGAAATGTCTGGAATCACAAATGAATCATTAATTAGTTTAATATATCAATACTCCCTGTTTCTGTCAGTGGACTTTGAATACACCGACATTTTAACCAGATTCGTTCTGGTTCAGTTCAGTTCTAAGAAACACTTTTATATCAATTGTTTGCAGATGGCAACTTTTTTCACATCATATACTTTTGCAAGTTGAACTTGACTTTAAATGTGATTTTCTATAACCTCACCAGCAGGTATGCAGCATTCTGTTAAGTATTAGATGCACATGTACATTGTCCAAACAATTTTTAATTGCAAATAGATAGCAAAGAGAGATAAATCTATTAAAGCGAGTCAATAACACTGTTCTCATCGCAAGACAATATGTGGGGAAAAATGCTACAGGCACGCTGATAAACCTCGCTCAAAGAATTGATTTTAAAACCAGAAGCAACCACAATAAAAAAAGTACACAGGCCACCAATGCAGCCTTCAACCAAACACACACACGAGTCATATAACCCACCATTATGGGGTAATCAAATTCCCCATGATGAAAAAGTAATAGAGATTGGGGAATGTAGCCTGCGGTTGTAGTGTGAAATTTCTAATAATACAGTGATAGACTGGCCTTTAACAACACTCACGGCAGTCGTGTGTTATTATGATATCATAATAAAAATGCCCAGAACTAATCTAGATTCTTTTCAATTTTTTTTTTTTACAAGGAGAAGGAGGTTATGAGGGGTGAAAGGCTCCTCATATTCTGTAAATAAGAAAACCCACCCAGCAAAGATAGTAGGATAGACCTGTAAATTCGCAAACTGTCTTTGAGACAAAATAAATCCTACAAAACAGATTTGATTTTCTAGTTTGGATTTTTTCACCTGGGTTGTTCAGTGTTGTTCAGTCGATGCTTACCTTCATAGTTTAGCTCCATGGAGACCAAAACCAAGAGCAACATCCCTCCTGAGCGTTTACGTCGCACATGACAGTGCATCAGGCCGAAGCTGGTGCATCAGCTGTCTCTACAGGACACCAGAAGCTTGGGGATTATGATGGCAATCCTAAGAGAAGCAAGAGAAACAATGAATGAACAAGAAGTGAAGGGTATGAGCAGCTCTTTTATTTGACTTTTGGAGAAGTGTAGCCCTGTTTTTGAGCTGCCTGGGTGTCTGTTGTTTTACCTTCTAAAGGGTTATTCACACAGAACATGTTTTTGTGTTTAAAACCTCAAGAAGCAAGGCTGGGGAAAAGTTTAACTTATTTTAACTTGATTTAAAAATGCCATATCATGCGCAAGACGCTGCAAAAGACAGGATTGCATTGGTCAAGGATGTCTAACTAGCGCATGTTTTCAAAGAAAAACAACAAAATGCAAAAGCTTGAGGTTTTGAGATGCGTTTTTTTTTTTAAGTTGAACTCTTTTAATTTGAGTGCCACGTTTTAGAATAACCTAAAACCCGAGATACAAGGGAAGAGCAAGACTGTAAAAAAGTATGGACGTAGTGCCCGTGACGTCACCTCTAGGTTTCTGAAGATCGCTTTTGAAGCCTAAAGTGGGCGGGGCCTGTCATCGCCATCTTGGCAGCGCGCCACCTCCCGCAAAGAGGCGGGACGTGGGTGGAGCTGAGGTGCTAATGCTATATGCTACTGGCCTCGGGCTAACAGCAACAGCAGCGGCAATCCAGCTGTCACTCAAGTCCCTTAATTATGCAAACCTTTAAGGCTTAATATAATTTAAACAGATGAGTTGAAAAAAAATTCACCCCCTCACAGTCATCATAAAGGGCAAAATTAGCGACATGGACCAAAACAACTATTTGCCACCAGGCTGTAAACGTGTTTTTTTCTGCTGTGAAGTTTGGCATTTTAACATGGGTGCGAATACCTACGCTATCTCACGACCAATTCGTACGAATTTGTACGAGTGATTAAAAAGTCGCTAATTCGTACGAATTCATACGATTTGTCTAAATCCTCGTGATGGGTAGGTTTAGGGGCGGGGTCAGGGGTAGGTCATTCGTACGAATTCATACGAATTGGCTAATTCGTAAAATATGTATGATTTAGCAAAATCGTACTAATTTGATACGATTAGAGGTCATACGAATTGTTACGAATTAGCCACCTCGTAAAATTTGGTACGAATTCCCTGTAAGATCGGGTTGGAGATACAGATTTGACTCAAGTGGCCACTCAATGAATTGCAGTTTAATTCACTTCCGTGTTGGTTTCAAGAGAGAGCGGGGAGGTTGCCGCTTGGAAAAGACACAAGCGCATCAATCAGCGCCCAACGTCCGTCCAGCGCAGGTTTACATAGAAAAACAATGAAAAGGTAGTGCAGTGAGTGGAATGCAACAACACGTTCAGTGTGAACGGCCCCTTTGGCACCACTGGAACAAACAAAGGCAATGCTAAGCTAAAATACAAATATTAAGTGAAATTGTAGATCAGTAAAATATTATCTGACAAATGAAAAAGAAATGTTGATATTCTAAATAGCTATATTTTATTTAATACCAAAAATCAATGAAATAGTAACATTTTTACAAATGTTACCCAATATGTACATTTTATTTATTTATATTATTTTTAGAACAAGATTAGCTTAGCGACGTGCTCAACCACAACAGCATTGTTGCCACATCTTGCTTAGTATTTTGTATTCTTTGTTCTATAAAAGATCTCGAAAAAATACTAAGCAAAATTACTTAAAAGATTAGGTCTTGTTTTCTTTAAATTACTTATTTTAGTACATTTTTGTTTAAAGCTACACTGTGTAACTCTTTTAGTTTATTCTCAGCTAAAAACACTTAGTTCTTTCAAAAATATGTGCTCATTAATGTATATTTACTCGTTCAAGTAATAAAGTATTTTCGTGAGTGTATAATATGCCATTGAAAATACATACGGGTAAGGGGTTATAAGGTTGGTCGCCATGTTGCCCCTCCATCTTGAAAGTACATTAGCCAAAGAGGGACATACCCGTTAATTCAAGCTTCGCCTTTCGCGTTTACGTTTGAGTTAACACTCATGGACGAGGTCGAACTGGAAGCCATGTTAATCTTGGACTACATTGGCCACCGTAGGAGTTAAAACGAAATTGGAACAGAAACTAATCTTAGTTTCTTAGTTGACCATTCCCTGGATGGTCCTACCTTTTCACCGCTAGATGGGGTAAAAATCTAGGGCCCTATAATTTCTGCGATCACGGAATAAAAAGGACACTCTTTTTACAACTAAAATAACAGTAAAGGGTAAAAAAATTAATTCCCAAACATTTAAACGGAAAAAAACGGAATTTGGGAAAAAATAAAATGGAATTTGGGAAAGAATAAAACGGATTGTATAGGGCCCTAAAAATCACACAGTCGCTTTAAAACAAGAAAAGATTTACCTCAGTGAGGTTAAAAATAAATAAATCTAAGGTTTAAGAATGTTTAGATATTTGTGAGTATAGCCTAATCCTGAGTAAGAAAATATTTTGGCAGTGTAAATAAAGCCTTGATTAAAAATTGCCCAAATTATAACAAAATATTGTCCATGCTACATTCACACACCCAATAAGACAACGCATTCAGTACAAGGAGTGAGCGCCGGGGTGTGCAAGAGAGCCGCAGATTGTGTGTTTGTGTGTGCCGTTGCAGAACATGATGTCCTGGGACTTAATTATTCCACACAGACGCATCACTCTCACTGAAGGAACCCTAATTGAGGGATTCAGAACAAACACACAACAACGTACACAACTGCCCCTCCCACTCCCCAAAGAGACCTCAGCTGACTGCCAAGGGCAATGTCACTGGGACAGCCCAGCAGATGGGCCTTTCAGTTTTCGTTTCTGATGCGAGCGCTTGCTGGTCCCATGGCAGACTGGTTGCAGCAGGTTATGCTCCATATGTTTGCTTTATCTATGAAGTGTTACCAAAATCTACTTAGTTGTGTGGCTGTGAGGGGTAATGCAAGTTACAACACTGGGTGTTATTTATAGACAAGCTAAAAGGAGTCCACTGTAAATGTGCTAATGATGTTAACATATCAGGACTGTTAAACATATCCCGAGAGACAATTCCCGACATCCAATATCAGAGAAGAACAATATCCACCATCCATGTAGAACAAAAGCCTGTGTCTAATTCTTTGCCTGTGTGTGTGTATTTGTGTTGTGTGTGAGAAGAACAGAACTAATCTCTCTTCCATTCAACATTGGAGTAACACTATAATCTGCTCACGAGTACTGCAAGGTTCAGGTACAGATGGGTGTGTGTGTGTGTGTAATGGAGTTTAAAAATAGAAACGGGTATTTCAAAGGAAATATTATGAGAAAGGAAGAGCTCCACTAATCAAATCACACATTACTCTTGTTTCTATAACCATCCTTGTTATTTGCAAGATGATCAAATATCAGATAATCAAGACTATAATCAAAAATAAAAAATGTAGTCTATCTAGTGCGGGGGTTTCAAACATTTTGTTCCTATGTGCCCCCAAATATAATGATCAAAACCCATTTACACTTAATTAGAATTTTAATTAAATGATAAATTAAAATTAAATAATTCTAATAAAATTAATAAATAAATAAAATGAATAAAATTTGCATTAATTCAAATAAAATATTAAAATACAAATAATCTAGAAAATACTTACTTTGTATCAAGTTTATCTTAGAAAAACAATTTCAATTCTTTTAATTTCAGTGTATATATATATATATATATATATATATATATATATATATATATATACATACTACCGGTCAAAAGTTTAGGGTCGGTAAGATTTTTCATGTTTTTAAAAGAAGTCTCTTCTGCTCACCAAGGCTGCCATTTTTTGATAAAAATACACAAAAAAACACAGTAATATTGTGAAATATAATGACAATTTAAAATGACTTTTTTATGTTATTATATATTAAAATGTAATTTATTCCTCTGAAAAAAAGCTGAATTTTCAGCATCATTACTCCAGTCTTCAGTGTCACATGATCCTTCACAAATCACTCTAATATGATGATTTTATGCTCCAAAAACATGTATGATTATTATCCATGTTGAAAACAGTTTTTTACATTTTTATTTCAGGATTCTTTGATGAATAGAAAGTTCAAAGAACAGCATTTATTTAATTAGAATCTTTTCTAACATTATAAATGTCTTTACTGTAACTTTTGATCAATGTAACTCATCCTTGATGAATAGAAGTATTGATTTCTTATTTATTTCCCCAAAAAATAAAACACAAATTCTTACTGACCCCAAACTTTTTAAAGGGTGTGTTTAATGTAACAAAAGCTTTCCATTTCAGATAAAAGCTGTTCTTTTGAACTTTCTATTCATCAAAGAATCCTGAAATAAAAATGTAAAAAACTGTTTTCAACATGGATAATAATCATACATGTTTTTGGAGCATAAAATCATCATATTAGAGTGATTTGTGAAGGATCATGTGACACTGAAGACTGGAATAATGATGCTGAAAATTCAGCTTTTTTCAGAGGAATAAATTACATTTTAATATATATTAACATAAAAAAGTCATTTTAAATTGTCATAATATTTCTAAAATATTACTGTTTTTTTTGTGTATTTTTTATCAAAAAATTGCAGCCTTGGTGAGCAGAAGAGACTTCTTTTAAAAACATAAAAAAATCTTACCAACCCTAAACTTTTTGGACCAGTAGTATGTATATTTTATATATATATATATATATATATATATATATATATATATATATATATATATATATATATATATATAGACAGGCCTACAAAAAGGAAAGAAAGATAAAAAAAGATTATGTGCTAGCTAATAAAAACACAACTTTTATCTCAGCTTTTTTACAGCCCTCATATAATCTTTTTGTGCCTGCCTCTGAGTACCCAGACCATGGTTTGAAAACCCCTGTTAAAATATAAAGTTAAAATATATACTGTATATATAAATATGTATATATATATATATATATATATATATATATATATATATATATATATATATATATATATATATATATATACACACACACACACACACACACACACACACAACCGGCCAAACGTTTTTAGATCAGTAAGATTTTTTTGTGTTTTAAATGAAGTCTCTTCTGGTCACCAAGCTGCTTTATTTGATGAAAATAAAAATGACAAACAGTAATATTGTGAAATATTATGACAATTTAAAATGACTGTTTTCTATTTTAATACATTTTGAAATACATTTCTGAAAGACATTTTGAATACATTTCTGAATTTTCAACATCATTACTGTTGCTGATTACACATCAGTTTTCAGTGTCATGATCCTTCAGAAATCATTCTAATATGTCGATTTTATGCTCAAAAAACATAATTTATTATTTTTAATGTTGAAAACAGTCGTGTACCATTTTCCCCCAAAATTCTATGATGAATATAAAGTTCAAAAGAACAGCATTTATTTAAAATATAATCTTTTCTAACATTATAAATGTCTTTACTGTAACTTTTGCTCAATTTAACTCATCCTTGATGAATAAAAGTATTTTCTAATTTCTTTCCCCAAAAAATAAAAAATAAATTCTTACTGACCCCAAACTTTTGAATGGTAGTGATTAATGTTACAAAAGCTTTCCATTTCAGATCAATTCTGTTCTTTTGAACTTTCTATTCATTAAAGAATCCAGAAATAAAAAATGTAAAAATAGTTTTCAACATGGATAATAATCATAAATGTTTCTTGAGCATCATATTATAATAATTTCTGTAGGATCATGTGACACTAGTGACACATGTGACACAGAGTAATGATGCTGTAAATTCAGCTTTGATCACAGGAATGAATTACACTTCACTATATATTCACATAGAAAACCACTGTTTTAAATTGTAATAATATTTCACAATATTAATGTTTTTTTGTGTGTATTTTTTATCAAATAATTGCAGCCTTAGTGAGCAGAAGAACTTCTTTTAAAACACTGATCTAAAACTTTTGACCGGTAGTGTGTGTGTGTGTATGTGTATATATATATATATATATATATATATATATATATATATATATATATATATATATATATATATATATATATATATATATATATAATTTAACAAACTTTTTTGTCTTCAGGAAAGCACCAAACACCAAATTTGCATCATAACAACACAGTCTGAAACACCTCACTGGCTGTAATGCTAAAGATAAACAGTGAAAAGTACTATTTTTCAGAAACTAGGTCTACTGGCCAAAAATCTACACGAATATAATAAAGTATTTACAACTGAAAACTGCATCTACCATGCCAACCCACCAAACCATGACCTCTTGGTCAACACAATAAAGCCAAATGCATTGTCGAGCCATCATGGCCGTGTAATTTCAGCGTTGCTAGCCTCACCACACATGGAATTGCAAACATAATTAACGTTATATTTTTTCAAATGAGTCTTCCCGTCTTGACAGGAGTCACAAAAACAGTTTGTCCAAAACTACAGTTAAGTTAGCCAAAAGACGACATACTGGTCTGGTCAAAACAAACAGAGTTTAGGGCACAGAGCAACAGTGTTTACATATTTTGGGGATAAAACAACTTAATAATAGCTTTCTCTGCATTTGAATCTGTGACTAAGAAAGCATTTCACCTCTAAATGAAGTCAAAGCTTCATTTGGAAGGAGGACATAATTTATAATATATTTCACCGGTATTTTTGTACTTCAGACTCACCTGCAATTTTGAAGCGTTTAAGATTTTGAAAGTAGGCCGCCGCAGTTCTGTCGCCATCTACTGGACTAAGCGCGCGAGCCGTCAACACGGGATGTTTTGTCGCAAATCAGGAACTGTCGTAACATAAATTTTCCTTAGCGGCAGCTTTACACAGATACACGTGTATTCAGAGTTGTGAAGATACATGTAAGTTACACACTGTGAATATAAATACAGCTTTTAAGATGTTTAAACATAGAATATCGTCCGTATATTGGCAATAATTACGTCTATAAGGGGTGCTTTTATATTATGTCTGTTAAAATTGAAAGCTAGTTTTGCATGCGAGGTGGCTAACTGGCTAACAATAATCTTCGAGCCGAGTTTTCTTACACTAATCGCTGGCTTCTGAAAATACTAAAATATATACGGGTGGTTGGTTATGAAGATGACAATAGATATGTAAGGGTTTCATGTCTGATATCTGAATGCTTCTGTAAATAATATATAAACTGGTTGGTTATGAAGATGACAACAGATATGTGAGGTCCGATATCTGTAGTGACTAATTTTACACAATTTAACGCAAGTGTTTCACTAGATTGACAGGCTACAGTACAGGAGTGATGGAGTCTTTAATAATGCGTTATTGAGGCGAATCGGGTGTCTTAATGATGGAGATGACAAAAATGTGGAAATATCAGAGAAATATTAAGTAAACATTGTGTTTTACAGCCCACTAAGAAAATAATACTTTTATCTCTGAATATATATATATATATATATATATATATATATATATATATATATATATATATATATTAATCCACATAGATATAAGTATCCTTTTCTTTATATTATATATCTAAAGTTATGTGTGCGTGCACACTGCATATATCTATCTATATATATATATATATATATATATATATATATATATTTATTATTATTATTTTGTCTTTTTTCTTACCTTAGTTTCCATCAGCATGGCAAAGAGTTTACGCAGCAAGTGGAGGAGGAAGATGAGGGCAGAGAAAAGAAAGAAAAATGCCCCCAAAGAACTGGCACGACTCAAAACAGTGCTGGGTCAGGGAGAGAAAGGAGAGATCACCATGAAAGATGTAGCCGAGATCGCCACCGTGGTGCCACCTGAGAAAGTGAAGGAGAAATCAAAAGATGCAGAGATGCATGAAGAAGATGGTGAGCTTTCATAGAAACATTTAGCACTTCTAATTATAGGTATTTTATCATATTCACCTTTATCTGTTGCTTCTTTTGCAGAAGATGGTGGCAAGATGGATTTGGACACTAAACGCAATAAAAAGACAATGTTGGACGATCAAGGGCGGTATTCGGTCTTGGATGAACCAAAGGGAGGCAAAGAAAGTGAAAGCCAAACGTTTAGCTAAAAAGGGAAAGCCTAAGAAGACGAGGAAGAGTCTCGCCTGAGTAGTTGAAGTGAAATGCTTGAGCATGGACATTATTCCAGTATCAGCTGCCTGGGAGTCTCGCTGTGCATCAGCTTTCATGTACAGTTTGTACGTTTCTATGGACTTTTTTGCATGACCTCGGTGCATAAATATTCTTTACAGTGTTTGCAATTGTGTTGACAGACACTGTAATGGGCGAAGGAGAGTAAAAACACTGTACGTTACCTGCATTCAGCGTACCACACATGACTGACTCTTCCAATAAAAGTCTCTTTTTTCTCTAGTCCAATCCATGTCATTCTGTGGGTCTGCTTTACTTTAAAGTTGTGAAGTATTATGTATTTTCTTTGCAGACAGAAATATTATGGATGTGCATCCTGTTTTTTATTGCAATAAATCCAATATATCTCATGGGAAATTTTGTCTTTTATTTTGTGGTCAACACAGAATATTGAGCAAAAGCCATTTTCTTGGCATATAAATCTTGGAAGTATAAAATGATGTATCTCTATAAAGCTCAATGGTACATTTTTGTACCAAGCAAAAGTCTTTATAATTGCAATAAAGTTAGAAATTAAAAACTAACACCTTAAAATATTACTGCTACCATATTTTTTGTTTTAAAGTTAGGGCCTTGGCAAAAATGTCATTGTGTAGTTACATTTATTTCATGTGTCATAATATATACACTACCATTCAAAATACATCTTATAAAGAAATTAATACTCTAAATGAGCACTAATGCATTAAATTGATCAAAAGTGACAGTAAAAATATTTCAAATAAATGCTGTATACTTTCATTAAACAAACCAATATGTAAAAGAAAATGGTCATAGTTTTTTTTAGCAGGACAACTGTTTTCAGCATTGATAATAATAATAATGATGCTGAAAATTCAGCTTTGCCTTTTTATTTTAAAATATATGAAAAATCGTCATATTCCAATTGTCATATTTCATAATGTTACTTTATTTTACTGTATTTTTGATCAAATAAATGCAGCCATGGTGAATATAATAGACTTTACAAAATCCGAACCTCAAACGTTTGAACGGTAGTGCAAATAATCATATATATATATATATATATATATATATATATATATATATATATATATATATATATATATATATATATATATGAAGAGTTCAGATGCAAAACACTCTAAATGCCATTTGAAATTTTCTTCTAAAATGATCATTTTTATCAAGCTTGTATATTTAAGTTCAGTAATTTCACTTAAATGACAATTAATAGGTAATCTTCATTGCCATTTAAGTGAAATTACTGAACTTAAATATACAAGCTTGATAAAAATGATCATTTTAGAAGAAAATTTCAAATGGCGCTTAGAGGCTTTTGCATCTGAACTCTTCATTCATATATATATATATATATATATATATACCCAATCTAACTTATCTTTGTAGAAAACAGTTCATGTCCATGTAATCTGGTAACTAACCATGTGACTTGAAGGAAAATGTTGTCCAGTTAATAGATACAGGCTCATTAAAACATGTATATTGCACTTGTATGTCAGAAAAATGAAATAAAAGAGATTTGTTGGCAAGTGGCAAATACACATACATTTGATCATTGACTATCAGTAACTACATAAGCTCCACAAAAGTAGAAGGAAACAAGCCTGTGCGACCATGACACGTTCCTTTCCACCAACCCTCATCCACCATCTCAATGTTAGTGATGATGTCATCTGGCATGAAGGAGAGCTCATCACTGGCCTCTGCAAAAGTATGATTAAAAATAAATTAAGAGTCAGTAAAGAAGCTATTCAGGCAGATACAATGTCGTTAATCAGTTGCTGTGATGGTTGTATGTACCTCCTTGGTAGTCATAAATGGCTTTGGCTGTATTTCCCCTCCACTTAGATCTTCATAATCGTTATCAACAGCAACTGAAAAAACAGTTGTTAACAATCACAAAAATGTATAGCACTTGTAATTTGAACCATCTATTTGATCACACAGTGAGAACATGTAGTAAATAGTGTGTGTCAAACCTGTGCATGAGCTAATATCCTCATAATCTTGGTCCTGAGGTATGGGCATGGGGTCAGGATCACATTCAGAATACGTTGGCTCCTCCTCCTCCTCTTCAATCGGGTCATCTGAGCGGGGCGGAAGAGATGGCGGCTCCTCATAGTCCGGCTCCACCTGAAACACACAGATCAGCAATTCTCTCAGTACATGAGCTTAAAAACACTTGACAACAGTTTATTACTTTGACTTAATTGTGTCTTACATTTAAACAACTTACTTCATGCATACACAAGAATCAACTATAAAACTGTTAAAGAAAATATGTATGCACTGCTATGCAGTTCTGTGTAGTTTTACCACAATATTATGCGTTTGCTAAGGTCAGTTACGCTTTATTTTTAATGTCATTGGAGTGAAATTATACATTTAAGTACTGAGTAACATTAATCAACTACATGTACACACTAGGGTTTGGTTTAAGATTAGTTGCATGTCATTACTGTTATTATTACAGTAAGTTCAGTGGTGTAAATTCCAGGGGTCAGAAAGTAAAAGTCCTGCCATATGTTTATTCCATTGAACTGAGCCAGTTAATTTCCCTAATTCATTTCACATCTCCTCGCTGGAAAACTGAGCGAATTAACAAATCCAGGTGATTGTGGAGGACTTTTACTTTCTGAACCTGGACTTTACACCTCTGAGTAAGTTAATGTAACTTATATACTGTATAATAAAGTGTTAGCATAGGGTTGTTTCCGATTAATGAATCTGTCAGTCGTGACTAGCTGAGTTGATTTCTCCAACGATGCATCATACTAAGGTAGAGAAGCAGCGAACTACATCATTGTACGGGAAACGCACCCCTAGGTAGGAGTTGTGTGTTGTGAACATTGTCTAAACATTTTTTTTTTTTCAAAAGAGCAACAAGCAACAACAATATAGCACAAAGGGTCTTGCCTGAGTTTCTGCCTCTGGTTCATCTCTAGGAATTTCAGGCAGTCTTCTGAACAACGCCTCTGGGGGATTCCGGGGTGCTGGCACAGATGGAGGTCTCTGATTCTCTTCCTCCTCTTCATGCTCGCTCTCCTCCTTAAAAGAGAAGTGTTATTAGTGTATGAAGAAGAAAAGGCTGGTGTGCGTGGGTGGGCTATCTATTGTTGTCATGTAAAGTGCAGCGAGCATCTCTCTTTTCTCTAATATATATATATATATATATATATATATATGTATATACACTTACCTAAAGGATTATTAGGAACACCATACTAATATTGTGTTTGACCCTTTCGCCTTCAGAACTTTCTAAATTCTACGTGGCATTGATTCAACAAGGTGCTGAAAGCATTCTTTAGAAATGTTGGCCCATACTGATAGTTGCATCTTGCAGTTGATGGAGATTTGTGGGATGCACATCCAGGGCACGAAGCTCCCGTTCCCACCACATCTCCAAAGATGCTCTATTGGGTTGAGATCTGGTGACTGTGGGACCATTTTCTAGTACAGTGAACTCATTGTCATGTTCAAGAAACCAATTTGAAATGATTTGAGCTTTGTGACATGGTGCATTATCCTGCTGGAAGTAGCCATCAGAGGATGGGTACATGGTGGCCATAAAGGGATGGACATGGTCAGAAACAATGCTCAGGTAGGCCGTGGCATTTAAACGATGCCCAATTGGCACTAAGCGGCCTAAAGAGTGCCAAGAAACATCCTCCACACCATTACACCACCACCACCAGCCTGCACAGTGGTAACAAGGCATTATGGAGCCATGTTCTTATTTAGGTGTTCATAATAATCCTTTAGGTGAATATATATATATATATATATATATATATATATATATATATATATATATATATATATATATATATGTGTGTGTGTATGTATATATGTATGTATGTATATGTATCAAATGTGTACCTCCTGTTTGCGATGTGCCTCTTCACGTTCTCTCTTCTCTCTAGCGAGTCTTCTGGCTCTCTCCTCCTCGGCTCTCTTCTTGTTCTCTTCATCAGAGGACTTTGCCATGTTCTCAAATCGAGCCTTAAGGTTTCCAGCTCCAACAGTTGCTATAAAACACCAAGAACAGACACTCACATATTTACAGTGTCCCTGAACTGTATATGATTCAACAGTTAAAATGCATGAATGCCATTTCATCACTACTCAAAACCAATCATGTATAATGTCCAAAGACCTGTAAAACAAAAACTCACAGGCCTCGAAAGCTTGAGGCTTTTCATAAGCTGATGATGGTGACTCCATCTCACTGAAGGAAGCTGCACTCTGTGAGAAAAAAAACAAAACAAAAACAAACAACAAAACACTCAATATACATTCACTGGGAAACTGTCAAACCAAATGAATCATGTATGGAATCGCATGTTTGCCTAACAGTAAAAAAGAAGAGAAGAGAATTTGTATCTCATCGTATCACAATGTAGTCTGCTTTTGCAACCTTGTTTTTTGTAATTGCACCTTCATGTAAATCTCACATTGTGACTTTGTTACAGCTGTCATTATTACTATTATTAACTGTTGTGACTTTTCTCAAAATTTCAACTTGCCATATAAATTGCAAAGTGACTATACATATATATATCTCACAACTGTGATTATATTTATCGTGACTATTTGTAATTGTACAATTACTATTTCTTGTAATTGTAACTTGACATATATTTCACAATGTAACTATCTCACAACTGTTACATCTTGGTTTCACTTTATTTGGATGGTCCCTTTAACACATTCAGTTGACTATAAGTAACGTTGCACCTACATCTCTACTAACTCTCACTATAGGTGTTAGTAGAGTATAAATAGACTGGTAGGGTTGGGGATAGAATAATTGACATGTAGTTGCAAAGTTACTTATAGTCAGTAGATTATCTGTTGGAGGAGCATAACAATAAAGTGTTAGCAGATATTAAGCAGACAATCTACTAATACTCTAATGACAGTTAGTTGACATGTAGTTGCAAAGTTACTAATATTCTACAGATTTTTCAAAAGGGACCATCAAAATAAAGTGTTCCCACTATTTCTTGTAAGTGCAACACAAATAATGATGGCATAATAAAAATCTTCTGAAACGTACCTTGTCCATGCGATCTGCTTCGACTCCATAACGTCCTCCAAAACCCTTTGCATAGTCTGAAATAACAAGTGTTGCATCTCTAGCTTCAGCTGTCAGTTTAATACATCACATGTTGTAATATGAACTTTGACATATAGTAATCTGGAAAATCAGAACAGGTTCCCAAGAGCCTCTGACTGTTACCCCTTTTCCACCAAAAAAATAACTGGTTCGGAACTGGTGCTGGTTCAAAGTTGGTTCGGAGTTGGTTCAACTTGCGAACCGCTTCAGAACCTGTTTGTTTTTCTACTGACTAGAGCGCCCAGGGAACGACATCATTACGTCAGTGTGTATGTCGCCATACGTCTTAGCTAGAAACGCTTGGAAGTGCAACATTACTTTGGGATTATCTCTAACTCATGTACCAAGAAGGCTTTAAAAACAATTGAAATATGTAAGTCTTTTAATTAGGGCTGTCAAACGATTAATCGCGATTAATCACATCCAAAATAAAAGTTTGTGTATACATAATATATGTGGGTGCACTGTGTATAATTATTTTATATATATATATATATATATATATATATATATATATATATATATATATATATATAATAAACACACACATGTTTGTATATATTTAACAAATATTTTCATGTATATATTGTATATAGATTTATATATAATTTATATTATATATTAAAATATTTTATATATAAATAATATTTTTTTTCTTAAATATACATGCATGTGTGTGTATTTATATATATACAAAATAATTATACACAGTGCACCCACATATATTATGTAAACACAAGCTTTTATTTTGGATGTGATTAATCGCGATAATACGTTTGACCGCTCTACTTTTAATCTTTTCTTTTGATATGTTATCTTTTCTGATAAGTTATGTACCCCTGTCTAGTGTCTTTTTATTTATTTGTTCTGTATTGTGACTGTTTTATTCTTTGCTTATAATGTTTCATGAAAAAAAAAAGAAAAAAAAAATAGAAACGCTTGCGCCAACTTCAAGCATAACAATTACAAAGCGTCCATACTTCATCGTCTTTCTGCAAATGTTTCTCCTTGCTTTACGATCTTATATTTTGGTCAGAAAAGATGTTTAGAACACATCTAAACCTGCCCCATCCCCCGACATAAGCATGACGTGGTAAAAGAACGGTTCTAGTCCAGCAAAGAGTTGGTGCCACTTTGGAACCAGTTTTCCTGGCTGAGAACCGGTTCTTTGGCTGTCGAAACACAAAGAACTGGTTTGCGTGCAGGCACCGTAATCCGAACCAGCTCTCAAAATGGTTTGGTGGAAAAGGGGTATGTCAGAGGTCTTCAAAGCCTCAGGCCACGAGACTTACAAAGGAAGATGAATATCAGCTACTATTTTCAATCATCTAATAATAAAAAAAAACACAATTTTTATCACGCTTGTTACAAAAAGTAAGAAAGGTGGACTCAAAGTCATAATCCCAGGACTCTCAAAGGACAAACATTCAGAGATGTAGAGACACCTCTGCTATTACAATCATTACAAAACATCAGAATGGCCTAAATAAGAGTTTTGATTGAGTTTCCCATTAGTCAATAGTCTCAGGAAATATTTACAGTACCTTTCTGTGACTGATGTTTCTCGTTTCTCCTTTATAGCTCGTAACCCAAAGCAGCCTTGTCAACCTTTTCTTTTTCCACATCCGTATTTTCCTCCAAAGCCTTTTGAGTAGTCTGAGAGAAGTTCAGAAAACAGAATTATGCTTTAAAAACTATCCATCCACCAAACGGAGGCCAAAGTAAGGATTGAGGACCAGGATGCTGGTCAATATAACAGCAGAGATTGAACTTACCCTTCTGAGACTGATGTTTCTCCGCTTCTCCTTTGTAGTCGTAACCCAAAGCAGCCTTGTCAACCTTTTCATTTTCCACTCTGTATTTTCCTTCTAAAAGCCCTTTGAGTAGTCTGAGAGAAGTTCAGAAAACAGAATTATGCTTTATCAACAATTCTTCCATGAAAAAGACAACAACATATGGATTGAGGACCAGGATGCTGGTTTAAATAACAGCAGAGATTGAACTTACCCTTCTGTGACTGATGTTTCTCAGTCTCGCCTTTGTAGTCGTAACCCAAAGCAGCCTTGTCCACTCTCTCTTTCTGTACACCATACTTGCCACCAAAACCTTTAGCGTAATCTTATGAACAGCAAAGAAGAGACTATTATCGCAAGAACAGACAAAACAGAAGGGAAGATGCAAAGTGTTTTGAATGTACGAGTACCTTTCTGAGATGCATGCTGCTGAACCTCACCCTTATACTCATAGCTCATGGCAGACTGTAGTGAACCAATGATGAAAGATTCAAATTCATTTATTCAACCACATTTATTAAATTATTAATCGTAGGACAGTGATGAGAGGGTTTCTAACCTTGTCCACACGGTCCTTCTGAACACCATATTTCCCCCCAAAACCCTTTGCTGCATCTTTCTGGGATGAGTGCTGTTACATTCGCCACGTAGTCTGTGTCCTAAAGCACCCTGGGAAAATTCAACACATCATTTATTTTTTTTAATTAAAATCATTAAACTAGTAGCGTTGTTTGAATTTGCATACATACAGTAGTGGCCAAATGTGATGTCAAGAGGGGATATTTGTTTTTAATGACCCTATAAGTTCTGATTTAACCATCAAAATATGAGGAAAATTTTACATTTTTAAAATATGGTTAAGGTATTTATCTGACAAAATTATTTGGCTAAAAAGAGCAACTACAGCTACAGCTATAGTATACAGTTATATTATAAATGTAATTTATTCCTGAAAAAAAGCTGAATTTTCAGCATCATTACTCCAGTCTTCAGTGTCACATGATCCTTCACAAATCACTCTAATATGATGATTTTATGCTCCAAAAACATGTATGATTATTATCCATGTTGAAAACTGTTTTTACATTTTTATTTCAGGATTCTTTGATGAATAGAAAGTTCAAAGAATAGCATATATATATTATGGTTAGCTGTCAAATGATTAATCGCATCCAAAATACAAGTTTGTGTTTACACAATATATGTGGGTGCACTGGGTATAATTATTTTGTATGTATATAAATAGACACACATGCATGTATATTTAAGACAAAAAAAATATTTATATATAAAATATTTATATTTATATATAATATAAATTATATATAAATCTATAAACAGTATATACATGAAAATATTTATTAAATATATAAAAGCATGTCTGTGTATTTATATATATATATATATATATATATATATATATATATATATAAGTAATTATACACAATGCACCCATATATATATATATATATTTATTTTTTTTTTTGCATGTGTTCATAATTACTTTGAATGACAGACTGGCTAAAAACGATGTTCGCACAATCTGGTATGTTTTATTGCATTATCACCAACACTAAAAAATGCTGGGTTGTTTTAACCCATCTTTGGGTCAAATATGGACAAACTCAACCATTGGGTTAAATGATTAAATTACATTTTTAACCCAACATTTGGGTTTGTTCATATTTGACCTAAATTGAGTTAAAACAACCCAGTATTTTTATTGACTGCAAGCACAACTATGCAATAACCTAACAATTGTTTTAACAAATTCTAAATATGATTTGAATAAAGGGTGAAGATGTAAATTTCCTTAGGCCGGGCATCACTTGTATACAAACGAGTTACTGTACACTCAAAATATTTGAATACACAATAAATATTTGTAATAATAAATAATAAATCAGTGCGGCGAATCTGCAAAATTTGTCAAGGGAAATCTTTTGCCATCACGTAAAAATATTCCCAATTGTGTGGATTCCTATTGAACTGACTGGATTTAGTGAGCGAAAATTTGCAGAGCAACAGTAAATGTGACGGCACCTTCTGTTCAAGCCTAACCTTGTCCATTCTGTCTTTTCTCAACTCCAAATTTCCCTCCGTAGCCGTAAGAGGCTTTAGGGCCCTGGTCCATCTCTTTCTTCTTAACCACCTCATGTTCCCGAGACACATTCTGCCTGAGATCTGCAATGCTGCACACAAAAACAAGCACATTCGCATGTTACTACACGCTGCATATTTACCATGGAATGTGGCACTTTTGTTACGCACTCAAATCTTTGCATTTGTTTATGGTGCTCCTCTATGTGTTCAGCATGAACATTATGAAAATAAAATATATAGATATATCTTATATCTAAAATGCAGTGGGTCACAATGCAACATCTGATTCCGCTTCTGACATGACGTGAGCTTTAACTTATCAGTCCATATTTGGAAATGCAACTCAAGTCGGCAGCATTTCTACTTCCTATTTCCTCACTGCAGAAAGTGACACTCTTTCAGTTCCATGCATTGCAGCAAGGTGCCAATATAGCAACTTAAAATCTCGAGATAATGTTTTGTGTGTTAACTGTTACCTGATGTGTTTCTTTCGGCTCGGATCCTTCTTACTGGTTCTGGAACCCCATCTTTGCTCCTGCTCTGAAACATCGTTCTGAAACACAAACACATTTTCATATAGAAATATAGAAATCTTAACTCTAAACCATGTGTGTTCCAATCCTGCTCCCTGAAGGGCCACTGTCCTGTAGAGTTCAGCTTCAACCCCAATTAAACACACCTGAAGCAGTTAATCACAGTCTTACCAGGCATACTGAGAATTTTCCAGGCAGGTTGGAGCAAAACAGATACCCTCAGGAGCAGTACTTTACAGTAGTGCCTTTAGAGAACTTTTAAGTATTATCCCTGTCTGCTTACCTCAAAATTTGGATCTGTGTCCCAATCGTCCCCCTCTGATTCGACCTTCACACTGACATCATGTCCCACTACGGCTTTCCACATCTATAGAAAGAGAAGCCAATATGTCATGGCTCATGTTACATTTCCTCATGTATAAACATTTTAAGTAACTTAATTAAATGTATTATGCTTAAAATGATAAGCGATAAGAATATAAATGTACTCATAAATGCGTAAAAAGTCATATTTCAGCTAAGTGACTTAATTCTAATAAAATGTAAAGCAGTAGTAATAGTCAAATTGGCAATTTCAAGACATCATGATCGAATCTTAATGGCGTAATTACATAATTTTTATTAAAAGTTTTATGAAAAACTAACGTTAAAACATTTTTGTTTAATCCATATAAGCTGAAACAAAGCGTCAAGTTGCACTTTGCAAGTTCCTCTTTTTTCTAGAGATTCAGAAACTTTTATGCTCACCGACTTCACGATAAATAGGCTACCAGTAACTTTAATTTCAACAATAATTCAGAACGTGAAATCTGTACTTCAAGCACAGTAACGTTACAGGCAATGTACAAAAGACATAAATTTGACTTCCTGCTACAAACAAAAAAAGTTCTATCAAAGTCTCAACGTTGTATCACCCACTTCCTGACTTAAAAGTTTATTTTTTCTTTATGCATCCGTAATAACAATACGAGCAGATAATTATTGATACTCACTTTATAGCGCTTTTATTCCTGGCGTTGTGTCCGTTAAGTATCAGTGCTCGCGACAAACAGCAGATCAAGACCTGCGCTCTGAATGCGCGCCGCGTGGTACTGCACAAGAGGCGTCGGGCACGCGTTCACGCGCATCTGAATTCCACCAGCGCAATTTTTGTATTCAATTTAAAGGCAAACATTTATTAAAATAATTATCTTAATTTTGTAAGTGGTCCAAATATATTAAAAACTACGAATAAATTAGTTTTGTAATAGAATACATATTTAATTAATACATTAATTATGTTTTAAAACTTCGTTATATTTATGAAACATTTTGTTTGGGTCAGATTCGATCAAACACAAATTGTGCAGGACGAGTGAATAATTTCAGCTTTGATAAGTGATGAATCAGAGGTTTACTGTACAATCTGTTGTACACGAACAGCACCATGTTTTTGTCTTCACATAAAATAGACTTTATTTCCAAAAAATAGCCCCTACAACAGGGTAGCAGGAGGGGGAGAAAGGTTCATTTACAGAGATTTTACAGATTAAACACTTATTGGGCTGAGCTTAAAATCTCACTGTAAGAGACAACATTTTACCCATAATCTAATCCAGCCCAAACAGATCTGAGACAGTAGAATAGTGAGAATAGGAAGTCTTGGCTCAGAAAACCCGATTACTGTGAACATGAATGACTTGAAGCTTGATGAAGCCGAACTTGACCTGAAACACAATCAAAACATCTAAAGGAGTTGGTAATTAAACGATCCAAGATTAAGGCATTTTATTTATGCCTTTAAGAGGTAAATGAAAGCAATAGTAGTCCAGGTGTAAAGACCATTATGTGTAGTGTGTTAAAGAAAATAAACAACAACCAAACCGGAAAAAATAAAACGTATAAATGACAGTATTGCACCAAGCTGTCAAACTTATCTGCCACTGAAAGAGAATGTCAGCAAACTAGGACGTTTCTAGTAGACACGTACAGTAACTGTATCAGCTTTGTCGTTACATTACATTTGAATGCACTGACTTTATGTAGAAATGACGGGATATCAAGAAAACTAATTATAGGAAGTTGGAATGTGGTCAAAATAAGTCTACCTTTATGCAATTTTACGGGCAATGTGAAACCCTGTTTGACAGAAAAAAAAGTGATACTATACCATGTCAACTTCATCTACATTTTACAAATGATGCATAAACATTCCTTCATTAATGATGGCGTACCTTAAAAGGGTAAAACACATGTTTTTGAGGAAGTGCAGGTCAGTCTCTAGTGTTACTAGTCTTGACAAGTCCCATTAAAACTGGGTGGAAATTATTTTTGTCAGAGCGCTCCGAGTAAGAATAGAGAACAAAACAGAATCAGATGCGACTTTGGTGTAATAAAAAAGCAAGGAAAAATGTTTACAGGCAAATGTAAATTAGTTAATCCTGCCCATTTGTTTTGTTTAGTATAAGTGAATGAATATGTAACTGTCTTCCGCTCAGTAAAGCTTGATGAGTGTCTCTCACAGATATCCTCCCATGCATAGCAGCAAGAGTACGTGAACAGTCAGCAGGTAAGAGTGACGCCAGAGCAAGAGGTGCGCTGACGAGAGCAGAAGGCCACTCGCAGCATCCGCAGCAGCCCAGGTCCACCACTGACGAGTCGGAGATAAAGAAAATATGCATCAATATATGGTATCTCTCTATTATTTACACACACACATATATATTAAATATATATATATATATATATATATATATATATATATATATATATATATATATATATATATATATATATATATAATAAATAAATATATATATATATATATATATATATATATATATATATATATATATATATATATATTTATATATCCAATAGGGGTGTAACGGTAACACAAAAATCACTGGTCGGTACGTTTTCGATACAGCAAAAAGAAAGAAATGCCAGAGAAATTTCCTATTTGTTTAAAGAAAAAATATTTTTAAATAAGTGTGAGTTTTCCTAGATCTTGAAACTTTCAGGTTTATAAATGGGGGTCATCTTTGAAGGATGAACAAATAATGTTTTGGTCATCACATTAAAAATAACATTTAAATATATATTTATTTATATAATATTTGAATTTTGAAGTGCTGGAAAAAGATGTGTGAAGTACTTGAAAGCATTTCACCATTCCAGCCAAACTGGTTCCAGTTAGTGTTACTATATTAAATCCATGGTGAATGTTGCTGGTCTGTGGACGTAAAGTATTACTAGTTCATTCACGGCACAATGTTTCTCCTGGTTTCCATGACAGCGCTGTTTGATCTAATAGAGATCTACGGTTAATAACAGAGAAATGTGAATGCATCTCACTAGATCTCGCAGCGATGTTATTACCTCAGTGGCGAATTCAAATGTTTTCTTTACCGGATCTCTTAGTTAACATCTTAGTGCGGTGTGTTAACAGTGTTGCTTGATCGAGATCGGGCTCACGCTGCACAGATGTTGCTGGTCTGAACTGATAAACATAATGAGTAGCGCAGTTTCGTTCTGCTTTCACTCGCTTGTCATTTGATGTTGCGCAACGTTGTGTTGGCCGCACCTGCACGAATTTTGCCGGCAGGAAAAATTATGCAAGCAATCGTTCGGTTTGTATGCGTACCGAACCGGAAGCCTGAACCGAAACGGTTCAGATGCGAATACATGTACCGTTACACCCCTAATATCCATGGCATGTTTATACCAAATAATGTGGAATTGCATTGAAGATTTGTTTACCCGTGTAACAGCACCCTCTGGTGGCTCAATAAGAACAGATGTCTCTGACGTCATGGCTTCAGATGCTGTCTGCCACTCCCCCTGTGTATAGCTGTAAATTATGAAGGAAGTCATTCCATTGTTAGTTTCCAAATTATTTAATACAATTCACATAAAGGCAGTCTGCAGCAATAATGCCCAGAGTGAGGTCAAGTGAGAGTTCATCTTAATCTGGGATATGGGTCAAACCGTTTGAGACGATCCTGTGTGGCGATGAGCTCCTCCTCTACTCGGAGTCTATGTTCTGACTCCTCATCCAGCCTGATGGAAACACACATAGAATTGAAAAGTTACTATAGACCCCTTTTCAGTTGGTAAACATGGTGACGTTTTTATGTGGGCGGAGCTTAGGTGGAGGCAGAACGATCCCTCTGGCCGCTTAACTAATGCTAGTAAGCAAGTTTTGTTAGCTTGTTTTTTAACAATGACTGGAGAAAATCTGATTTTATCTTAATGTGTAAGGTCACTCACTGTCCAGGACCGCGATTGTTATTTCCAAAAGTTAATTTTAACGGACAGAACCAGATTGGCCGACCCGTAGCCGCCTACACTCTCACTCAATGCATGGACGATCTGACAGGATTAACGTTACGTTACCTCGGTTGAGTGGCCTGACTTCTACACCTACCTTATAGAGAAACCGATCGTAAAGGGAAACTGAGGGCATATAAATCTTTAGATGTCTATAACTATGTGCTGAATGGTCACATAGTTATATTTTTGTATTGGCCGCCTCCAGTTTTCACTTTGTTTTGCCTCCAGCTAGCGCTGTGACGTAACTGTGACGTCGGCGCAAAAGGGGTCTATACAGCACTGTTAAGGGGGGAAATAAAAGTTAACACATGGAAAGTCAGAGAGCCACGTAACCTATGATTTTTTAGTTTAATAACCTAAAAAAATAATCAGGAAGTATCTCTAGACTATATCTCAAGTAATTTACTGTTGATATTTGGTCACCATGTATTTGAGAGCAGGAAGGTGTGGTAAACACAGTACTTGGTAGATACTTACAAACTGTTGCACTCCAAATTACAGGAGAAAAAAAATGTTTAGTAGCGTAATCCACTACATTAAACATATTAGGTAATATAATCTGACTACTTTTGAATTACTTTTGACCTTCTTTAAATAGAATAGCCATTGATTTAAAAACAAAACAAGACTAATAAGAAAAATTACTATGTTTGAAAAGATAAACAATACATCACATGCTTTCATATATATTCCTTTCAATTACCATATGAAGTATTCTCTACAACTGCTAATAATGCAGTTTGTGGCACCGGTGCTAAAGAGATTGACAAAATGCAACTGTAGATCAGTATAATCAGACTAAACTAAGCAGCAGTACCTTCTCTGGAGTTCAATGAACTCTGCTTTGTCTACCTCGTTGTGTTCTAGAGGACCACCAGGTGCAGCGTCAACTGCAAGGCTTCCCTAAAGGACAAAGAAATCAACATTGGATGCATCAAACTAAAGACAATAAAAGAGATCAAGGACTTCAAAGATCTAAACTTCCAAAGCTTATTACAAAACAACAGAACAAAAAAGAGACTAGAATTTATAAATGTCTCTAGCTACAAGAAAAGAGGTCAATGAATTGACCCTTCGCTAAGCTCACGCCCGAAAACCGCCACTGGACAATCGTGTCTTAGCAACCGTAACTATACGCAGGAGGTCTGGCAAACTTTCAAAGCGAGGGAAACATGCTGAAGCATTGCGAATGGACTGTGCAAATCTGAAAATCGGTATACTAAAAGTTTGGACGGGGAGGGAAATTGTTTTCCTTCCAGAAATCTAAAAGCCAAGGGAGAAATGATGGGAGACCCATTCACAACTACCGGCAAATGTCGACATGATTAACAAAAACAGCTATTGCTTGGAAATATTGATGGTTCTTTGGTCATAATGACAAAATGTAAAATAATATGATTAAAGACATGACGGAGGCTCACTGACATGCTTTAAAATATTACCTCAGCTTTTTGTAAATCGACGTCCTACTACCCCTGACTAACTTTAACCCAATCCGATTGCGGCTCTCCTGGTATTAGTGTTATTCCACAATATTTGTGCGATAAACTGTTTGATTTATAATTATTAGGATTATTGCATTGCTGTTCCTCAATTTAGGCTTTAGCTCCAATTTAAGAAATAATTCTCTAATCTGTTGCATATTATGTCGTGAATATCTCTCAAATTGAATACTGCAGTCCCTTTGTTCTCGCTCTCTTAGATATTTCACTTGTTCGCCAAAATTGACTAATTATCTGATTGGGAATGTCTGACAACGGTGCATCCACACTATAATACATGTGCCAGCCTGAAAGATAGAACATTTCTAGGCTGCTTCCAATATCTCATTCTTGAAAAGGAGACTGTAGCTTTTTACCTGTCTTTGTGTGTGCTGTAATTTTGATGCACGTGCTTCCTCCAGCATGGCATTAAGCTGGCGAACCTGGTTGGTCCCTGTCCTGAGAGGGTGGCCAGGGTCTGCTGCTTCAGAGAGCTCTGGCCTGTCCCTGCCAGTCCGTCATCTCAAACCTACATATGTAAACAAAAAAAATTACGAAATTGTACGAGAAAAGTATTTTTCAATTTTGGAGGGACAGAACTTCTGGTCAAAGAATGCAAACATTTCTGGCCAATTCATTTCAGGCTGTCTGTACAGCTGTTTACGGTTTTCAGACCGGTTTCAAGACTACCACCAAAACAGCAGAATGGATGAGGGCATGTCATTAATAAAAACCAATCAAATCTTACCTGAGCATTTCCAGTTCTTTCTTATCTCTGTCCATCTCTGCATCTCTATCCCTCAGCTCTGCCATGATTTTTTTCTCTCGTTCCTCTGCCTTTCTTCTTTCTTCCTCTAAAGCCTGAGTGAGCCTGGATAGTTCACCAGATCCAAGTCGATCCAATTCAGACCGCTGCAACTGCAGCTGTTCCAACTGAGGAACCATGAGGGATGCAATTAATGGGTTGCAAACATTATTAAAGGCGGCAGGATGCAATATTTCCATAAAATTTTTAGGTAATCATTACATACCATTCTTTCCCTGTCATTTTGCAATGCTGCTAAAGCATTTTTTAGGCTCCACACTTCTCCTTTGGAGCCACTAGAAGGAGAAGCTGGGTGAACAGTCCGGTTTACGTCATCTAAACGGAGACGCAGCTCTTTGGCCTCACTGACAGCTTGATCTCTTGCGACCTGAAGAGAGGCCATGGCTTGACCAAAAGACTGGTTCTGAGCTCGAAGCTGACTGGCTGCTTCCCTTTCCTCGAGGAGCTGTTGTTCCATCATCAACAGGTCTCGATGCCAACTCCGCCACCCTCTCCTCTGCTGTTTCAGCTTCGGTTCGCAGAACGCCGCCTTCCCACCGCAACTCCTTCAACTCTTTGCTATGGAGTGCCTGGTTCTCCTTCTCCAGTTCCAAGGTCTCCTCCAAGGTGGTGATGCGTTTTCTAGCAGCTTTGAGCTGTTCCCTGAGCTTCTCTACCTCAGCCCCGGGTGCATCTTGCCTCTCCGAACTCGAACATTTCCTTCGCTGGCCTGGATTAAGTTCTCCTGCACCAATGGAGGTACCTTCCCTTGCGCAACGTCCTTTCAAGAGCCAGAATATGGCTCTCAAGACCTTCTTTCTCTTTCTCCAGGAGACTGATGCGCTCTACTTGGGCAGCAAGAATCTGCTTGTACTGGGATTCCTTCAGTAGCAAGAACCTGGTTCAGGTCATTTCTGTAACCATGAAGCTGGGCAGCCAGCTTGGCATTCTCAGCATTGAGGTCATCCCGCTGTGACAAAAAGGCTCGAAGCTCCTCCTTTAATCCATTGTTTTCACCTGCAGCCTCCTGGATAAGGCTGTCCTTCTCCATCATTACCTGAGAGAACATTTTTTTAAATAATTCATTATGCAAATGAGGCTATGCGATTGAAATTTAAACATGATAGTCAAATTATTCAGAGTAGCATTACCTGGAGGTGTCTTTCCTCTAGCTGCTTGTATTGGCTGAGTACTCTGTCTCTGTCATCCTGCAAGGAGCCCATAGCTTTGGTGAAGGACTCCAGTTGCGCTCTGCTCTGGAAGGCCTCCTCCTCTGCCTTACGGAGCCTCTCTTCTAAACCACGTAGCTCTTCTCTCCTCTCCTCCAGCTCTTTTTCTGCCATCTCAGCCCTTCCATCTGCATCCTTCTCTAGCCTCATCTACAGCCTAAAAGAAAATAAAGCCTACTGTATTAATTTAGCATTAAATTACTAATAATGAGATGAATGAATATGCATGGATTCATTTCAGAAACTATGGTGTTATTCAGTATAAGTACCTGTGTCACAGCTTGCTCCTTCTCACCAAGGAGCTCCATTTCCCTCTTCTCCTTCTCATCTAATGCAGCCTGAAGAGTTTCAGTAAGGTTCTTTGAAGATCCCAGGTCTGTCTCCAGTTGCTCAAGCCTCAAGTGTAGTCTCCTTTCCTCTGTCTCCCTTTCCTTGATCACGGCACGTGCCTCATTAGCATCACCCTGAAGCTTATACACTGCTTCTTCTAGGGTTTTAGTGCGGTGCCTTAGACCCTCTGCCTCTGTCTCCAGGGTAGTCAGTTGGGTGTGAGTTTGGGTCAGGTTGGTCTCTACCAGAGTGAGCTTCTGCTGCAGATCTACTTTTTCTTTCTCAAGAGCTGCAAGGCTTTCATTATGTTTCTTTTCCACCTCAGACAGCTCAAGTTGTAGGTTCTTTTCTGCCTTTTGCATTCTGCAGACACATTTTATTTATTATTTAAAATTGACTGTAAAAGTATCATTTTTACTTTTAAAATTATAGGGGGTGGCAGGGGTGGTGATGGCACAGTGGATAAGACACGTCTTTGATGTGAGAAACCCGGGTTCGAATCCACTGAGACACACCAATATGTCCCTGAGCAAGACACTTCACCCCTACGTTGCTCTACAAGGCGTGCAACCTCTGACATATATAGCAATTGTAAGTCGCTTTGGATAAAAGCGTCAGGCTAAATGAATAAATGTAAATAATTACTGTTAACAGAACCTGATTTTAAATAGCAATAAAAATAATAATAAAAAAACCCAAAACAAACCTTTCCAATAAACTCTGGAGCTCCTCTTTTCAGGGTGGTCTCCTTCTGGAGTTTCTCAGCTAATTCTTTAGCACGAGTCTCAGCCTCCCGAACGTCAGCCTCCTTTTCCTGTAGTTTCGCCTGTGAAAGCGGCTCTCCCATTGCTTGGCCTCATCTAGCACTCGATCACGAATCATCCTGCAGGACGACATGGAGCGCGAAAGGCTGCTAACCCAGCCAGTGCTTTATCCAGACGGGCTTGCAATTCCTGGGCATGCTTGTCTGTGGCCTCAGCAATACTCCTTGCCTCCAAGGTTGCCTCTTCCTCCCTCTCCCGCTCCCTGTAAGATTTTTCTAGTCTTATTTCCATCTGTTTAAGCTCGGGCTCCACAGGCGATATCCTGACTTCCATCCAGGGTACGCTCTGCATCTGCCTTCAACTCAACCTCTTTGGATTGTAACATTTGTTCTGCAGCTAGCTTGTTTGCTTGGGCCTGCTTTGCTTCCTCCATTGCCATGTCCAGCTTCACTTTACAAGTTGAAAGTTCAGATGCAATACTCGTTCTGTCTTGCATGTTCTTTGCAATTTCCAAGCGTGCTGCCTCAAGTTCTGCACTCAGCTCATCTCTACCCAACAGCAATGACTTGACTTCTTTACCCTGTTCACTTATTCTTTCCTGGTACTCAATGCAGTCTCTCTGTAGCTGACGGACTTCAAGTTGCTTTTCCCTCAGCAGTTCCTCAAGTTGACGTGTTCTGCTTTGACTACCTTCTTTAAACCTCTGTGCAGATTTCAACTTCTGCTCCAGCTCTCTTTGTTTGCCTCCCTCAGCCTCTGCCTCTGCTCTTTCTCGTTGGGCCTGTCTCATGTCCTCCTCCATCCTGGCTGCCCGGTCCCTCTCACTTGCCACCTCAGCTTCCAACTCAGCCCGCTCTCTCTCCAGTTTCTCCAATTCCCTCTGCATATCTGTAAGACGATCACGACTGTCAGATGCCTCTTGCTGGTAGCCTGCAATGCTGCCATTGAGCTGAGCCAGCTGGTTCATCAACCGCTCCTCCAAGTCATCTCTTTCAGCCTCTAGGCTAGTGCGGAGTTCTTGTAGTTGAGTCTCTTTCTTAGAGATCTCTACATTCTGGAGGCTCTCTCTTTCTAAAGTCTCCTGAAGCTGCTGGTTGAGGGAATCCAGCTCTGCATTAAACATGGATTCTTGCTTCTTTCTGGATTCCATTTGATCCTCAAGAGCAGCTTCAAGATCCCTTATCTTACTCTCTGCTGTCTGGAGAGAGGTCTCCAGCTCCTTGAGCCTCTCCTCTGTTTGAGCATTCAACTTTGCTTGCAATTTTGTGACTTCTTGTTCAAGTGAAGTATGAATGGATTCAACTGGCTTAGTGAGATCAGCCTCTAGGGAAATGTTATCATTCTGGTACTCTTGAATTTCAATTAAATCAGGACTTCTCTGCTGTGTGACGACTTTAACTTCTTTAAAAGTCTCCATGGAGCATGTGTCCAGGGTTTCACTGCCCTTTGTGTCAATTTCCTCAGCCAAACGCCGTCTCAATTCCTCAGCTTCATGCTCCAAAGAGTTTTTATCATCCATAGCAATATTGTAATTTGTTTTCAAGGTCTCAAACTCTTGTTTGACTCTCTCAAGCTCTTGTTTCAGCACAGTTTCTGTATGTGTTGCCAATTTCTTCTCTTCCTGCTCCCTGAGCCTTTCATTATCCTCCTCTAGATCCATAATCTTTTGATGTTTGACCTTGGCAAATTTTCTCATTTTTCTTTTACAACATCCACCTCCTTCATGGCTTCCTCAGCTAACCTCTCCGCCTCTTGTCTGGCTACCTCATGGGCTCGTGACTTGGCTGCTAACTCCTGCCTCTCCTGTTCGAGACCGCTTCAAGCACTCGTCTCACTCGGTTCAGCCTCATCACTCACATTTTCATATGACTTGAGGAGAGATTCATACTCTTCTTTCATGCTTTGCACCTTTTCTTCCAGCTGCCTGCACACTTGTTCGGATTCCTCTTTGGCACTCTCAGCTTGTCGTTTGCATGCATCCTTCTCATTCAAAACACCCTCCATAGCAAGTTTGAGGCTCTCACAGGACGCACTCAGACTCTGGTTTTCCAACAAAGTCCGATCCACCTCCTCAATTAACTTCATCCTTTCTTCTTTTGACTTGTTCAGCTCCACCTCT
The DNA here is from genome assembly GCA_030378365.1 of Hybognathus amarus. NCBI lineage: Eukaryota > Metazoa > Chordata > Actinopteri > Cypriniformes > Leuciscidae > Hybognathus > Hybognathus amarus. Next base: position 32,575 of record JAQIUQ010006101.1, on the reverse strand, counting down.
ATTAACTCCAGCTTCTGTTGTAGCTCTGATCTAATCTTCTCCTCAGCAGCCTTTTCCTCCTTCAACGCCTGTCTCTCTTTGATTGCCTCCTTGCGTGATAAAAGAGCAGCCTGAAGTTTACGTTGAAGCTGTTGGAGTTTGGCACTATTATCCTTCTCTTCTTCCTCGCGTTGTGGCATTTCGGCTTCCAGTTTTTTAACCCTATCTTGCTCAGCTTTAATCCCTTCTTGTAATGAAGCAATCTGCTGATCTTTTCCCAGTACTGTTTCCTGCATCTTAAGTCAGAAGTGAACTTTGTTCACTAAACTGTTGGCTTAAATCAACAATCTCATCATTCTTGTTTTTAAGAAAGTGTTTAAATTCTTCCACTTCTGACTGAAGTGCTTTGATTAAGGACTCAGTATCTGAGGAGCTTCTTTTAGCTGCGTCCCATGCCTCATCGACCTCCGCTTTCAAGTTCTCTGCATGCGCTTCGGCTCTCTGACATTTCTCCCTAAGAGCCTCTATTTCCTTGGTGAGAGCATCAATCTGCCTATCCTTTTCTCTCAAGTCTTCAAGTTCTTGGGAAAGTTCTTTGAATTTGCTATCTGTAAGTGTTTGAGAGGATTGGCTCTCTTGTAGACGCACCTCTAATTCCACACGTGCAGCCTGCTCAACTCTTAATTCCTCTTGGAGAGCATTTATAATGTCTTCATTATCTTTTATCATGGGCTTCTGAGATTGCTCAGCAAGTTTGGTATGTTGTTGTGTCTCAGTCTCAGCTGAAGCAAAATCCACCCAGTCGTCCTGAACCCAATCGTTTTGTCTCTAGTTTCTCTGGATTCTGTGTAGTAGACTCAACATTACCATCCATATTCCCACTCACCACTTTATCTGCAGCATTATTTGATTCTAGAAGACCCTCTAGCTCCATAATACGATTTAACAACCTAGTTTTCTCTCCCTCTTCAGTTTGGAGGCGTTCAAGAAGCTCACTGCATTCTTCTTTCTGCTGTTTCATCTGCTCAAGATGATGACGATCTTTCTCTTGAGCTTTCAGAACAGTGTCCTCATGAGCATCAGTAGCTTCCTGAAGCTTTTTATGCAATGTTTCAATGTCGGATTCCATGAACGCAATCTGCGAAAGAAGTCTATTTTTTTCATCAACTGCCTGTGACATTTGTTGTTCATTCATTTGTACATACTGCTTTGTCAAATGTTGTATTTCTGCATGCGATTCGGCCAGTGCTTGATCTTGTTTACAGATTTTTTGTTCCAGACATGTTAAGGTCTCATCTTTCAAACTTAAGACATCTCTGGTTTCTTGCAACAAAGCATCAAGTCTTTGTATTTCAAGCTCTTTTTCCTTAATTTCATTGGTTACTCCCTCATTATCATCTCTTTCCTTTTCTTCACTGTTCTCAGCCTCCTTCTTGAAGTCTGCAACTTTTTTCAGCAATTCTTTCCGCTGTATCAGAGCTGCCTGCAGCTTTCTTTTGACCTGTTCTCCGTCTTTCTTCATGGCAGCCATTTGAGTAACCAAGTCGTCTTTCTCATTTCGCAAAGCAACAATTTCCTCACTTTCTACTGTTTTATCCTCTAGGGTTTTCTGCTGGTTATCCCTGACACTCTCAAGTTCATAAATTTGCTCTTTTAGCTTTTTGACTTCACTGGTCAATAAAAAATGTTCCTCTCCAGCCTGGAGTAGTTTGCTACTCATGCTATCATTGATTTCCATCATCTCATGGTCTTTCTGTGAAATACACTTTTGTAGGTCTTCCAGATCAGCCTTCTTGTCAATGAGAGCAGCCTTTGCCATGTCAGCTTCCTGAGAGACCTGCACTAACCTGCCCTCCATATCCAAGAGCTTTTGTTGCAGTTCGGAGGTTGCAAACTCTCTGTCTTCCAGTTGAGCAGCCAACATTCTAGCTTGACCTTCTTGTTCAACAAGTCTTTGTTGGGCTCCATCAAGGCCTGCCTGTAAAACTTGCAGCTCCTCATCTTTAGAGCAAAACTCTTCCTTCAAGTTCTCAAACTGATTAGCAATACTTTGCTTATCTAATTTTTCTTGCTCAATCAATGCCTTAGCTTCGATCAGCTCTTTCTCGTAGATGTTTGCCCTGGACTCAGCCTCATTTTTAGAAACTGTGAGTGACTTCAAAGCTTCCTCTGAGACTGGAAGACTTTATCCTGTGATTGTAAAGCTGAGTCTTTAAACTGCTGAAGCTCTCCAAGAAGTTCACTGTATCTTTTCTGAATCTCTTCAGCTAAAACCTGAGCAAAAGCCTGACCAGTGCTTGAATCTGTATTTAGCAGACTTCCCTCCTGTTGGCCAAGATGTACCTGTACAGTTTCATGGATAACTAAATGTGGCGATTCAATATCAACTATGCAGCTAGTTGATGCGACCTGCTCATCACAGGTCTCTTCCAAGATTGCGTGGATAAGCGTCAGTGTCGCAAAGTCCTGAACTTGGGGCGACCACTCTTGAGTCCCATCTTGGTTGACTGCTTCCAGAAGAGTCCAGCTACTATGAGCCACCTCTGAATCACTGCTTGTCACCATCTCATCGGAGGAAGTACCCTTTGATTCTCCAGGAGAATCAGGTTGAGGTGCTATAAGCTCAGGGCTACTCTCATTGCTAGCAGAGACAGACAGAACAGAGGTGTCTTCTGCCACAAGTGTTGTCTCTTCCTCTTGTGAGCCTTCAAGAACATTAGATAGAGCTGTAGAGCTGTCGTGCAACTCAGCAATGTTGTCTCTGATTGCACTGTCTGCACTTTCCTCCTCTGGGATAGTTTGGCCTGTGGTGAGTGACAGTTTTTCTCTGAGAGTGAAAAGTTCTCTTTCTCTATCTGCAAGCGCATGCTCCAGAAACAGTATCCGAATCAGTCTGGACTTCATTTTCTGAACTATGTCCATCTCCACTGTTATCTGAAAGCGAAATTATAGAGACAAAGTGAAAATCATCAAATAACTTGAGCATGCAAAATGTTTGATTAAACATTATATGTTTAAAAATGTATGTTTAAAATGCATATTGTTCAAGTATAAATTCTTAACTTCCTATTTATGTTTTGTGTGGAAACCTGTCTTTCTGGTTGTCCTAACTAATATCTATCTTTTAGTTTAGAAACCACAATGTTCTCTACAAGAGAGCAAGACAATAATGGAAGAAAATGGGATTGCTGTTACTAAAAGAATCACTGCAGTTTAAAGTACATTCAGCTACACAAGGGCAAACATAAACTTACCTTGGTGTGCCCTATCCAAATCCTTCACAGACAGGTCAGTCACATGACCACCTAATGAGTCACCAGTAACCTAGGAAAGACAAACCTTTGTTATAACAAAAAGTCTGCTCACATTAATGCATGCTTATTCAGACTGCACTGGTCTGCTCAATTCCCACAGTAACTGCGGTTATTTGAACACCATAACAGACCAAAACTTTTATTAATACTTCATAACTATGCCCTTTTATGTTGGGCCAGAAATAGAAATAGATGATGAAAGTCAGGAGGATTATAATATCTCTGGCCTGATAATCTTTTTGACACACCGTCCAGGCATTAATGTCACCTTGTGTCTGTTGAACCAGACACAGATTGTGCTATATACATCCAAATGAGTTTGCTGTTAGGAATGCCGACAACCAGCGCTTGTCTATCTGAGTATTAACAGTTGACTGATAAGATTATAATATTGAATTAAATAGAAAATAAAATTAACGAGTGTCTGTGATACGGTTAAAACAATTTAAAAAAAATAATAATCACAGGTTTATTTTAACATGCAAACAGCAGCATACAGAACAGATCAACAAGAGAACCTGGATTCACATCAAATGTTCACGTTCTTGCAGCATTTCTTACAGTGACAACAGAGAAAAACAGAATAAAATAATATAAATAAAACACAAAATATGCCTACACTCATTTTTTTAAACAAAAATAAGTAACAAATTAAGATAACAAAAAGAAAACACTGAATCTGTTTGAAGCTTTGAAAAAAACAGCATTTTTTTTCCTGTCAGACTAAGTTTTTTCGTCAAATAAAAACAGCAGGCCTACGTCAATCCACACCTTGCCTGGTTATTTTTTTAAAGTAACATGTCTACATGATGTGGGGTTTGTCTGGCGCTTTCATTTGCTTGTGGATGTTTGCTTTGCAAGTGTTATTGCATTGTACTTGTACAACTGCTGTATTTTAGTAGCGTGTAACATATTTTGCAAGTAACTTCATCGCCCTTTCTGTCGAAATTGTCCAACACAGTAGGCCTAGCCTACTTTTCATTTGCTTAATTTTGCTTGCTCAGCGAAATATGTCTGCAGGCATGTGTGGTTGGCATGTGTGCCGCCCCGTGAGTTAACAAATATAGGTTATAAAGTATTTTTTTTAAACATGCAGCAACAAACAAACAAACAAAAAAACAACTGTTAAACTGATAGTATTAATCTGTCCAAATGTTTACTTTCGGTTACCGCGTGAAATGGTCCCTCAGTTTTTCCCTCAGTTCATCCAACTCTGTGGTCTTTTTCATTAATTCAGCATTGAGAGCAAATGATGTTCTGCTCTCACTCATCTTGATGTTTCTCATCTGGCTTCTAGAGATGCTTTTATGTTGGTCAGCTCTTGCCTCAAAGCTAGTCTCTCTCTCTTTCAATTTCTCCTCAGTATTTCGTCAGTTGCTCTCTTCTTTAAATTCAAAGCTTTCGCTCTCATTTCATCCATATCCGCTGTCTTTTTTAGTAATTCAGTGTTGAGAGCACTAATGGTCTGGTACTCTTTAAAAAAAATAATAATCACAGGTTTATTTTAACATGCAAACAGCAGCATACAGAACAGATCAACAAGAGAACCTGGATTCACATCAAATGTTCACGTTCTTGCAGCATTTCTTACAGTGACAACAGAGAAAAACAGAATAAAATAATATAAATAAAACACAAAATATGCCTACACTCATTTTTTTAAACAAAAATAAGTAACAAATTAAGATAACAAAAAGAAAACACTGAATCTGTTTGAAGCTTTGAAAAAAACAGCATTTTTTTCCCTGTCAGACTAAGTTTTTTCGTCAAATAAAAACAGCAGGCCTACGTCAATCCACACCTTGCCTGGTTATTTTTTTAAAGTAACATGTCTACATGATGTGGGGTTTGTCTGGCGCTTTCATTTGCTTGTGGATGTTTGCTTTGCAAGTGTTATTGCATTGTACTTGTACAACTGCTGTATTTTAGTAGCGTGTAACATATTTTGCAAGTAACTTCATCGCCCTTTCTGTCAAAATTGTCCAACACAGTAGGCCTAGCCTACTTTTCATTTGCTTAATTTTGCTTGCTCAGCGAAATATGTCTGCAGGCATGTGTGGTCTGTGTGCCGCCCCGTGAGTTAACAAATATAGGTTATAAAGTATTTTTTTTAAACATGCAGCAACAAACAAACAAACAAAAAAACAACTGTTAAACTGATAGTATTAATCTGTCCAAATGTTTACTTTCGGTTAACGGCTAAATGGTCAATATGAGCCTATTTGCAACAGCAGACACGTTGCCCTAGACAAGTGCATCTTATTCTCTAGAACATCCCTGTTGCATTAATAACTTTTCATGCTTGTTTTTGGCTGCAAATTTTAGCTTAAATAATACATGACAGATTTAATGCCAAGAATCCCAGGTACTTATTTGAACACTTAAGCATGAGCAAAAGTAATAGTAAAGCTTGCTTTAACTCATACTAATTGCATTCAAAACACAGTGTTTGCATTCAAAAAATGCAATGTTTAAAAAGCCTCAATGTATTTTTGCAATCCACCTACCTGAACAGTCAGAAGTTTTTGCTCCAGTTCCTGTATCCTAGCAACTGCTTCCTCTCCTCTCAGCTTTGCTTTTATCAAGTTGACCTAGAGCATCAGGTGCATTAAGACATAATTACATTTTGATCACAGTACAAACATGCCCTATATTGTTCGTTTGGTTGATAAAATGCACAAAAGCTGCTTTGAACTTTGTTCTCCAGAAGCGTTTACCTTGCAGAGATTGTAGCGTAAGTGTGATCTCAGACATGCGTGCTTGACTCTCCTGCTGTTCATCTGTAATGTTGCTCAGCCGTGATTCTAGAGCAGGTAACACCTCTAAGAACTGGGCCGAGTCCGTAGGAATGGATAGTTCCTCCTCTGCCTCTCCCAGTAGTTATCAAAGAGCGAATTCCTCTTCCAAAGTTTCTCCAGTGCATCCTTGCTTTGAAGTCCTGCTTTATGTTCCTCTTTACTGGCGTCCAGTGTCTCTCAAAGACTCAAGCTCAGTTTGCATCTGTGCTAAGTGATCTCTTTCACTCTTAGATTCTTCTTCCCTCTGCCTTTTCCACTTCTTCAAGCTTCTCCTGAAGACGATGAAGCTCTTCCATGCGACTTGCAAGCTCCATCTCCAGCTTCTTTGTCATTTCCTCTTTCTGTTTCTCTGTGACTTCCAGACAGGCTTGCAAATTGGCCAGCTCTGTCGCAAAGCTTGTCTGTCTCTCTTGCAATGTCTCCAGTTGTTCTCTCTTCTCAGCTGAAAGTTTTTCCCTCAGTTCATCCAACTCTGTGGTCTTTTTCATTAATTCAGCATTGAGAGCAATGATGTTCTGCTCTTTTTCACTCTCTGTTGTTTCTAATCTGGCTTCTAGAGATGCTTTTATGTTGGTCAGCTCTGCCTCAAAGCTAGTCTCTCTCTTTCAATTTCTCCAGTATTTCGTCATTGTCTCTTTCTTTAAATTCAAGCTTCGCTCTCATTTCATCCATATCCGCTGTCTTTTTTAGTAATTCAGTGTTGAGAGCACTAATGGTCTGGTCTCTTTCACTTTCTAGAGATGCTTTCATGTTGGCCAGCTCTGCTTCAAAGCTAGTCTCTCTCTCTTCAATTTCTCCAGTATTTCGTCATTGTCTCTTTCTCTTAAATTCAAGCTTCGCTCTCATTTCATCCATATCCGCTGTCTTTTTTAGTAATTCAGTGTTGAGAGCACTAATGGTCTGGTCTCTTTCACTTTCTAGAGATGCTTTCATGTTGGCCAGCTCTGCTTCAAAGCTAGTCTCTCTCTTTCAATTTCTCCAGTATTTCTTCCTTTTCACTTGTCTCAGATTCAAGTTTTGTTCTTATTTCATCTAACTCTGTGGTCCTTTTCAGTAATTCAGCGTTGAGAATGTGTAACGTTGACATTGAGTGCACTGATGCTGTGCTCTCTCTCACTCTCTGATGTCTCCAATCTGTCTTCTAGACATACTTTCATTTTGGCCAGTTCTGCCTCAAAGTCAGCTTCTCTTTCTTTTAATTTCTCAAGCGTTTCTTCTTTCTCTCTTTCTTCAGATTCAAGTTTTGCTCTCATTTCATCCATCTCTGTAATCTTTTTCTGCAATTCATCGTTGAGTGAGTTGACGGTCTGGTCTCTTTCACTCTCTGAAGCCTCTAGTCTGGCTCTAAGAGCCTGGAGTTCTTCCTCAGCTCGCATGGTCCACTGCTGCCTCTCCTCGTCTCTCAGTCTCTGGGCTTCTGCCAACTCCAGCTCCATCTGCCTGAACTGAGCAGTCAGAATCTGTAGAAATTAAACATTCATCATGTTTGTAATCTTGCTTAAGGGTCAACAAATAATACAAACTGTGAAAGGAAATATTCCTATTATAGTTTTGAATGAACTGCTTCTTGAATCAGAGATTTTAGCCTAACCAGCTGAGACCACACAGCATGCAACAAGAAATTCTGTTGGTTACTTGGACTCTATTTTTGATCACACAGCTGGGGTTTCCCGCAGTGAAACCAAACTGGTTCATAATCACCAGCTGTACATAGCTGTATGTTGCTAAAGGCAAATATCTCTTGTTTGACTTGACTGATGGTTTATAACATTTCGCTTTCTGTAAAGACAATCAAATTTACAGGGCACAGTTTAGGCTGACCTGTTTCTGCTGGTCTGCACTGTTTAGTTCCTGCTGCAACATTTCTAGGACTTCTGAACGAGAACGCAATGACTCCTCCAACTCCTCTATGCGCTGCTGGGATGCACGGAGAGCCTGTAAAACAATAAATAGGATTAAAGCCCAACACAGAACGTGATATAGAGGTATAGATACTTGCTGGAGGGTTTGACTTATCAGATATAAACAAATATTTAAAAGATCAGTCTGAATCCGAGCTTGCTTTCTTAACTCCGGTCTAAAAATGTGAACAAAACATAACATGCCAAGACAAGAGTTGGATCCTGCTCACAGAATGTGAAAATGTGAACACCTTTGCAGATACAGTGATGGTCAGGTTTAGATTTTTTGCAAAAAGTATTTTATTGTATAATAAAAAGGGGCAAATAGTTGTTCCCAATGTGTTTGAGAAAAACATTTATTTCATAATGTGATTTTCCCTCTACTTTCAATTCTTTTACTTCAATAAAAGGTTAGATTTTTGCATTTTTTTAAATAAAATATCAAAAGGATTAATAACACAGATGGGTTTTTTACAGCCATCTTTGATCATATTTACCAAGGGGGCAAATAATTCTGACCTGCACTGTATATGTATGTATGTATGTATGTATGTATGTATATATATACAGTATATACATATATATATATATATATATATATATATATATGTATGTATGTATGTATGTATGTATGTATGTATGTATGTATGTATGTATGATTTATATGTATATATATATATATATATATATATATATATATATATATATGTGTATATATATAAAACTGATTATTTACTTATTAAAATAAACAACAAATGTTTCACAAGCAATAAAGATGATGTTAAATGCTTTATCATAATCTTTTCTAAATAATGGAAGCTTGTTTCGGCCACAGAATGGAAAATAAAACAGGTGATTGTGACTTTTTATCTCACAATTTTGACTTTTTTTTCTCACAATTGCGAGATATAAAGTCAGAAATGCGTGATATAAAGTCGCAATTGCGAGATATAAAGTCAGAATTGTGAGATAAAAAGTCACAATTGTGAGATATAAAATATTCTGAGGGGAAATAAGTTAGTCTTTTCCCCCTTAGAATTGGCCTGATAAGTCACAATTGCGAGTTCATATCTCACAATTCTAAGAAAAGATTTTGAATTTCGACATATAAACTCGCAATTCTGACTTTCTATTTCACAATTCTGACTTTATAACTCGCAATTGCAACTTTATATCATGCAAAATCTAACTTTATATCTCACAATTGCGACTTTTTTCTATCAATTGTCTGTTTTCTGTTTCTTGCTATTTTTGAAACCCTGTAACCAAAACATGGGACATGTCTTAATGAAGGTTATAACTAGTATAAATAGTCTGACAGCATTATTATCATGAAATAATAAAATAGAAATGTATCAAATTAAACAATAAATTAATAAACCAAAAAAAAAAAACATAATAGGTAACAGGCTGTAAATGTATCCTAAATTAAATGTAGGGAAAGGCTAGCAAAAACAAGCTAGTTTTGAAAGCATGAGTTCCCACCCTACCTTAGAAGCGCTCTCTAAAGTTTTGCCTCCTTCAAAACGAATGAACGCACACCGCAGAGTTTGCAAAGTGCCACGATACAAGAGACAGTGTTAAATGACCTCATGACTGTGTCTACAACGCGCTGATGACATGTGATGCCTGTGTAAGCAGGGTGTGAAGACGGAGGCATGGGAATACATACATGTTGACAGGCAGGTAAGGACCTCATATCATTGCATTTGGACCAAATGCAATGATTGGACGAAACTTTTTTGGTCCTGAGACTTCCACAGAAGATACATGTACATGTTTTAATATTTGTGATTGGTTGTGAAGAGAGTTTCAACCAGTATAACAAAAATTGTTTATAAAACAAATTGCCTACCCTACCTTTAAGCTCTACCTCAGTAGGAACTAGCTACTTTGGGACCTAATGTTGGTTTGTAGTTACTGATAAAATTGTATTTCCTTTTATCATAACTTTGGTATGGTTGAGCTTGACGAATGCAGTCAACACTATAATCTGTGTAGAGCCTAAAGAAAAAGAAATATCAAAGAAGATGGAATATGAAAGGAGACCTTATTTATGGAAAGTGCCAAAACATGAGAAATACCTGCTGTAAGTCAGGGTCATTTGAGGTCTGCGTAACACTGAGGAGTTCTTGCTCATGTTTAAGGATTTGATCTTGAAATCGAACATCTTTTTCTTTCACCACAGCCTGCAGGATTCGCACCTGGACAACATTAAAAAACATACAAAAGTAGATATAGTATTTTATCAGTGAAAGACTTAGATCAGACTATTAGAGAAATAAAACAGTACCTTCAAACACCTTAACCATCATATGGCACATTTCAAGATTTAATGGTGCTTAAAGGTATACTGTAGTTTTGGGTGAAACACACCTGCTCTGCATGACCCTCCTCTCTCACACGCTGTTCAGCCTCCCAGAGCTGCTGTTGGAGCATCTTGTTGGATGACTCCGCCTGGCTGAGCTTTTCTTTCAGCTGCTGGAGTTCCTCCTCCACTCCTGGAGCCATTTGGAAGAGCTCTCTGAATTCTGAATGAAAAATATAAATTATTTTTATAATGCTGAAGGAAAAACTAATGAATTTGGCAAACACTGACTGTACTAAGATGAACAATAATAAGCACCAAATCATAGTCATCATAATCATATTGGAATATATTGTCACATTAAATAATATAAGTTGGTCATATTAATTAATCAGAATTAATGTTGGTCGTAATTAAAGCTACACTGTGTGATTTTGACCCCCATCTAGTGGTGAAAAGGTATATGACCATCCAGGGAATATTAGTTTCTGTTCCGATTTCGTTTTAACTCCTACGGTGGCCAATGTAGTCCAAGATTAACATGGCTTCCAGTTCGACCTCCTCCATGAGTGTTAACTCAAACGTAAACGCGAAAGGCGAAGTCTTGAATTAACGGGTATGTCCCTCTTTGGCTAATGTACTTTCAAGATGGAGGGGCAACATGGCGACCGACATTAGAACCCCTTACCCCGTATGTATTTTCAATGGCATATTATACACTCACGAGAATACTTTATTACTTGAACGAAGTAAATATACATTAATGAGCACATATATTTTTGAAAAAACTAAGTGTTTTTAGCTAAGAATAAACTAAAAGAGTTACACAGTGTAGCTTTAAATAATATAAATGTCAACTTTACCTGACTGCTGTTCAATGCTTCTTGTCCTTTCAGCTCAGAGATCTGTTTGTTTAGGGAGGCCATCTTAGCTTTGGCTTGCAGTTTCAGTTTCGTAAACTTGACTTCTGCCTGTTCTTTCTCCTCCTGTATGAGGACAAAAAATAAGCTTTAGACCTGTTTATATTCATGGTCTAGTTAGTGCCACTTGTTTGTTCCTTTCTCATTATGCAAGCCCACACCTTGAACTGTTTTTCAGTGCTGGCGAGCAGACTGTCCTTCTCTCGAATCAGCTCCTTCAGCTGAACCACCAGCTGCTCTGTCTGGGCCAGCCTCTCCAGGACCTCTTCTGAGGGTCCCGGGCCATCCACGGACACTTCAGAACCAGGCTGGGGCTGAGGCACCAGCACATCCTGCTCCAAAGACAACATTCAAAGTATAAAGCAGGTTCTATAAATGGTTAATTACATTAAAGTCAGTGTGAAATGGACCTTTTTCAACAAATTGCATGTAAAAAAAATATCAAAATTGACAAATCTTTTTTTACGAATATTACTGTATTTATTATAAATGATTTATCCATGCACTTCGTTATCATTATTCTTTTTTAGATTCATATGCCCTCATAATCTGTAATCAAAATAGCTTCCCCTCTCTCTTGCAGCGATTTCTCTTCTCTGATGATGCGTTTACCGGCATGAGGGCGGGACAACCAGTCACTCAAATGACATCATCGTGTTCTCACCTGTAAGTCTCCATCAGAGCGTTCCTCACCCGAGAGCTCCTGGAGGACCGAGGACACCCCTTGGGTCAGCCGGCTTAACATGGCTGATCTGCATGTAAAGATATGCAATGAAATGTTAGTTCACGGCTCAAGTATTTTCTATCAAGCTAATTCTATCAAGTGAATTACTGAAACTGTTTTTAGCACGTTTTGCATATAAGTAAAGACAAAGCCAGAATCAGATAACGACAGACAGAGTTTCAATTAACTATTGATTAATTTATTTAAAGGGACATTTAGCTCTCTAGATCCCATTTGAGCCAACAACTAGCAATGATAGTTTGGCATTATTCATTTATAACACACTTCTCTGTTGCATCACATCAATAAATCAAATCCATACAGTGAACAAAGTAAACATTACAGTTTGGTTAGTCTATATATTTATGTTAAGTTATATTTCTCATAGATTTTGATTGGACACAGATCTGAGCACATCCATAGACTGCATAACTAACAATAACAATTAATCGTGATTAATCGCATCCAAAATAAAAGTTTGTGTTTACATAACATATGTGGGTGCACTGTGTATAATTATTTTATATATATATATAAATACTCACACATGCTTATATTTAAGAAACTATTTTATGTATATACTGTATATTGATTTATATATAATTTAAATTATATTTAAATATACATATTTTATATATAATTAATAGTTTTTCTTAAATATACATGTATGTGTGTGTATTTATATTTATACAAAATAATTATACACAGTGCACCCACATATATTATGTAAACACAAACTTTTATTTTGGATGCGATTAATCGTTTGACAGCCCTACCAAAATACATGATTAACTGAACGTTAGATCACTTGATGAGGTCAAATCAGGATAATTGAATGGTTACGCAATGTTTCTCCACTGTACTGACACAGTAACCAAAGGAAGCGTGAACGGAATAACAACATTTTGTCCATCTTTCCTGGTCACGTAATAATTAACGTTAACCACCTTTGGCAGAGCCATGTCGCGGAAAAAAACGAAGAGAAGCGAAAAATGCCGAATCAAATATTACTGACTGCGGCTGCGTCGCTTTCATTTTGTCTACACAACAGCAAAGATTATTGAGCGACTCTTCTTCCTTGTATTTCAAATCCGATTGATATCAGCACAAATGTTCGAGACACATAAAGGTATGACTTTAAAGTTTCATAATGGTTATAAAACGGTATTGATAAAGCCCAATAAGCGGCAGTAATAAGCGCAAGCTTTAAGTGAGCTCGTGCTGAACTCGCAAACAACTGTAACGATATTTATAAATGTGTTTGTGCATGTCAGCGGATGAAAACGTTTAGATGCAGCTTGTTAATGTTATTAAGCATGAAACTAACCTGTGTAATCGGCGCAGGGAAGAGCTGCGTGGTTTATTTGATCAATTTCGTCTCCAGGATTTCAGAGCCACATCACCAAACATCCCGGAAACAGAAACCCAGCGCTGTGATTGGACCACGCATGGGAGTGTCTGAAAACAAGAAGTCACTCTGTGAGCCGCATTACTGTACGCCAAGGGACCGTCAATAAATATAAAACGTAGAATCACAATCTAAGAGGAAATGGTTTCCAAAAGATAATAGGAACCAATTACACATATTAGTTTAGGTTTTGGAGTTACATAATGGTTCAAAACAGAATGGGAGGACATGATTTAAAACTTAACATTATTATTAATTATCGCAAAACAGTTGGGACGCAGTCTCCTTCTGTTGGCACACTACGCCGCAGTGTTTGTCACCTTTGTGTCTCGTTCTGTGAGCTTTTTTGTGGAAGTGATCAAGTGGATGTCAATGATTGCCAGATGCACAGTAGGGGTATTTGAATCCATTCATAGGAGCCTACATTGGTTGACCAGAAGACGCAGTAATAGGACGTCCATAGAAATGCTCTCCAGCAGCGACAGCAAGTCGGACTGATGAAGGACGTTGTTATGAACTCAATATCATGGAATGATAATACTTCATGAAGAAACAGATGGATCTTTACAAGGAGAACAATATTATTGCATCAGTATATGCAGAAGTTTGTTTCTCTACTACTGTCTGACTTGTATGTTTCAAGTCTCATGTTTTCTTTTCACTTCAACGGGCTCGTTCAAAGCAAAGAGGTTGAGTGGTTGAGGGAGAGTCCAGCACTGTGTTATAACCACACCTGATAGACTGAAGACAAAACTCAACACCTGTTTTTCAAGTCTAGACCAGTATTTTACTGGAAGAAGCAATGCAAACATTTAGATAGGTACATCCTAACTCGTTTAGCCTCGCAGTTAAAGGTGCTCTAAGCGAAGTCACACGTTTTTAGGGATGTCCCAAATATTTTTTGTCACATACAGCAAACATCTCCTCACTAACTGCTAGCTGCCTGTCCCCTAAACACACTGTAAAAAAACGTGGTACTCATGCAGACAACCCAGGCTCCACAAATGGCAACAAAAACAAACTGCGGCAACCCGCCCCACGAAAACATAACAAACTGTTCCAGCCAATAACTGACAAGAATGCCCTGGGGTGGGGTTTGGGGGGTTAGTGCAGATGAGGAGGAGGGAGGGTCTATCTAGCCTCAGTTTTGTTTGAAAATACTTTAATCGTCAACAAGAAGTCACGTCACATCGCTTAGAGTACCTTTAATAATAAACAGTGTATGGCTGTGAAACCGATTAATCGCATCCAAAATAAAAGTTTGTGTTTACAGTACGTAATATATGTGTGTGTGGTGTGTATAATTATTTTGTATATATAAATACACACACATGCATATATTTAAGAAATATGTGCATGTATGTACTTTATATATATTTATACATTATTAATATTATATATAAATATTTGATATATTGAGAACACATTTTTCTTAAATATATACATGCATGTGTGTGTATTTATATATATACACACACTACACACACATATATTACGTAAACACAAACTTATTTTGGATGCGATTAATCGTGATTAATCATTTCACAGCCCGAAAACAGTGTAGTTTTTGCCCCAATAAGTTCTTTATAAATCATCCACTGGATGCAGTTTAGCAGTGAGGGAGACAAATCATTTCTATTAGCACATATGTGTCCTATTGGACATTATATGGTTTGAGCAAGTGTGTGTTACGTCAAAGAATAATCGAAAATATTTAGTAATCCTGAAACAAGTGGGATTTGTATCATTGGTAGCAGAGAAAACTGATATAGCAGGTTCAGAATTTTTTGTTCTGTAAGTTCAGCTCAGCTCTAAAATATGATGTTTTTAAATTCACATTTCAGGAGTTCTCAGACGCAAGCATTGCTTGATATACTATTATAGTTTTTGTTCATATTTTACACTATATACCCTATATATAATTTTGAATTTTAGTTAACACTGAGCGGAGGTTGTCATAGTTTGAGAAACTTTTGGACAGTGCTGGGTAGATTATTAACAAATTGTATATTAGTATGTTACTGATTCCAAATTACATTACAAAAGGGATTTATCTTAGGTCATTTATTCTGATTACTTTTGACCTAACTCGTATATAACACTGATTTGAATAGATAATCTTGTACCATATTGAAACAAAAAGAGAAAGAAAATATATTCCGTATTTACAAAGTAGTAGAATCAATTAATTGAATACTTTACTGCCATTGTGAGAATAACATTATTTTAAAATGTAATATAATTGGGGCTGTTAAACGATTAATCGCCATTAATCGCGATTAATCACATCCAAAATAAAAGTTTGTGTTTACTTAATAAATGTGGGTGCACTGAGTATAATTATTTGTCTATATATAAAAACACCAACACGCATGTATATCTAAGAAAAAAATATTATTTATATGTAAAATATTATAAATTATATAAACATCTCTATACAGTATATACAGATGAAAATATTTATTCAATATATACAAGCTTGTGTGTGTATTTAAATATATAAAATAATTATAAACAGTGCACCCACATATATTATGTAAACAAACTTTTATTTTGAATGCAATTAATCGCGATTAATCGTTTGACAGCCCTAAATATAATCTTATTACAAGTACTTACCATTTGGATTACATACAACATGTAATCAGTTTCTACCCAGCACTGCTTCTGGAGAATGGGAGACTACATAATACTACTAACCTAAAAAATAACAATATTGAATGTTAAAGTTTCCCTGTAATGAATAATATTTTTGCAAATAACAGATCTAGCAAGTTCTACAGTTTGAGCTTGAGAAGAGAGAACATTTGGGATCTCTGGGATCACAAAATGTATTTTTAGGCTCAATATCTTGAGATCTCATTCCTGTTATTGTCTATGATTTTTTAAATAGCATCAACAACTAATATTATTGTTGAATATATATATACTAATATGTATACTAATATGGTGTGTCTAATGTCACAATCAAATACTAACAAACTAAAAAATGTATAAGAATGTTGACGCTCCATTGATTTTTGGCATTATACTATTTCTATATATTTTATTTTACCACTATAATGTTCTCAAATGTATTCTTTAGCAAGACTTACGAACGTCAATGTAATTATTGTAAAGGTTTTGTCATGTATGATTAAATGAAACAAGTCGACTGAAGCTTGTTACCATGGCAGTATGTTACCTCAAAATTCTTAGATGGCTATTAATGTGGATTTATATGAATATATCATCATTTGACGATATCATTGACAATAAATTTGGAAACAACTTGCATAAGACACTTTCCCGTCAGTTGTCTTTTCATTAGAAGTCCAGAAATGCTGATGCAGTTGCATCTGTTCACATGGGAACGTTTGTCAGCATGTCCCCAATCTCACATGCAATTACCAATGGTCATCCCAGCCATGGTCATCCTTAAGCCTCACATACACAGTGAGCTGGATTAGTCAAAGTTAATATGAGTAAGATGGAGTTGGTGGGGTGTGTCTGATCCCAGGCTGGTACAAAAGCCTCCTGAGGGTGCCCACCTCTTTCTTAGGTCCCAGTGTCGTGTGTCTGTGAGAAGCGAAACACTCGCCTGCACAGCAGACCAATTGGGCGTCCTGCAGAGTAGCTCCAGTCCAGCTCTCCAAACTAATCCGTTCTCAGTTTAGCGATGGGGAATACAGACGGGCAGCACTGTGGACGACCTGCAGGCCGTTGAAATGCATCTGTGGTATAAGAAGTTCATGACCGAGTGTCCATCTGGTCAGCTCACGCTGCATGAGTTCAAGCAGTTCTTCGGGCTCAGAGGTCTGGATTCGGAGGCCAATGCCTACATCGAGCAGATGTTCCGAACCTTTGACATGAACAAGGTGAGTGAAAGACAAGAAAACAAGATATAAAGTAACCGAGTGGATAGTAAAATTGGTAAAGGATGCCTTTGAAAGCTTTCTGCCAATAGTTCTTTCAAAGACAGCTTCAGTATCTGTTTTGTATTAAAAGGTTGGATATAATATGCAGGTTTTGAGGCTCATTGAATTCTGTTACATCAGACCAATCAAAAACTATGTTTGCTAAGATCATGCCAGATAGATTTCTGCTGATTCCCAACTTTTGTGTGTGTATATCTCACACACACTACCATTCAAAAGATTCTTTTCAGCAAGATGCATAACATTTATAAAAATGTACAGTAAAGACATTTGCATTGCTACATTGTTCTATTTCAAATAAATGCTGTTGAAGTTTTTATTCAAAGAATCCAGATAATAATAATAATAATAATAATGCTAAATGTTTCTTGAGCACCAAATCAGCATATTATGATTTTTTTGAAGGGTCATGTGACACTGAAGACTGGAGTAATGACACTGAAATTCAGCTTTACCATCAAGAATAAACTATATTTAAAAACTTTTTCAATATTTATTAATATTAACATTATAACATTATATTTTAATTCTGACAAATGCATCTTTGGGGAGTATGAGAGACTTTACAAAAACATATAAAACCTTTTGAATTTAGGGTGTAGATTGATTTATATATTAATATATTATCTATCTATCTATCTATCTATCTATCTATCTATCTATCTATCTATATATCTATCTATCTATCTATCTATCTATATATATATATATATATATATATATATAAGGGCTGTCAAGTGATTAATCATTAATTTACATAATAAAAAAAATATTTATATATAAAATATTTATATATAATATAAATTATATATAAATCTATATACAGTCTATACATGAAAATATTTCTTAAATATATACAAGTATGTGTGTGTATTTATATATATAAAATAATTATACACAGTGCATCCACATATATTATGTAAACAAAAACTTTTATTTTGGATACGATTAATCATGATTAATCATTTGATAGCCTGAATATATATATATATATATATATATATATATATATATATATATATATATATATATACATATATATATATATGTAAAATAATCAATCACTGTCTTGAAAGTCGGCACACGTGAGTTTTCTATTAGTTGAGTCAGATCAGAGCAAAGCTCGGATCATATACGGTGTTGTCTGGATCAATATTTATATTGCTATATTTGGCACCTCATGTCATGCCATATTTATACAATGAATAATGAGCTTATCTATGAGATTAACATTTGGATTTGAGAATGTATTATAGAATTCAATCCCAATCACGTGCCATATAACAACTAGTTTTCTCCAGGTCAAAACTTGTTCTCATAGTTGGGTGCCAATGGGATTTTGGCACTTAAACCATTTTAAGCCTCATGATAGTATTGCTTTTCATATCTTTATAGGAGCATATTATGCAAGATACAGCTTAATTATGGTATTATAGATCAAGCTAAATCTCTGCCCTTCACTGTACGATTGTGAGAGAAATCAATAACAGATCAACCAAAAGACAAATTAAAAATGAATGGTAATGACAAAATACCAAAGTAAAACATAAATTTTATCTTTATTCTCTATCATAAACTGTTAAAGTATATGCTATTATTCAATCGATATATGGTCATTTTAATTCACTTCTAACTTCGTAATTAAGTGGCACAAATTGCAGATAATTGAGTGCCTGTGTATTGAGTGTATTATAGCTTCCTAATATTTATTTTATAATAGAAATATACTACTAATACAATTAAATAGATTTGCTAATACTTTAAAAATAAGGTCTCATTTGTTATCACTTATCTTAACTAACATACATTTGTAACTCCATTTATTCATCTTTGTTAATGATAGTTATTGTTCATGTTAGTTCAAAGTGCATTAACTAATCTTAACAAATACAATTTATGTATTAATAAATGTTATAGAAGTTCATTCTTAGCTCATGTTATCTAAAGAAGTTAACTAATGAAACCTTATTGAAAAAAAATGTGTATATACTACAAATGCCAGTTAAAGCATGTCTATTCAACAATCAGAATAAAACATCCACATATTGTTCACATTAAACAAACCTCTAAGTCCTACATTGCCCATTACCTTCTCTCTAACACTGCCCACAAACAGAGGTGACATTTTGAGGAAAGTGTGTTGACCTGAGGATTATGTCTGCGACAAGTGGCTGTGTCCGTCTTCAGACGCAGACCTTGGAATAGGCAGTAATCCTCCAGAGGGCACCCTCATCATCCTAATCGTGATCCTCATCACCTCCATCATCTAAATATATGCAAGCACATGAGAAGAGAACAAAGGGTATCCAGCTGATTTAGGATTCATTAAAGATTAATGTGGGAACAAATGCGTATTGTAAACATTTTATAACTTACTTTATAAAACGGATAGGTCCAGATGTGGATGCTGATTGGTGGATAGATGTCAAAAGTCTTCCTGACTCCGGTTTCAGACAAGGCTTATAGTCTCGGACTAAAATGCATATCTGGCATATTTTAAAATATGTCAATCAATGCAATTGTTTTGTCTCAAGATGCTCAACTCAACAGTATTTTTTTCTTTTCTAAGACATGTTTATAAAAGCCCCAATTGAACTACAGCCTAATCCTGGCTTAATCTAAGCCCTGTCTGTGAAACCAGGCCTACTTTATCAATTTCCCGCATAGCTATTTAACATAATCCTTCAATAAAGCCATGAAGCAAACCAACCAGATCAGACATTATACACAGTATGTTTAAAGAGTATTATGTCATTCACAACATAGCATGCACTCAAAATATTTAGCCCTATATTTAAGATATATTTGAATTGCATTTAAAATTTCCATCCATTTGGATTGCAGTTTTAACATAAATGAATAAACTTAATGCAATGCACAATTATCAGGCATACATATAAAAAATTGTTAAGATTTCTGCAGTCAAAAAATCATGGCATAGTTTAATTAAAATTGCATTGAAAAATGCAAAAATGCAAAATTAAATAATTTATTCAAATTGCTTAAAATCTGCTGTGGAACAAGCAATATTCAATTAGCAACAAAAAAAATATGTATAAAAATATGTATATATACATGTAGTTAATACAATGGAGAATGATTTAATCATCATAAACTCAACATTATATGTTATCTGAACTAAATAAATTATTTAAGTTGATTTGACAAAAAAAGAAAAAATGTTGTGAATACTAATCATGAAAAGATTTTTTTTACAGTGTACTAATAAACTTAATTTGCTAATATGAAACAGGTCAGATTTCTGTACTAATGACTAACTAACGGCGCTTTAAATACTTATTTATTTTCATTAATATATATTATTATATTAATAATATATATATATATATTTATATAATATATATATATATTTATATATATATATATATATATATATATATATATATATATATATATATATATATATATATTATATATATATATATATATATATATTTTTTTTTTACTCCCATTTTCCATTTTAATGAACTTAAAATTTTAAGGTGGCTGCCTTAAAGGTTACTTAGTTTTTTTAAGTTAAACCAACAATATATTTTTTACAGTGTATGCCACAAATGGATGGAATAATAAATTATATAATATTTGTAATTCAAGTACAATCTTACATTTATTTAGCCTGGCCTATTTTTTTTTCTTGTTCTCGATGTTCTTAAATAATTTGATCTTTTGCAGGATGGTTATATAGACTTCATTGAGTATGTGGCTGCTCTCAGTCTTGTAATGAGAGGAAAGATGGAGCACAAACTGCGCTGGTATTTCAGACTTTATGATGTTGACGGCAACGGCTGCATAAAGCAGATTACAGAGCTCCTGAATATCATAAAGGTAGGAGCAGATAGTATTAAAACTGCACTAGACGGCTATGGAAATAAATGAAAGTACTCTTCATAAAAACGTTTTCTTTTACGTTAGGCCTATACGCGCCATCAATGGAAGCGAGTTCACAGGAAGTGAGCGCTGAGGACTTCACAAACAGTGTGTTTGATCTGATCGACGTCAATGGAGATGGTGAGTGCAATGAACTCTCACATTGAGAAATGCAGTCTTTAAAGGGCATGATTGTGAACTTTCTCTCCATTCAACAGGGGAGCTTCCACTGGAGGAGTTTGTAGCAGGGGCACGCAGTGATGAAGACTTTATGGAGGTGATGATGAAGAGTTTAGACCTCTCACACATAGTGGCCATGATCCATAACCGGAGACACAGCGTGTAAGAGACTGCCCACGTTCATATACGTCATGTACAGTCTCTTGATCAGAAAACAAGAGCAACCGTCACTTATCAAACATCACCTCCACTGTCTAATTCTAAAAACACAATCATTTCAAACAAAGACTGAGTTAAAGGGCCAAGAGATTAAATAGGTGTGGGACGTCCTACATATAATATTCTGATTGTTTCCCAAAAAACAGCCTTCTTGCTAGAAAGTGGCTTCATGGGAAAAGAATCAGTATGAAGTGGATGTCCATTTTAGAGGGCTTTATTTTCTTATTACTTAATTATTAGCATTAAAAGAGAAGACTTTATTAAGTGGTAGTTGACAAACACATTCATTCAAAAGTTTGTTGTCGGTAAGATTTTGTGGGCCTGACGTCTTTGAAGAATCTCTTATGCTCACTAAGGACACATTTATTTATTGTGGAAACTGAATTGTTTCCCAATAGTTTAAGAAAGTTCAAAAGAACAATCATTTAGTAACCGAAGATATTTTCCAACAATGTAAATGTCTTCCTTCAAATTTGATCAGCAAAAATCTTACTGATTCCGATCTTTTGAACAAAAGTGTATGTCAGCTTTAATGTTATTTATTTTTTATGAATGTTCTAGGGAAGGTGTATATTTTTGGTATTGTAAAGGGTCACCGTTTTTAATAATTTGATATGTTTTGCCATTTTTACTTTGATTTAGTGTCTCAGTTAATAAAAGGTCAAGAACAAATGACCTCATGTTATCAGAATATTAAAGAAAGCATTGATTTCAAATAGATCTAGATAAGTATTAGCAGCGTGTCAAACTCTTGTCATGTCAGGAATGTTTACTTTTTTAACAGATATGTGTATACGTATATTTAAGGCTTACATATTTTAGTTTCTGCAGTGGACATGGCTTGTTCTGCATTGGTATAGACATTATGAAGGTGCCTTCTGTTGTAGGACTAGGACCTACCATAAGCTTGTTAATGTACTGCTCATGCTTCCATTTGTACATTAAAGATATAATAACTGCCACATGATGTGTAAGTCCATGCATGAATTAGATAACTGCTGACACAAAAACGTACCTCGTCTTAAGACCCCGCCTTCTCACCAGACGTCAGCTTGTGAAAACACATGAGTCACATTTTGAGCCCTTTAACCATGGACCCTCAGTTTCTATGACAACCGCAATCTGTTACCAGAGACCTGCGAGTCAGACGCAGCATCAGCTACCTCTCAAAAGCTGAATTAACAGACCACAATACTCAAAGCCTAGTTTTCAAATCAATCACTTACACTTCCACTGCATCCACGGTTCCTTTCTCCCAGATCCTCACTTTGGTCGTCATTCTGGGTTGTCTACATCAGAGAGGGTGATTGGTATTCATGCCAGCTTTGCCATCTTGTTGCAAAAGGATAAGAAGGTCAGTCCTCTGAGCTGAGCTACCCTTCTACAAAGGATCCAAATAACACAAGACATTTGTAATATAGATGCATCGATCATTTAAACGTGGTTGAAGGGTTGTGTGCAACTGTGGTAGTACCATGAATCCTGGGAGAGATGTTACGCCAGTCTCCATGATGTAAAAAGATCGCATGAACATCAACTGATGGGAATAAAGCCTGATACATATAAATGAATTAATATTTGGTACAATCAATTAGTAGTAGAGCCACATTATGTACCAAACCACCTTAATATTAACATAATATTTAAAAAATCAAATAACATTAGCAATGAGCGAATTAAATTGATCAAATGTGACAATACAGACATTTATAATGTTACAAAGATCTCTATCTTAAATTAAATGTTGTTTTTTTTAAACTGCAGAAATTACACAATTAATGACATTTTAATACATTTTAAATGATAACATTTCACAATATTATTGGCTGTACTATAGGGCTGTCAAATCATATTATTTGTGATTAATCACATCCAAAATAAAAGTTTGTGTTTACATAATATATGTGGGTGCACTGTATATAATTATTTTATATATATATATATATATATATATATATATATATATATATATATATATATACATACACATGTTTGTATATATTTAAGAAATATTTTCATGTATATAGTGTATATAGATTTATAATATATATATAATTTATATAATATTTTAATATAAATATTTTATATATAAATATTTTTTTTCTTAAATATACATGCATATGTGTGTATTTATATATATATATACAAAATAATTATACACAGTGCACCCACATGTATTATGTAAACACAAACTTTTATTTTGGAATGCGATTAATCGCGATTAATCATTTGACAGCACTACTGTACTATTTTTAATAAAAATTAAAAGAAATGATTAAAACAATTTTTTTTTTTAACTTACGGACTCAAACTTTTGAACGATAGTGTATGAAAGGAAAATTGGACCCATTATTATAACAAAATATACCGTTTTTATTAGAACAATTTTAACTTGTGCCACATAATAACACACCAAACCCATCAAATTTCCTTTAGACGGACTTAGTCTCTACTTTAAACTGAGTATTTTCTGGTTGGACTAATGAATGCAGGAAGTTCCCGTAACATCATTTATTCATCCTGCAGTCCATTCAAGTAATCCCAAGTGTTTTTGCCTGATCACAATGTCTGCTTCATATGCACTGGCAGCAGGCTCACAGGAAGTCATACAGATACCTCACCACATCGAAGCTTACAGTTCTAGGAGGAAGAAAACACAAATAGTAAACAAACTATTAAATGTGCAGCTAAAGGTTAAGTAAACCAAATCAAAAGACCCCATTTACACCTTGGAATTAACATCTATTTTAGGAAATAAGATGGCCAGAAGAACCAAATACAAGTGCAGTTTTGTGAAGGGTCAACATGGAGTAACACATTGACACAGTCAGTGATGCAGTTACAAAATAAGACATCCTCCACTCGAAATCTGATCACAGAGGTGGATGTTACAATCCAAGGTCAAAAGGTCTGTCCATCTCCACACTCACACACCTGGAGATTGCAAGAATGAAGTCCAGAGAAACGGCACATTTGTATTTGGGTGAGTCCAGCTGGTCATCATGCCCCACCTGAGAGAAGCTGCAGAGTAACTAGAGACGAAATCTGTAAAACAGAACAAAAAATATATTATTACTATTAAGTATCATGACTTCATATTAGGGTGGCGAATCACAACAGAAGTCACAGTTCAGTTCAGACCTCATGGTTCGCGCAATATTTCGGCATATGGAGGAAAAGCAAAACAAAAATACAGGCATTTTATTTTTTAAATGAGTTTTAGAATAAAGGCATAGAACCAGTTAATTTGTAGTGCACTGACAATAAGTTTTATATAATTAGTTTATTAATTTGAAATTTTCAAATTAGTTTTTTTTAACTAATTTTTATTTTTACTGTTCTATCTGCTCATTCTGTTATTGCTGTTCAGTTCATTGCATTTTATGTTCAGGTCATGTATTTTTACTCAATATGTAATATAACTGTTAATTTCTGTAATTTTTTTGTTCTGTTACAGTTAGTAAAGTTGTATAATTAAAATAGTAGAATTATATTAAAAACAGATGATTGAAATAAATTATAAAATCTAAAGACTCCAACATTTGGAGTTTTGTGATCAGGTTTGATTCTAAGCATAATGTCAACATTATTGAAAAACTTTTGTCAGTACAAAAAATGCTAAACTTTGACAAAACGTTTTTTTGTGTGTTATAATTGTGATTTTATAATATTTAGATATGAATCCAACTGGAAAAACTTGTGAAAAGATATGTAGTTTGGTTGAATCACATAGCAAATAGCTTATGGTGGAGGTCTATGGCCATCTAGTGGTTAAAGTGAGTATTTCTATTTTATCTTAAAACTGCATTTTCCAAAAAAAATGGGCAAAAATCGTACATTAATTTAAAATGATCCATGTTATCCCCATAAATGAAAGGTAGAAATGTGGGTCTTTTATAAAAGTAAATTTGACATTAAATGCTGTTTTTTGTCAAAAAAAAAAAAAAAATGCTGTTTTTTTTCCAAAAAAAAAGCAAAAAGTAAAAAAGCAAATAAATAATAAAAAAAAAACCCAAATATATATATATATACTATATATTATTCTGTTACAAAATTAAATGTTATTGTCTGGGGTCCCTGGAGACCCCAAAGATAATGAGTGTAGACACAAATGAAGATAATCAGAGGGTTAAAATGGATAATCCTGATATTTTAATGATTGTAGGAGTCCTACATACATGTTCATCTATCAGAGCAAACCAGCATAGCTTTTAGAAAATAAATAAAGATGAAACACTGCCTCCCAGTGTCCAACATGACTCTAAGACTTGTTTTTGCTGTAAATTCGCATATAACTCCCTTATTGTCTTGCCTGAGCTAACTGACATGAAAGGCATAGCTTGTTATTATCTGAAACACAATTATTTGCCAAACCTTATGATTTGCTGAATGAAATTACCTGTGAAAAGACACTGGCTGTAGGTGCAACTCTGCTATCAACCACACTGTAGAATATTGCCAACAGTCTGTCAAGAGGAAAAGGCTTCGTGCTCAACAGATGGTTACTAGTCTGTAGCAAAACGACAAAATCAGTGAGAAAAAAAGACAGATGACATTAATAAACCTGCAGAAAGAATAGTCATGAACAATAAACAACAGGAGATACACCTCACCTTCTCATGTTTCTTCAAGAAATTAGTCTTTTTTATTTTTCCCACTCTAAAGGAAGGAGAAAAAAAGCTTTTCTTTAGTGATCAGATGATTCATGATTCAGTAAGATCTCTGTTCGACTGAAAGGTCATGTTTTGGTAATAAAGAGGGGATCAGACGGCTGTAATAAACCTTGAGGAAGAAGCGTCGATCTGTGCGGGCAGGGTTAAAGGATGCCAGGTACGCAGCAATCAGCAGAAACTTGGAGTAATACGGCAGCTCTATGTGAGCGTGTGCTGATAAACCTACAGGAGGAGAAAGAGACTTCTCATTGGCTGATGTCAGCAAAGGGAATTGATTTCCTTTGGTCAAAAGAATACAGATGAATAAATCAAGAGCAGTCTAAAATGGAATGACTAAGCAAATTCCATTTGCTATTAACAAAAACTGTTTACATATTAAGAAATGAGTACTTAGTATACATTTACAAACTGAATGTAATGTTTTTGAACGCTTAATTTCATGTTAAGAATTGAATGAACACATGAGTTCAGATGCAAAAAAAAAATTAAGTTCAGTTATTTCACTTAAATGGCAATGAAGATTACCATTAATTGTCATTTAAGTGAAATTACTGAACTTAAATATACAAGCTTGGTCCTTTTAGAAGAAAATTTCAAAGGCATTTAGAGGCATTTGTATCTGAACTCTTCATATATTAAAGGCATAATATGCGATTTTAGCCACTGGAGGTCGCTTATTTAAAACAAAGGCTGTAGCAATGTATCAGACGACCACTGCGTCTTCCAGTGATGCGTCTGTGGGGTGGCAGCGCGCTGTTTTATCATAAGTCAGAATGCTACTCCGTGCGTCGCTACTATGCGGTTACTTTAAAACACTTGTTGCACACTGAAGTGAGCTAGATCGATGTTAGACATGGTAAAACATGGTACTTGCGGGAAAATCAAGGAGGCGAGGTTCAAACATTAACCCTAACTATGTTGAGCTAAATAACAATGATTAGTTTTCGGTCAATGAATGCATCCAAACTCTCTAATTAAACACACAATACATTAAAGCGTCTCTTGGTGTTTCCATGGTTTCTGCATAATAAGACCAGAAATTGAGAGTAACGCGTGGTATGATGTCATTAATAGGAGACGCATGGACTCCATCCGTGTCCTAGTTAAAATTGCTTATTTGTCTGGATTTAAACATTTGGGATAATGTAAGTACACAAGTCAACAAAATATATAACATTGTTCTATTAGTTTATTGGATATTGTAATCCCAAAATCTTACATATTGTGCATTTAATTAATACATAATAGGTCTCATTCATGAAACACGAGCAGAACGAATTTTTGTGTAAATCGTGTGTAAAGTGGTTCTGGCGTAAATTTTCGGATTCATTAAAATGTTTGTATTTTCCAAATGTTAGTTGGTACGCAAGAAATCTACACCTGCTCCCAGCCACGCGTAAATGGTGCGCTTAACATTCGAACGTTTTGCTCATTAATAAGGCTGCATTTTAATTCACCTTAATCGGGTACATATTTAAACAGCATTTTGAAAAAAATATTTTATATAGTAATTACATACGATTTTTCTTTTTACTTCTATTATGAGAGCCAGTAATAGCAGATCTGGTGATCGATGGCGGTCCTTCTCCAGTTTGAATACGATTTTTCCGAAGTGAACTAATTCGTTTTTTTGCTGTCAAGCTTAATGTTGAACCATTTTCTTCTCACTTCTGGGACTGTTCGATTAACAGATGAAACTCCATTAACTGCATCTGTAATATGCTGCCAAGCTTCCTTTTTTAGGACCTGATAGGCCACTATGTACGCTTGAAAATAAAATGTGGCGTTTTGAATGAACTTCTGATAATAAAACTTAAATTTCTGCATCCGAGAAATCTTTCTTTTTCATTCGCATTCATGTTATTATATGCCTATATATAGATGTCAGTCGGATATAATGGGCGGGATTTATGGTAATTGAGAATGAACGTGCACGCGCATCCCATTTACGACTGGTTGGAATTCATTAACACACACATTTCACTATCACATCTGACGTTTACGAAGTATTTGTGAATCAGGAGAAGAGTTTTCGGGAAGGTCTCTTTACGCGCAAATCACTCTCATATTTACTCGTATATTTACGAATGTTTCATGAATGAGACCCAATGAGAGTAGGACTTAAGTACATCTTTATATTTGATTTCATAATTACTTCTATTGTCTTTGAAATATGGTTACTGCCAAATGTACAGACTAAAATATACTTTTAATGTCATTTCTATGGAAACTTAACTTTAAATGTAATAAAGAATAACTAAGTACTTTACATGTGCTTTAGTGTGTTTTAATCAACAGATTAAAATATATGTACTTATTTAACCCTTAAAAGGAAAGACCATAAAGTAACATCAGAAAATTGATTTATTGCTATTTTCAATCTTATTAGCAACACCACCAGAGAATGCATTTTCTTCAGGACGCAAATTATTCAATGTCATGATTTTTTTTTAAACAACTTTATTTATTTTTATCGCCCCTTTGGGGCTATAGTATAAATTCTGCTGAAAAAATAACATTTGTTTAGCAATGCGTGAATCCAAATTTTAGCCACATTTTTAAAAACGTTATTCTCTCTTAACTTAAACATTCTTTGCAAATTATGTTAAACAATAAGTATAACACCTATTGCAGTATGAATTATAAATGATTTATTTATCTTTTTTATTCACGTCATATTTAATCAAAATAACTCCCCCTCCCTCTTGCAGCTCATTTCTTCTCTTGTCTGATGATGTGTTTACAGGCATGAGGGAAGAACAACACGTCACTCGCATGAGATCCACCAATAGCAAACCACAACCATCCAATCAATTACCATTAGACAAAATCATTTTTCCTTGTTCGAGAAGCCATTTTTCACTCGGATAAGAGGGAAAAGACTATTACGCAATTTCATGTACAAACCCACCACTACCAAAATTGTGAAATGACTCATCAGGGCAGCCCATCAGCTAATGTGTGCTGTCAGAGGGTAGATATAAGTACAAATCTTGGCACTCTATCCCTGAACCCAATTTTTTTGCAGCTCTGTGCAACGCCAGCAGATGGTCTGAGAGGGCATGACTGTCTGAACACGTAGTGTGTGTGTGTGTGTGCGTGTCTGTCTGTGTACCTCTGAGCGTCGTGGCCTCCTTCTCGTCCATCTGCTGCTGCTCCCACTGCAAGCTGAATGCAGTAAAGCCAAACACACAAACAGTCAGTGACTGATGACACACAGCTCAAGCACAATCTCAAGAAATCACACAGCACTAACAGACCTGGACACCTCTCGGAGGTACACCGTCTGCATGGCTCTGTGCAGATGGGGCTCAATGTTTTTCCATAATTTGTGAATATCACTCTCTTTGGCTGAAGGAAACAAAAAAGATGATTTCAAACTCTGTATACTGACACAAAAAGAAGATTAATACGTTTAACGGGACAGGTTAACCAACATTTTAAATGAATAGTCAATCATTTCAGTTAACGTTTTGGTGTGATATCGCCACTATGGACTTTATTGGTGCCTTTTTGTCATTTTTGAAGTTTAACAGGCCCAGTCCCCATGCACTTTCAGTGTATAGAAATGAGCAGCTTTTTTAGACAACTTTTTGTACAATATTAAAGGAAAAATATGTGTTTAACCCTTACCTGTCACCCCCCTTTTTGATAATTGACATTAAAATGCACTATACAAACTTAAATGGTTGTAATTCAAGAATGCTTTGGAATATAGACCTAAGTTTGGTCTTGTTTTAAAGAAAACAATCAGCAGATTATTACTAAAGTGAAAGCACTTCAAAAAATGTAAGTATATAAAAGTTATGGAAGTTATAATTTACAGTAAGTCAAATATACTTTATTAATATATATTTTTTTATATTAAATAAATATTTTACAAAATATGTTTTACTATAAAATTACTATAAAATTAAAGCTATATATCTAACCAAGTTGTGTTTCAAATTTGAAATAAATATCACACAAATTGAAGTTCCCATGAGATTTTGTTTAGGCGTTATACCAAGAAAAGCCACCGGGTGCCATTGAATTCCATTGAATTTAATTGTATGCATTTTGACATAACCAAATTAATAAATTTCTATCCAAATATCACTTCTGTCACTAAATATGGAATCTTGAGACTCAGACCTTTCTGACAATATGTGTTTTGTCAAGATTAGAAAAGGTATTCATAATAAATTATGAAAGATGATGCCCAAAAGGGGAGGGGCCTAATAAAAAAATACTGTTTCTATGGTAACGCAACATCCAATTTCAAAACGGTTTTCACAGGATGAATTCTGAGTTCGTAAGCTTTCAAATGATACCTCATTTATGATAACTACTAAAATATGTGATATAATAATAATACAAAATATATATATTATATATATATATATATATATATATATATATATATTATAACCTTTTTAGAGGACGTCTTACTTTACTTTTTAAAATAAAATTTTATCTTTTTTATTGACAAATACTAATTATGTTTTATTATGAACTTTTAGCACTAAAAACCAAAGTTTCAATGATTAAAAGTGTGTGCGTCGACTTTTTGTGACAAAGGTCAGAAACTCCTGTAATGATGTCGATTTTTTTGAGGCGCACTCTTGTCATAAATTCATATATTACTGTTCATTCATAATTTGTAAGAAAAAAACAGACCTAAAATATATATTTAGGAGTCTTAGACCTTTCCAACGATATATAGTTTGTCATGACTAGATTAGGATTTAATAGTAATATAGTGAAGTAAATTTAGATTGTAAAGTGACAGTTAAGGGTAAAATGGAAAAATATATATATTTAGCTGAATTTAAACATTTTACCTTCTCCTTTCTCCCAGGGGTTCACAAAACTTTGAAAAATTCAGGACAGCCTGTTTAAATACAAGTCATATTAAGTATATTAAGCAATTTAGCACTACTTTTGTTTATTCTGTCTTTGTGAAGTGTGTGAAAGATGCAAAAACACTTTTTACTGGTTTATGAGCACCTGCTACATCATAAAAAACTGCTACAAAATAACTGCTCCTTTTATAGACTCAGCCCATTTACAGACATGTATGATCTCACCAGGTGCCTGAGCTCCCTTAGATCCCTGCACACTGAGAAGAAGACCCCCAGCAGGATGTTTATGTAGGAAGCGTAGAGTTCAGGGGTGTAGGATGGGTGATGATCCCGAGACAGAATCTGCACAAGCTCCGCTGAGGGACCAGAAAAACAGGTTTTTAGAAACGTTTCATCCATCCATCCAAATATGAAGTATGTTATCGACCCTGTTTGCTAGGGATGCACCGAAATTATTCGTCCGAGAATAGCAAAAAAAGCACTTTCGGTATTCGTAAGTAATAAATTTGACCTAATGACGTTTTTGACGCGATCAAATAGCAATCGTGTGTGAGAGGCGCACACACTTTATAAATGCAGTAAACACATCACAGCATGGAAGCATTTCAAAGCGTCCGAGAATGACATAAAAATGCCCATTTGCAGACACTGATTTGTCTATGCAACCTAAAACGCAAGTAAGCGCACCCTCAGTTGATACTGTAATAATATCAAGAATTTTAATTTCGCTTCATCCCTACAGGACAGTCTCTGATTCTGTGACAGTGTGATTAAAGCCTAAAAAAGCCAAACACATTCACTTGCAATTTTAATCTCATCACAATTGTGACGTTTGAAGCGAAATAATCATTGGGACCATTGACAAATCTGATCTTCATTCATATTTACAACACGCTGGTATCCTTGTGCAGTCATTATATAATAAAGAGAGCTTGTTATTACATAATCATCTGTCAATTGTTTCCTTTTCCCTCTTACCTTTACTGTAGTCTGGAAAATGAAAGAGCAAAGGTTCAAAGCAGCCAGTGTTGGGCCGAAACTTTTCCACACAATTTCGCTGAGCAAGATAACAGTCACATTATCATTTACCTGACACAAAGAGAAAAAGGGATGAAGTTTAGATATTCACTATTGCACAAAGAAGTCACACCTGTAATATATAATACAAAACACAACCTCTTTTAACACGTAACCCTCTATACAAAAGGCAGAGACTTGTAACTCTGTTCTTACGTAATGTAATAAACAATATTAAAAGTGAGTGTATACCAGCTCCTGTAGGCGCAGAAGAGCGGGAAGCAGGCTGAAATCCATATCTCTCAAGCGTTCGGCTCTGTCCAGAATCTACAGGGATATTATTATAACCTTGAAGCATCATGTCATGGCTACACATCAATGCACATCTTAAATAATAACTTCATCAACCTTAAAACAATGTGTTTAAGACCTTTTCATTAGGTGAACTCTAAACAGACATATCCGCAAACATAAACATATGCAAT